>OX235279.1:124496190-125096190 GCA_944472155.2 Trichobilharzia szidati | reverse complement strand
ACATGGCAACTGAAGTCATCATATATGACTTGAAAATAAACCAAACGTCTCTATGTTCAAGGAGTTTATTGAAAATAATGACCATTTTTATAATCTATTAAGTCCGGGTGGTGAAGTACTTTCCTTTTTTGTATGTCTTACAGACAGATGTTGAACAAACTAATGTGCCAACAATTGGAGGTAGTCTGATCCGTGTTTCGTGCTTAGTGGCACCTATCAGAAATGCGCGTCAGCAAGCTAGAAGTAAATAATGGCCCTTTTGGGATTAGAAGCCACGCTGGAACTAAAGACGTTACTAGTGAGCTAATCACACTTTTATTGGGGTCTTATAGGACTCTTATGGATTTAGTAATTACCTAAAAGTGTGCAGCCAATGTCACTTTTCTAGTCCTCAGTGATGACTGAATTCTAGCGGTCAGTTTTGCAACATAAAAGCTTATAATCTTTCAGGGTTGTAGGCAATCAGCATTGATCATATTTTCAAACTAGCAAAATATGAAACGTAATATATATATATATATATATATATACATCAGACACACACTGAGTAACTTTCAGTTAGCCAGATACACCATGAGTAAAAATGAGTGCTTGTTTCCAGATCAAAACAACTCTGAATACAGCGGTATGTTATTAGCTTGCATCTGTTATGATTGTTGCTTATGTATACAGTTACTCCGACTGGTTTTCGACAGTAAAACAACTGAACTCAAAAAGACTTTTCAAAATAACGGTTACAATATATTTACTAAGTCACCAAGTATATAGTTTTGATTTCTGTTTGAGTTGACGAAGAACTGTCTTGATGCGTTGACCAATATTTTATTGCTTGGCCATTAAAAGGGTAAATCCTTAAGGTAAGGATGATTCTAGATTTCGCCAAAAGATTTTGATTCTTATCCTTTTAGTGGTTAAGTTTACGGACAGTTGTCATTTTCTCAATGTAATCTGCAGAATACTGCTTCTTTAGAACATCTGGTGTTACATATTTACGCTCAGTCAAAAATATCCTTTGGAATCCTACATTTTACCGAAAACCCTTCAGTAGATAACTTTTAGCCACATCTAACTCGCATACAACCATTCATTTCATGGCCAACATATAGTAGTAACTATCCTTTGATGGTTCAGATATTTTCCGGGTGATACAGAATACATACATTGGTTTGAATTACCAAACTTCCGTGCCTCATCAATGAACTGGCCATACCTAACTTTACGATTGATTAGGGACGATATTTTGATGAATTTAACTCTTTTAAATTATGAATCTCCTTATGGAAGTGCGTCAATTGAAGTTACTAAAATTCGTAACACTGTAGAAAATACAGCATAGAAGATTGTAATATATCGGAGTAGAATATAAAGTAGAAAGAACGTTTCAGCGGAATAAAGGAAAATACTTTAAAATTTTCGAACAAGATAAACTGCAGACTGATGCACACTATATTAGTCGACTGTGCTGTACCCCAGTTAGACTTAAACCCTTGGCTTTTTGGGAGAATTCATTCAGGAAACCCCCATCTTCATGAAGTAGTATCAACACTGTTTTCTTCACTTGGGTTTTTTTTAACCCAAGCTTACTTCAGCTAACATGTTTTTAGAGAAAGGCTACTGCTTGACATGCCCTAATCACCTTAAAAGGTGAATATAAAATTAATAAATAACTTGGGTTTGAGTAACATAAATATGTTCAGAAATACAAGTTCCCAGTACATTCAGAATATCAACACTTAAATAAACAATTTACTAATACAGTTACAGTTTTTAATCAGTTTATCAAGCTCTTAATAAAAATTTCTTATCGTATATCAGTTAAATCATTCCTAAATATAACCCAGCATGTATCAGATCCATAATTACTATTCTCTACCATTAGAATTCTGATTAGCTTTATATTGGAATCAGGTTACTCTGACAGTCACTTTACTGTGTCAGTTTGAATGAATTCTGACGCCTCACAAAAACAAGTAGCCCTAAGAACTTACCTGAGAATCTAAAAATATTCTCGTTATGTTTATTTATAAGAAACACTAGAAGCATGCATAGAGCTGATGAAATACTGTCAGAGAAAAACAAACAGTATACGTACCAATATGTCTATGATGTCTTATCGCTGTTATCATACCAAGATGATGACGTCCATGGTGTTCTTTACGCTTTGTTTTTTCATCCTGATGATTGTCACTTGTTGAAAATTGATTTTCATTTAAGTATTTTTCATAGTCCGGATGCACTAGATGATTTTCTTCATAACGTCCAAAGCTGTGCCAATCATTCATGTGACGTTCATGTAATTTAAACATATAACTTGGTGTTTTAGCCATTAACTCAGCTTTTGAAGGTTTTGGAGTAGTTTTATCATATTTTAAAAATTCATTACTGATACTATTGAAACTACTACCTGGCGTTAAAATAGGCGTATAATCCAAACGATTTTGATCTCTTAACAAATCTGTTTGTGATTTTATTATTTTCTCCAATAAGTAATTCCATGTTCTTAGCTCAGACTTTGTTAAAATCTCTGCATTTATCTGTTTTCCTATTGAGGATAAAGACTGAAGTAGATTAACTAAGTTATATTGATTCGGTGAGTTGGAAGATTCTTGACTTTGTTTAACGGCTTCAGTGCTTCCAATTTTGAAAAGGTATAAGAAACTAACAATAGTAATCCATATTAAATACACACTAAAAGTTCCCTTACATGGTTTGTTAGCAGCTCTATCATAGCGTTTTTCAATCAATGTATCGTTTGTACAGTATGCTGATGAGTGATATTTTAATGGTCTTCTTTTTTTCACCTGAAGTACTGATGGTTCAATAAATTGTTCACTTTCAATACAGACATTGTTACTATCATCAATGTTAGTATGAATTAAATGCTGAAGTTTATAAGTGTTGTATGAAGTGTAATATGTGTAAAATAAAAATTGGATCACTAAATGCAAATAAATAGGGAAAAATTTTAATTTATTGATTGCATTATTAAAAATAATGAGTAAAGTTGTTTTGTTTAAACTGACACAGATTAATTTACATGTCCACTTCAAAAGTTGACTTTTTCTAATAGATGATGTGCACTGATATGATCCAATTTTTTCAACAGAATATTTTACTTGTAAAAATTTTTCAAATACATTATCGAAAAATTCATTGAATTTGTATGCAGAAATAGTTTTCCGTATTGAAAAGAAATCTTCTAATGATAGACGACTAAGGTTAGACGTTTTGAGAAATATAACTGTTGACGGCGTCAAATTGTATAGCTTTGTCCTTTCTGTTTCCATAGCATAAGGACGCATTCCTAAGGTTACTACTGCCTTGGATGTTGACTAATGGCGCCGATTGATTGTCGCCAAGGTATTAAGTTTGGCGCCGTATGACCTACAATCGACAGGTATGGAATAACTGACTTTTCCCCCATTATCTTATACTTCTATTTATCATTTGTACAAAAAGAGAGAAAGTTTTATAAAAAAAAGAGGTAGAGAGGGAATGAAAGAGACAAGGATAGAAAGATAGATAGCTAGATAGAAATACACACAACCCACACCCGTAAAATAAGGGTGGGAAAGGACTATTTAGGACAGACAGAAGCTATTACATGCGATCACCCACACTAATCACTAATCATGATTATGTGGAAGAAAAAGATGACGCTACTTAAAGCGTAGTGGTTCACACCCTAAGAAAAATTTCATTACACTTGTTGAACTTGAATATCATTGGTTAACCAGTTTTTCATAATTAAGGGGTGTATATTTTACAATGTTTTAATTGGTTTAAATTCTAGTCATATTAGCAAACTGAAAATAATTTGAACACTAGAATGAAGATTACTGTGATACCGTTGCTTATGGAGACATTTTTGTTGCTTGTATCTAGGTATGCTACAATCTTTAACCAAACTATGAAATTACTGTGGATGAGGTAGAGAAATGTGTGTATGCATGCGCCTCTGTTTCAGACATACAAAAAGTCTATTTATAGTCTGATTAATAATAGTAGTTTATTTACAAATGAATTTTAATTTGTGTACACTGACTAGGAAGACATTTTGGTAAAATGTCATTCAAATTGAAAATTAATAAATATTCACCGTGAATGACTGTTATATAGGTTGGGAAAGATACCTAACTGATATATATATATATATATATATATATATATATATATAATCACTATTGAGATCAGTTCAGGGCTGATCGACGGCTCCATACATTACGTCTGAAGTGGAGAGTACTGGTCAACTACGACTTATTTCTTTCCAGTTACTTTGACTAATGCAGACCACTAGCAGCAGTAATTTAATTACCACGTGTTACCATTATATATAAAACACAGTGTCATTCCAAAGACCTGAGTAACACAACACACAGAACTGTAACTGTATTTTTAAAATGAAATCTTCATCAGCGGATGATCTGAACTAGAATATTCATCTGCATAACTGAAATAATCACAATTAATATAGTCAGACAGTGATGTTAGATAGTTGGAGGCAATCGGCAGGAAGCCTTGGACCTAGGATTCGTGCTAGTTGGCACTCGTCAGCAAGGCGTATCTGCAACCTTGTAGGAGCTCATGTTCCTTCTGAGATTCGAACCTGCGTCAGCCAGTGCTGCAGTCAGAAGCGTTACCGCTGAGCTATTCGGGGTCGCGATTGACCTCCTGTAGGACTGTAGTGGGTATAATATCCACAGCTACTTACACCATGTTTTAAATCTCTTCTGTCGATTCGCCTGATTGCAAATGAATATTTTTTCATCATAACCGAAATGTTTGAGGTTAACTGGTTAAACATCTGAAACTACATAAGAAATGACATCATTCAATAAGTGTATCTGTCGTCATTTTACAGGGTGGATCAAGTTTATTCAGATGACAGTAGATTATATACTAAGACCACATATCAAAAAATATAATTGTATGATTTTTTGTGAACTGATCAACTCAACTAATGTTTTAATTTGAATTTTCTGATTTATGAAGATATCTAATTAATTGTTCTTTTGGCGGCCATTTATTTGAATTCCATCGAAAAAAAGTTTAGTTCTATAAATGAATCAAGATTTGACTATAGATTATTAACAATGACAGTATTCTACCAACTCTGTAATTGTGTAAAAAGTTGAAAATAAAGTTGACAGACATTATGCGAGATCACTTTAAATCAATATATATACGAAGCAGTTGCATCCAGCCTATATTTTCAGATATAATTTTTAGGTTGAAAATACCCGCCACTTCTTAGGCATTTTATTATCCTCCGAACTATCCTTTACGATTTTTCTTACTAATTTCTCTTCTTATTCCTCTTCTTCTTCACTTGGATGAGATGATGTTAAACTTGACAGCGTGTACCAGTACACAATTATGTGAAACAACAAATTGTTTATATTTACCATCTTGTCCATCTGTCTTCATGTCTTATCCATTTAGTAAATACAATTACCATAATCTCTTTAATGTTATTTTACAAAGCAAGTGAAGTAAGCCACCTAAAACTTACTTTTAAATGGAGAGAGTGTAAACATTGAAATTTTCCCTGGTTCATTTTTACCTTTTTTGTGAGAAATCAGCTTTTCTGTGCTTCTATTTCTCTGAGAACTTCATGTGCTTTTTTTCCTCCTAACTGTTTAGTTTAAACATCCGAGAAGAGTAAGTGAAAAAGTTAGTAACTATACAATTATTTAGGCATACGCTGTAGCCGGCCACGTATTTTTTCATGATGAACACTCTTATTTTTGTTGACATTTCCCTCGAAAAGAAATATATTCCTCTTAATTTAATTTAGTTTCTAAAGTAAATATTATCAGAAAAAGGAAAGTTAACTATCTGGCACAGAGTTGATCGATTCAAAAATTGTATTTAAAGCAACTAGAAAATACAAGTCACTTCTGGTGTCTTAACAGTTGTATGTTAACAAGATTTTTAAAATTACTGGCACACACAAACAGTCATATAAATATGTCTGACTATTTACTGTGTGTGTGTGTGACAGTTTTTTTTCCATTTTTGCTTTCTCAACTTCAATGAAAACTAAAATTTGAAAATTAGGTGTACTTCTATGTGATCACTATCCACCTCATTAGTAACATCCTCCTCCTTCTGCTAATCATCAAGTGTCAGTTTCTTGAGTGAAATTCCGACAATAAAGATTATCCAAACCACATTATTACCCCCTGATTATCTTTTTAAATGCATATGCACACACACACACGCAAACACGCCTTCGACTGTCTAGATAATTCATAAAACTGGAAATGTCATGCGCATGTTTCCTTTTCAAAGAAGAGTTTTTATTTGCTTTCAGTCACAAGGATAATTTCCATTTGTGGTTGTGGTTGTTGCTGTTGCGTTGACTACATTAGTTTGTACAGAATCACAAGTTAATGTGTGTAAACAATATCTTACCCAATTCTATGCACACATACACATACATTTACAATCATATTAAAGATATGATTTATATGAGTGAAAAAAGACTACACTTCTTATTTCTGTTGTACTGTGAAATTGAAAATGGCGCCAAAATACTCTATTCAGACCACCTCATGTAAAATTTTTAAAACAAAACACAACAGAAAAAATAACAAATATCTATGTGTATGCTTACATGTCAAAAATGGAAATGTGTGTATAAATATGTTTATAAGGGTCTATAGTAATGTATGTGTGCGTGAGTGTGTAAAATGGGTAGCCTGGGAAACTTATTTTCCTAAGAAGTTAGAAAACTGATTAACTGTGATGAAAAGGTGGATGAACTTCATTGCCAGTTATTAACCAATAATGTGTGGGCTAATTGCAAAACAAGATATCCCTGTTTCTTTTCACCAAAGTGTGACAGTTATAATTTGAACTAAGCATAATTGTTGTTAGTGTAAGTAGCCTGTCAAATCTTGTTGACTTAACTAAGAGAAAAGAAAGCGATGTGAAAGAGCTAAAAATTGGCACGTATGAAATACACAGATCTTATATATATATATATATATATATATATATATATATATATGTCACGTGTTACTGGTTGTACAGTATTCTCATTGTTTTAATTAGTGAAATATGCATAGATTTCAGATAGCCATCATAATCCGAATTTATTTTGTTAGAAGGTGTTACAAACAATGGAAAAATGATTACGTTATTGTCTCAGGGCTTTAAACGAGTAAAATTCCTTAACCTTATTGGCATTTAAAAATACCGGCAGATTTAATTAAACCACCATCAAGATCCCTTCACTTAACACTTGACTGGTGCATTGGCTACCACACAGTGAAGTGTTCGTGTACAGTCTTTTGTTTTTCAGCTGATCATTCATGACCTAAATACTTTATTGGTACAGTCTGCGACACACGTGCCTTCGATCAAAGGCTTCTCACAAGCCTCGTGTAGTTTTCAGATGTGCTCGACTGACCATGGCCAAAAAGCACAATACCAATGCTGTATACATCTTTCTTTTAGTTGATTTCTAATAACTAGACGAAACACTCGATGCATTAAGGAGATGAAATCTGAAAATACAGAGTCACGAAAATAATTGAGAATGTAAACTGTAAATCTCAACACTTTAAGTTTAACTGAACTACTGACAAACATTTCCACTCAATAAATTATTCCTAAAATCTTTTCGTGGAGAAATACATGCATAAAACATTTTGCTTGAGAAAATCCAGCTATTTTGAAGAAACGTATTAATTAATAATGCATTTTATTTAAAACAAATCATGATTTAAAGCAACTAGTTCCGTTTGTGAATGCCGACAATAACAATAAGAAGACAATTTATCTGATGCATTTACGCAACACATTTCAAACATTCTGGTCACTCTCACTTGCCGTAAGCATAACAGGTCAAAACAGAATCAATGCAGGTCGAAATATTTACTTATGCGTCAATATAACAGATAGGAAGAAAAGAAAGAAGTATTATTATGTGGGATAACCCTTCGTTGCGAAAGTGAATTATTAGGGCAATTTCAGTATATTAGTTTCAGAATGCATAAAACATATTTAAGACATTAAATTATTTAATTCAGTTTTCGATTTTCCCGTCGATTGATTGGACCGAAGTGCTTGGTCTCAGGTTGACATGTCGGCTTCATGTGCAGATGCTTTGAAGATGTCTAGGGATGTAATCAGAAGTCAACTGGTGGATGGTGACTAGCAGTGGAATTTAGGATCGTCATCTGGATGTACCTGCATTCCTCAGTGAGTGATGACTAGTTACACAAGAGGTGGCTCTCGTGGCCCAAGTGGTCTAGTGGATAACGCTTTGGCGTTGGAAACTATGGGCAATGGGTTCGAGTCTCGGTGGGAACATCACTATTCACTGGTGAATGCAGGTACATCCAGATGACGAGTCCCGAATAGGACGAAATGTGCATCCTGGATTCCACTGCTAGTCATCATCCACCAATTAAGACTTTAAATGTCTAGGAATTCGGTGGATTAAATTATGTGACCTAAATCTGGTACTGTTAAAATCAGCTCCATGACCGGTCTGAATGGTGTGATTTATAATAGGTTATTTTGAACATTTACTTCTAGTGTCACTTGAATTCTTTGATTTCATTCATTCTAACAGACACATTGGAATATAGGATGTAACGTTATCTTTCATATTCTGTAGGAGTTTACAAGACAACTTAAATTTCGTTTTCCTGTATAAAAATGAATAGTAATAGTTGAATAGTGAATTCTATTCAGTACTTCTGTCAGTCTTCGTGTAATAGTCAGACTTTGACCAGAACCATTGAGTTTCTCTTTAACAGACACCTTTGATTTAATCAAATGTCTTCATAACATTGATTTAAAAAGGAAAACTCTGTTCTGCCTAATAATGAATATTTATTTTAAAATATGCCACTATTACAGATAGTTGACATTTTATATGGTCATGTTTCAAACAGTAATTTCTCATTGCCAGCTTCCTCACCCTGTTTGAAAGACATACTCCTTTTATGTACTAGCAGTGTTAAATTTTCATTCGACGGTGAGCCATATCGGAGGTGTAGCCATGGGAAGCCCTTTAGTTCCACAGCAAGGTGATATATATATATAACACGTGTTGAGAATTTAGCTAGAGATTACACGGAAAAGTTTACTTCCATAGCAGTTAAGCAGAAGATAACAAAGCTGTTGGTGAAATGTTGACGAATGCCAGAGACATTCTTAATCCGATGAATTTAGCACAAAATTGCATACCGCTAACATATGTGAAATAAAATAATTTTTGTTTGCAATTTTCAGATGTGAAAACAAAACACATGGTTCACCGAAGAGTCTCTTTTCGGCGAATTCATTCACTGAGCTGTACAATCGCACTTATATATACTTATTTATGTATGTGTGTTTACATTAAGTCTGTCCGATAAGAATAAAAATAAGTCAGGGTTATTGTTGTCAAGACATTTCAAATTGTGATGAATAATCAGATTGTAACTAGGGGGGGGGAGATTGGTAAGGGGATGGTGGTGATGAGCTGTCAAGACACATAGCTATTAATTTTCAACAATTAGTTTGTTTCAAGTTAGATCACAGGTTGATATCAGTTAGGGAAGCATTGAAAACCAGGGAGTATTGGCCATTGATATAAGAACAGAACTTGTGTACTGTGGTAGAGTAAAATTCCATTTTGGGTAAAATTTATTTTGATAGAGTCTCACAGTGTTATGCAGTAATATTTACTGATGACGTTTCGAGCACAATTTATTGCTCATAATCATATCAAGGTAATCACACAACTTTCTAACTTCGTTTATGTAATTCCATTATTTTTCATTGCTTGACTTGATTGGTAGTAGTATTTCCCATATTTCCAGTATGAGTGGTGCGTTATTCCTATTGCACGCGTTGGGTGTAGATTCAGTAATTATTTTTTATTTTGATTTACAGCTTGATTCCACACCGTATTTTCAGTACAAGTGTGGAATTTTCAGCATGGATATCGGTAGCCCAAATTCAGGCCGACCATAGATATCGGGTGTGCGCCGGCAGGGGATCGAACCCCGGACCATGTGCATGGTTGGCGAGAGTCCTAACCACTGTGCCACCTGTCTCTCCACCTACCTATATTGCTTCTTAGAATTTTAATCCTCTTCCACCATATGTGGTTGTGTGTTAATGCATCTATAACTTTTAGAACTCTTCCTAATTCCATATTTTCCTGCGTTTCTCTGTTCATTCTATTCACAACTCACTTTTTAAACTACTCATCTTATTACGTAAATACAGTACATTTATTCATCTTCTCTTATTTGTTAGTTAACATTCATAACATGGTTTAAACGACATATCTCCACTACCCTCTTACCAACCCTCACCTCCTATTTAAAATTTGATTATTCATCACATTTTTGAAATGTCTTGACAACAACAACCCTAACTTAAACCTGTATTATGTGTCCAAAAGTTCTTTGTTATTACTTCAAACCTGCCTTGGTAATCCAATTTAGAACCAAGATTCAGTTTACTTCTCTTGACGAGCTGACCACGGATTAATATCAGTTAGAGAACCATTGAAAACCAGACAGTACCGGACAGCTGTTTCATCCTAGTTTAGGAATCATCGGCAGTACGCACCCACTGGGGCTCGAACCCAGGACCTTCCGGTTACAAGGCAAGTTCGTCTACCATTCGGCCACTGGGATCCGATTCAATGCTCCATGAATTAGCGCGACCACCAGACAGTGTCATCGGTGGGACATCCATCCTCACACTTGACTGGATGAACCCCACTGGTCACGACTTCTCGGTAGAACTCCAGGGAACTCCATCCTTTAGCAAGTCACTAGCGAGAATCAGATTAATCTTCAGTAGTTGGTTTGTAAGGATTAGATTTGTTTTAATAAGTTGATCACGGATTGATATCAGTTAGAGAACTATTGAATGTTTTCAACTCCTTCTTCGTGTTTTCTTTCTTTCTTACAGACACCTTAGCGTCATCTCTCTACCCATTATTCGTGACCTTGACCTGTACATAATCTGACCTGTATTGTAACAATCCATGCTTTTTTGCCCTCTATATAAATATGTATGACAAGTACCAGTGTGGTCAGAATATCCGAAATGCGCTGCGCAGATACATTACACGTTTCAGATAAACTACGTCTTCTTATTGTTTTGTCGTAACTTATTTTTATTCTTAGTGGACAAACTTAATGTACACACACATACAAAAATAAGTATATATATATAATTGCGATTGTATAGCTAATTGAATGAATTAACCAAAAAGGGGCTCTTCGCTGAACTATGTGCTTTGTTTCCATTCATTTTTGGTTGGGGATTATTCATGAATTTTTAGATGTACTCATAACTCGCCAACAGGATTGATCAACATGACGATCTATCTACAGAAAGTTCACGTCGACGGCACAGTATATTTCCCAACTTATCTTTTCTCACATCTTGTCTGTTATTTTGATCTGTAAATAAACATTTTGACCTGTTATGCATATGACAAGTGTGAGTGACCAGAATGTCCAAAATGTGTTTCGTAAATACACCATAAGTTCCAAATAAATTATGTCTTATTTTTTTGTCGAGATTACAGTTCTCTTTTATCATTCATAACGTAGATGATGTGAGATTATATTGTTAGGTGTATTATCAAGCATCTACCAAGATGTGTATTCAGTATATGATAAGAAGGAATGAATACACTGAAATATGACGGTTTTAGAAACTATCTGTGAGTTAATTAACAGTGTCGTCTATACTGATATATCCTGTGTATTGTTCCTTAAATGATGAGAATTTTTCACAATACATTAAGTTTCTACTGTTAGTTATTTTATCTTTTGAAAGGAAATGTTCTGTGTAACAAAAGTGTCTAAAACTTTAGTGGGGAAAAAAGTTCACACTAACTTCTAATTTATCAGATTTACTAGGGTCCTGCTTACACTCCTCTTTTACGAATCTTAAACTGCTCATATTTATTTACAAGTTATTATATTAAGTAATTCTGTTGTCATTCCTCCGTCCATAGAATGGATGAACTCAGTAAATTGTGTTCTTTTCGGCTGAACACAACTCAACATAAAAATTCTCACTGTATTCTATCACAAAATGATTTCAACGTCTTATCCTCATTACCACATGCACATTTTTTATGAACACTATTTGGATGTATAGGCTTCCAAGTATTAGTAGCTAGGGATTTGATTGCTTTCAAGTTTGATCACATCTTAACATCAGTCAGAGAACCACTAGGAAACAGGGAGTACCGGAAAGCTGTTTTGTCCTAGTTTGGGACTCTTCAAAAGTATTTACCTATGATCCTACTGGGGATCGAACTTAGGATCTTCAGGTTACGAGGAGAGCTCGTTGGCCGTTCAGCCACTGGGATATGTTTATTAAAAAAATGAATACATACACTGACAGGTGTTTTTTACGTTGAATGTAGTGAAAAATATAACTGATTAAGGACCTCCATTATACATATCAACTATGAATCAACCATAGTACAAGCTACTTACCAAGCAATAAGAATTCCGATGTATAGGAAACAGAACGCCCTTACATTAAATCACTACTGTGAAGGTACTATCATCTCCAGCATAAATTGACAAATTTCATTTGATCTAAAATTGAGTGCTTACATTTAGAACGTAATTAGCTAATCGTTAGCTCACCACAAGTAATTCCTGGTGAATATGCGAGATGAATAGTTTTATTTTTGCCTTACCAAGTGTCAAATACAAAAATATTCAAGTCGACACTGGAGCCATTTTATGATCTGCTCAAAATGCATTTTTGTGACTTTCAGTGATTGGTCACTAGAATAGGTGAATACATTTTTAATGCGAGTGAGAGGATTAAATCCAAATAACAAGACTGTATGTCGTTGTAATACAAAAAAGTTTTTATTAAGCGTAAATCCTTCATTTATATACAGTTTCTACGCACAGCTAAATCGATTGATTCATCAAAACACCGAAAATTATCCAGTAAAAATTTCCTGGCCACACTGTAACACAAATCAAATTATGTATGTCAGATAATATCGTTTTAATCACTGTAATACTAAAAGATTCATCACTACCTAACCCAATTTTAGTCAGTTTTCTTGGGTTAAGCAAATATTTTATTTATGGCATTTTTCATTCTTTTCTATTCCTTTATCATATTTTTAAATAAGAACTAACATATATATGGCGTCGTTTGAAGAGTGGGTTCTCGGAGGAAGTTAATTTAAGCAACAACATTTTTGAATAGCTCCATTATTACCACACTTGTGATTTAATCTGTTTCGCTGGCTAATACTGTTTTTTTTTACTACTGAATGTAATTCTACTTATTTTGCTGTATTAAAAGGTAAGCTTAGCAAGCACTTATCAAATCAACTGGAATCTGATGTATAACTTTATGACCCGACTATATTCAACCTGATGTTCAGTACCATGTACACTGGATAAAATTATTGGAACCAGTCTGAGTATTTCAACAGGGAATAGTGATCAAGTTTTAAGTCTGTACTGTGGATCGACAGAATCCCATTACACGATATCTTTGTTGATTGCATTAAAAAGGTATTTGTTTTAAAACATATTTTTTATTATATGGAGACCTTCATTATTTATGTTAATATGCTAAGAATAAGTAGAATGTAAAACATATCACTAACAACAGTAAGATTTCTTCCTTAATTTGGATTAATACAATTCCAGTTATTTCATGATAAGTCTCAAACTATGTTTTGGGTATCATGTAAAAGGCGTTCAACATTAATAATTACCAATTAACTAAGTGAGCAATAAGAGCCGGTTTGCCACCAAATGCTGATAACGCAGAAATTTATATTCCTTGAATTTCCAATGTTTAAAATATATATATATATAATATTATTTCTTGTTGAGTACGAAGGATTTCTGCTTCAGTGTCACCTTTGAATTCTAGATTAAGCAGAAGTCTCTTCTTCGGGACGGATTGAACTTGCTCGGAAGTCTCCTTTGATTTGAGATTCTTGTCTATGAACCTAGGCGAAAAACCGTTTTCCATCAGGATTTTTCGGAGATCTCGATTGATTCAATTAAAAATGTCAACCCCGTAAATAAAAAGATGGTCTCCCTATACGTCGTCTCTCTCTTCACCAATGTTCCACTGACAGAAACTATATGTTTTCTGTGTGACTTCATCCAATTCAACAGCATAGATGTCGACATACCGATCCATTATCTAAAGGAGCTGTCACTACGTTGCACCTTCAACGTCTACTTCAGATTCAACGATGAAATCTACAGGCAAATAGATGGCGTAGCGATGGGCTCTCCACTCTGACCCCTCCTAGCCGACTGTTTTATGGCCAGCCTTGAAAACAACCCCTTATCATCAATTATCGACGACCTCTATCTCTACAAGAGATTCATTGATGATACTTTCATCATTTGTGATGAGAACCTGGACCTTGAAAACTTACTTCTAAAATTCAACAATGCCCAACAAAACATCGACTTTACTCTTGAAGCCGAAACCGACGGAATGTTCCACTTCCTCGACGTCCATCTGAAAAGAAACGCCAACAACTCTCCAAAAGGTCGATATACAAAAATCATACATGGATTGGACAATTCATTAACTTTCAAAGCTTCGTGCCCCTAAGCAGAAAGAGGAAACTGATATACGCTCTTTCCTCGAGGATTCGGAAGATATGCAGCGAGGAGGTGATTGATGAAGAACTGAGCGATCTCCGAAGAACCCTGATGGAAAACGGTTTTCCGCCTAGGTTCATAGACAAGAATCTCAAATCAAAGGAGACTTCCGAGCAAGTTCAATCCGTCCCGAAGAAGAGACTTCTGCTTAATCTAGAATTCAAAGGTGACATTGAAGCAGAAATCCTTCGCAAACGCCTCTGCAGATCTCTGAGGAAGACAGACTTCACCGCGAGCCTACGAATGACGTTTTCTTGTTGAGTACTTTCTCATGAGAATATGCAAAACAGTTTTAGCTATATACAAAGTTGGTTTTTCCATTTGATAGACTTTGAGTCGCTGATCTTCGATTTATTAACACTATTTGACATCCTTTCATTTGGTTACAGGATTTCATCATGAGCTGACATCGGCTAGGGAAACACCGGAAAACCTGGGAGTTCTGGTCAGCTGCTTCGTCCTGGTTTGGAACTCTTCAACAGAACACACCCACCGGGGTTAGAACGCAGGAACCTCTGATCACAAGGCGAGCTCATAGACCATTAAGCCCACGAATCCCAGTAGCTTAGTGGTCTACGAGCTCGCCTTGTAACTGGGTGCGTACTGATGAAGAGTCCCATACTAGCCTGGCGAAATAGCTGTCCAATACTCCCAGGTTTTCCAATGTTTCTCTAACCATTGTCAGCTCATGATGAAATCCTGTAACCAATCACTCAAATTCCTACAAACCAATACTTGAATGTCCACTGATTTGTCTGGTTACCAATAAAAAGTTGGGCTGCATGAATCTGTCCATAATATATCCTTCTATTATCCTATCAGTTTAGGTGAGTGCTTTTCACCCAGAAATCTTACAATAAGAAAGATAGGCTTCAGTGAATTTTAAATTAAAATACCTTGAGGTGCTTTCATAGTTTTACTTCTTACTATAATCAGTAAACTGAACACTTTTGTACCATGTAAGGTTACAATGAGTAAAGCGACATAACGGGCCATCTGTTCCTTCATATAATTCCTCACATTTTCATATTAAAATCTTAACGGTATGAAATCTTAAAAGTCTCTAGTCACATGAGCGTTTCGTGGTTCATAGTCTACCTTTGTACGGAATTTTGATTGTTCATCCCAGAGTATTTTTTTCCTTCACATTCCCCAGTGGAACATAGGGCTTCAAGCTAGTGGCTTGAAGTTTCTGTAGCAGTGTTTATTTTTACAGGATGGGGTTGCTAGCCTCATGCCCAACCTTTCCTCTTCACCAGCTTTTAGTTCTGGCTCAGCGAGGTAAAGGAGTGCGTCGGCCGAGGATGGAAACCCGGACCATGTGCATGGTCGACGAGCGTCCTAACCGCTATACCACCGACGCACTCCCAGAGTATTATACATTCATAATCAGACTTACCAAGGTATTCCAGCATTTGTATTTCAATACAGGCTTTGCAATGACTTGGAAAAACTTAGTTTTCAAATTTCATGAATATTAGCATAGTTCAACCATTACTACTAGTAAAATATGCGGTAACGTTTACCTTTATATTAAGATATTATTCTGAAATTAAAAAGCTGTTTAATGCGTAAAATGAAAACCAAAGTTTACACCAGGAGCTACTTTTACATTCCTTGAAGAAATAACTGGAAATGAAAAGCTGTGCATAAAATTTCTTCATTTTTAACTTGGTTTCTTCTTCCTGTCCCACTTACGAAAGTGCTTTATACTGCTTTTATATTTTTGACTTCTAAGCAACAGTTCTTGACACCAATGTTTTACATTTCTTATCATTTGTAATTTCGGCAACATCAGTGAGAACTCGAAGATTCTGTTTGTTATAGTGATCTTTGCTTGAGCTGGATTTCCTCAGAGGTGTTTCATTATCACGTTTACCTGTAATGCTGTTGGTTATTTCTGTGATAAGATTTCTAACATTGAGGATGTGTCTCTCTGTTATCTTCTAATCCATTTGTGTGTCAAGTTCTTTAATTTTCTCCAGTACTTCTTGTGTTTCCTCTTTCTAATATATGTCTATTCTTTTCAGTTATTTTTCCTTGTGGTGAAGTTCCTTTATTACATTTCGAGAGATGCTGTTCATGTTATTTATTATGCAAACTAAGAACGATCCGTACAGTTCTGTTGACCAGTGTCCAGATAGATGGGCATAACTAATCTTTTTAAAAAGGACCGTATACTACTCATCCCAGTCAATCAGTAGTATATTGTTTAGTGCATTTGCCCTTGGTGTCTTGATCACTACTTGGGGTGCCAAGCAGATCACATGGCCACAGCAAATAGACACCAAATTCAAACGACCTTGAAACAACCAATCAAGCTGCCCAGCATTACAAATGGACGCTTTACATAACCTTAGTTACCACTGTCACACTAACCTTATTCATAAGCCTACCTTGATTCCACCTAACTGCAATGGAGATTATGAAAAGCATCCATTTGCAGTTCTGGGTGATTTTATTGGTCGGTTCAGGGCCACTTGACTGTGGCGTCTATTCTTTACTGTTGCCGATCACATATTGTTATCTGAATAATCTCGGTTTTTTAAAGGAAACTGTGATGAAATGATCGCCCTAAACTGTGAAAATTGTTAATTAAGTTGCAAAATTGGCAACTAATTCGAAAAATGCCAGTTGGATTTATTGGGGGAAATTTCTGTTTAAAAGATGACACATACGATAATGAGTGTAGTATCTATACTGATTTTTACTTCTCACAAAATATCACTTAATACTGCTTCAGCATATCCAATTAGTCTATCAGTATAAGTCCTACTGCCGTGGCCACAGGTGTTCGCGGAGGGAGATGTGCGGACGTTCCTAAGGGATTTCGAATCCGTCGCGGAGCTGGTTGGAGTGCAGGAGCAGAAGGCGAAGCTGGTTGTCTTGGGAACGCTGCTGAGGGGCCGCGCGAAGGCTGCGTACGACAACGCTCGGGAGCTGGAAGGTGAGGCGGCGCGGGACAAGGTCGTCGAGAGGCTCGTGTGCGAGTTCGACAGCCCTGCGGACAGACAAGAGGCGCTGCAGAAGTTTCGGACGCTGAGACTTGGCCAGGATGGGGATCCGTTGGTTCTCGCAGTAACGCTGACGAATCACCTGCGACGCGCGTTACCCACCCTAGATGAAGATTCACGGGAGCAGTTGCTTGCGTCTCATTTCCTTTCAGCCTCCTCAGTCTTGTCTTGTTTACACTACTATAATGTACAATAAATTCACCATTGAAATTTACATTGAAAGTTGTTGAGAAATACACTGTGAATAATTTCTACATGAAAGGGTTTCGTAAGAAAAGTTTTGAATACGTATTTCAAAATTAAAAGTCTTACTGTTTATGCAGATAGTTTCAGTTGATGAAGAAGCGACAGAACTGCTTGGTGCAAATTATGTATTGAAAATAAAACTGTTCATCTTTCCCTCTTTAATCTTTGAAGATATTTTTGGAAATAAAGCATATCTTGAGCATAAAATGCGATATGGGAAGTTAATTTCCTTGAAATTCTAAGTTAACAAGTATGAAATAGCATAACCATCATTATAAGTTAAACATGGTGAAACTTTAATATGTTTGGTTGTCGTTTATAAAAAAATACTCTATACACGAAATTAAAAAAAAAAAAAAACAGTCAGTTTTTAGATGAGTTTTAATCACTAACTGAAATAAGTTACGATATCAGTAAGTATGACATGACTTCTATCCTTCATGAATTTGTCTGTTGGCAACAGAATCACGTACCTGTCTGGCGCTTTTCTGACTTCAATATCTCTCTAGTTAACGTGGATGTCTGATGATATCTGCATTGAAACCATCATACCATCCACGTAACCTGATGATAAATTAATAGTGCTTCGTAGACTCTCAAGTTGATGATTTAGAAAAAATCAATAATTCACCTGGAAATGAAGCTAGATTTAAATGAAATCACGTAACGATTCTTGAATTAACTCTTTCAAGGAAAAACTCAAAGACATCAAAATTTGCACCAAAGACCTAAAAGTATCATAAAACAGTAACTGACACTAGTAGTATTCTTCCAAATAGCTATCTTTCACATTGTAAAAATCTCTTTGATATTTATCAACTTCATAAACCCACTAACTCTATTCTTTGTGAAAAGTTTGGGCATTGATGAATAGATCAAATTAATTATAGCTGTATAACAGCAGTTGTTTACACACAACGACTATTGTAATACAATAATAATACGTTCTATTCTCTTCTGATAAAAACCCTACAATGTCATCGTAAATCGCTGCTCAACAAAATAGATAGTTCATGAAACCTGGAGAGTTAGACGGGAAGAATGACCAGTACATTCGACTAAGATAATTTGAAAGATCTTAAACTTACTTCTAAAAGAAGACAGTTCAGTGAACTGTCAAACAGAAATGATGTTATCACCTCGATAATAAGGTCAAAGCTTCAAGGAATTGTTGAGTAACAAACCCAGAAGTCTTTTAAATCTCCATATACACTGTATGCTTATTCAAACAGAAGTAGCAAAACGCTTTGCGGATTTTTTGTGTCAGTCTAATAAATGCATATTTAAAAATATCACTAAATAAGAAAAAGTAAGCGAAAACACCTGAACAAAATTTGTTCGTAGACTGGATTTTCTTTTTTTTTTACTTCAAAAAATAACCACCAACAACTGAAAAGGAGAACTATAATTTATGAAGCTCATTTTAACACATCTGGAAACACTCTAAAACATCAAGATGATTTTGTGTTATGAGCAAACAAATCCACTTTTAAACTGTATTTCATTATAAGATTTATAATCTCACCGTCTAGATGTTTATCTAATACTACATAGACTGTGTTTTGAATCTCTCTTTCCCAAGTAAAAGAAAAACTTTTAATGTGAATTTAGTGATATTAAGTTCTGCAATATTTGTAAAACACAATATTATATATACATATATATATCAAACTATTAAATACATCGCTTATGTGTGTATACTTTCCGAATTATTAATTTCCATTTATTATGTAAATTAGCCCTAATAAAAGTGTCTATTCCGACTCCTTTTGATTCCACTCTCTCGCTATCCCTCTTTATCTCTCCCTTACTTTATGTGCCGCACACTCTAACATTTTGTACAATTAGGTTCCATGTGCAGAAATGCTGAAACAGATTAATTTTTGTGCATTTTCTCATCTGGATTCAGTTAAGAAGAAAGTGGTTCTACAGATAAAAATCATATTATCTAAATAAAAACCCTCTTTTTCCTCTTCTATATTACATGATTTATAAACAGCAAAGCGATTAGCCTTGTGTACACGCCTATTTATGACGCCATGAGAAGACTGTGAGAAAATCATAAATGCAACTTAAAGTGTATGCAGCATATGCACACAGACACTGAAAATTTTAATTATGATTCCTTGTATTTAAAAAAATAATAAAGATGTTTAACTTTAACTAGCTAGTAGTAAGTATGAGACAAGAAGTTTGTGGGATTGACAATCAAATAATGCTTTAACTTTTGTTTATATGATACTGATTTTGTTGTTCTTCAATATGATGGCAATTAGTAAAGTCAAACTGGAACTAGCCAAAATGATACAGTTGTTTCTGCGTCATTTGTTCATTAGTTCGACAATTGAATTACAAAATTCAGCTTTTACATAAGCATGGACTTGTGTTTAACTACTACTTAAAATTTTCACTGGTTAAAATTACGCGAGAAAAACTACGCAAATAAGCATTAGTTGCCAGTGTGTATTTTTTGTTGTTGTAGTAATGTGACAATTCAAGCTGGAATAGAAGCATGACTCACGACAGGATTTGCACCGTTGACCTTAAGGTTATTAGACTGGCGCCTTGAGTGGACCATGAGACCTTTATTTGGCTACCGGTATATCAGATATGTCTCTAGGGTGTTCAAATACATCAACATAATTTTGTCCAAATACCAGTTCACCAATAGTCTTATGTTTTTTGAGTCACTTAAAAACTACGTATCTTATACTGTCAGCCCCTTATGCTTGTTCCAGGTTAAATCTTATAAAATAAGACAAATGGATTTACGTAACTTTTGACTATCTCATCAGTATGTCTGGTTTAAAGCCTCAGAATTTTTGAAATTTACAAATATGTGAATAAGCATGAAGATAAAGGAAAACTAACAGTGGTCCTAAGATAACTAGCGGTAGGAAACATAAAAACAGCCAATAAAGTAATTTCAAAAATGGATTCTGACGATACGGCGCATAGTGGTAAAACTGAATCAGTATTAGTTTCTGAATGACTAAAAGTATAATCGCTTGCTTGTTTTAGTGGGAAGAGACACTGAGTGAAAGATGAATGAAGGCACTGGTGGTACTAAAGAGAAGTGAAGAGTAACACTTATGTAGTGACTTTCCACACTGTAAAGTGATTCATTTACCGTGGTTTCAATGTTACTGCTACTGACATATCTAGTAATGACACCTATAACACATTCAGCTGCATAAAACTAATGAGGGTATTTGTTAGGACGCACCACATTTCGTTGTTGGCTGTAAAATGATGACTGATTCAATCAATCTGATATTGATTATTTATTTATGATTTAAATTTCCATGGAAGTGTTCTCGTTGTTGTGAATAATAAAGGTTGTTGTTGTCGTAGTTGTAGCAGTTAAATCAGAATTTTGTGTCCACCTCGGTGTGGCGAAATATTTTCAAGCGATCACTAGTTATATTGTCGCAACTGGAGAGTAATTCTAGTTAAGATAGACAATAACCAACAAATCACTAAAACTCCGTTATAAGAGTATTGTTCTTCAGATCATTTCAGAAGTACCTTGGAACTCTTAACTAACTTCTGTTTGATAGCACATGAGCTAAACTGTATGTTATTCTCTACAAAAAGGGATAGAAATCCATTTTCCTTAGAAGATTGAACTTTCATCCACAGTATCAGAACTATGTATGCGCCAAATGCGAGTGACAAGGAATTGAATCAGGTCTTGTTTTTGACAAATGGGTACTCAGATTCCTTCCTTATATCGGTTGTTATTGTTGATTTTACTTTGATAAACTTCCATTTTTACATCACTCGTCACCTCCATTTATTTAATTCAATATACTTCTTTACAATGAATTATTTTGTTATTATTAATCCCTTGGGTTCCAAGTGGAACATAGGGTTTCAACAACACATGTCCACTTTCTTCTATACTCTGCCATCCTCTTCAGCTGGGTACACGATTGCCCATACTCTCTCACCTCATCTCCTCCACGTCACCCTCACATCGACGTCCCACTCTTCGCTTCCCATTGGGATTCCACCCGACCAATGGCCAGGCGCGTAATGCCATTCGACGGTTTCCTCAATGTATGCCCGATCCATCTCCATTTTCTCCTACATATTTGTTGAGCGATCGGCTCTTGCCTGTTAGTTTGTTCCCATAGTTTCTTGTTGCCTATTCTTTCTGGTCATTTGATCTTCACTAAGGAGCCGAGGAAGGCACCTCTTGATAAAAGTCTGCAGCCTGTTGGAAATCCTATTCGTGACACGCAGTGTAAGTTTCTGACCCGTATCGAAGAACCAACTTCACATTGGTGTTGGAAATCCGAATCTCGTTCCTTATGCTGAGTTATTGCAGAAGATTTCCAAACTGGCTTCAGGCTGATGAAGGTGTATCTCGCCTTTCCAACTCTGGTTGGCTTTGACATCTTCATCCGTGCCATGTGACTGTAGTTGAAATGATGCTTACCAGATAAGTGAAGCAGACGACCTCTGTTAAATCTCTCACATTGATGAGGATTGGTGCTGGTTGTTGTTGTTGATGTTAGTTGGTAATCTTCATTACCTCCGTCTTCTCTATGTTTACTTGGAGTCCTGTCTTCGCTGCTTCTTCAGCTAGTTTGTTGGTTTTTACCTACAAGTTCTGCAGTTTGTATGGCATTAAAAATGTATCATCTACACGCGAAATCCATATCTTCTTGAGTCTTCTCATCGGTGGTCCAGTGTACTCCTGTCTCCTCGCTGCCATACTCAGTCTGATGCACAATCAAGTCCACCACAACTAGGAATATTATCGATGATAATAGACAGCCCTTTCTTACTCCTGTGTTCACTTTTAACGCTCTACTGAGTTTCCAGTTGTGGATCACCCGACTAACACGTAGCATTGTCATATAGCCAACTGTTGAATGAGTCCATAATGGATAAGATTTTATTTCGATAAATCACAAAGTGTTGTACAGTTATATTAACTGATGACGTTTCGAGCACAAACTATTGCTCATAATCATATCAAGTTGAGGTTGATAAGGACTTGGGCACTCACTTTACGCAGTAGTGTTGAAGTAGTTTCCAAATGACTTCTCGGTCAACGCTGTCTGTGGAAGGTCTTCTCGAAGTCGATGAAGTTGAGGTGGAGAGAGGTTGACCCATTGTTTGATTTGTTTCTCCTCCTCCTGGGTGATCAGGTTCCCTTGAGCATCTTTTGTTGGTTTCATCATCCAGGTTGATCTCTTTCCGGATAGCGACTGACCTAGTCATCTGATATAGTGTCCCGAGGTCTCTTTTGCCTGCGGCCTGTCTGTTCTGCTTCAGTTGCTGGCCAGTGTTTCGTAGAATTGTCGTTTGTCTTTTCTAGCACTCTTCTTCACTCCTCTCCTCATTCAGTGCAGTGTAACTTGGACTCAGCTTCTCCTTCTCTTGTGCATCTTTGCAGTGAGTCATCTTCTGCTTCCCCATCCTCTTCTTCTCTCCTCAATTAGCTTCCATGTAGGTGTCCGTTGAGAACCACTCCTTGTCGTGTCCCTTCTTTCTTCCTAGAACAATTGTACACGTTTCCTTGAACATCACCTTCAGACAGTTAGTTCCAATGTTCTTCTATGCAGATTTCCTCAGTGATGACACGTAGTGTCTCCGACTTTGCTCTGATCAGATCTACAGTGAAGGCATCCGATGTAGTTTTGTCCTTCAGTTTCTGAATGCTGAACTTGAATTACAGTGCCTTATCTCCAGTTGTTCTAAAGGACTTCAGCTTCACCTTGAAGGTTCCTTGAACTATATGATGGTCTGAACCCGACCACATCTGCTCCCCTTCTCGACCTTGTGTCCAGCAGGCTGTCTGCGTCTCAACTTCCTTGAGCAGCATTCAGATGAAGTCTCTCTGGTTTGTGATGTTTCCGTCAAGCTGGCCTTGTGCATATCCTTGTTCTTGTAAACGCTCCTTCCGATCACCAAATCGTTGCAGGTGCAGAAGTTCGAGAATAATTCTCCGTTCTCATTCATTTCTCTGAGCCAGAGCATCTCGACCCATGATGACTTCTCTTCCTGTATTATCAGCTCCCAGTTCAGCTGGTACTCATATCGCCCATGAGGATTTTGATGTCAGCATTTGGGATGTTGTCCACTACTGTTTGTAGTTGTCTTTAAAAATCCTCCTTCTTGTCTTATTCCGCGTTGTTTTTAGCACTGTATGTAGCATTGCATGATAATTGTGACCTTCCTTCCCTCCTTCCTTTTGAGTTGAATCTTGCTATCCTAATCCTTCAGGAGGAGATTGGTTACCACTGCATTAGGGCTTCTGATGCTGTTGGTGACATCATGACAGCCATTCACTGCTTCAGTGTGGTCGTGGTTGTCGTCTGAGTGACCAGACGGGAGGAGATTATTGACTATACCGTTGATGGTGTTGTCAATCCACATCCATTCCATCTGCTTTCACAGATAGCCAGTGCTTCTACGGCATATCTTCGCATCTCTTTGGCTACCGGAGAAGCCTTCCCAGACATTCCAATTCCCTGTTCTTATTCTTGCTTTCACCGAGAGAAGAAACATCTGCTGGCTGACTGGTTTTCCGAAGGCCGGCTGTCACCAGCCCACCGTATCATTTCTATGTCCTATTAGGAATTCCCCATGACTTTCTTGTTGACCAAATGCTTTTGCATTCATGTCGTTTTCTCCAGCAGAATTGCTAGATGATCTAGGGAGAATACGATCTACTGAAGTTCAAGACTTTGCGTAAACACTCTTAATAATCAAATGTATGATTCTTGTACAATTAATTATTTCAGAAATGTTGAGTAACCGGTTACAGGGAATTTAACTAATGCCATCTGAATCACAGTATGCTTTCAAAGGAATACACACAAGTTTTCATCAAGCAGTTAAGTGCTTCTGCTACCCATCAGCGCTTGCATTTATTACACGTTGCATCTTCGACTCAAAGAAAATTTCTGTCTCCAATTTGTGTCGTGATCACACAGCATCAAAGCTCAATAAATTTTGGTTAATTTCACTCTACTTACTAGTAGTTCAAAATAATGTAATAAATATTTTGGACAATATTACATTGATTTGTACATATTTCGGCCTCATTAACCAGGTTGTACAGTCGCAGTTATATTCATTTTTAGGACTTATGGAAGATTTGTTCAATTTATCAAGTAAAGTAACCCACGCGTTTGTTGACAATGCAAAACAATCAAAACGTGGCAAAAAAATTGCATAGAAATTTATTTAAGAGGATGGATAAAGTTGTTAATGAAGCATTTGCAAATCCGGTGTATCCCAAAACAGGAATATAAGCCACGACGGATGTGCAGAGCTGAGTAGAATAGGAGTTATATTAGTTTGTAATTAGACTTCTGGTCACTCCAAATACAGCTTAGTTTTCAAAATTTGATGGCCATAAATCTGGCAAATTGATTAACCCCTCAATCTATTGACAGGTTTCAAAGTTTATATATATATATATATATATATATTCATTAGCCTTCTTCCAACTTTCTTTAAGGTATCAGTGTTTCTCCGGAAGAAGAATGATCTGATAGCCTTTTGAACTTCAAAGTAAGGCCTAAAATATATTCGGAACAGCTGTGCAAGCAACTGCTGAGTTAACGACCAGCCACACTCTTAAGATCAGTTTATCAGCTTATGCATAAAACGACTATTCATCCCCTCAGAAATTCATAGCACACTGGTTTCTCAAAGCTGTATGTGTTGCAGTTCTTTTTCTGTTTCGATGCACCTATTTTTAACAATATCACTTTTCGTCTTGAAGATACGTACTGAAAACCATTTTAGCCAGCTGGCTTCGTTTTTATAAGTTATTGTTGTTATAGGCATTAAATTATTGGTTACTCACATTGCAACACTTTCCACCGACTACAAGTGCTCATCCACCATCACTGAGTATCACTTTTCAGACCGAGATCGTGACGACGACGAAGCGTTGAGGAGGAGTGTTTTACATAGTTATGGGCTGCCTAATGATGAAGTCAAATACGACAAGTGCATGATAGCTGTTAGGAAATGGTGGTTAAATACGCTTGTTCTCAGTTAACAGGTAATCGCTAATTTCTGGATAATACTTCACAGATGACTGTTCATTTAGTACAAATATTTTATTTGTCTTATGTTTTCTTAACTATCAGACTTAAGGATGACGTTCAACAGGTGTTGGTCAAAATCTCTTTTAAATTTACTTTCAAAAATGTTGAAGTTACCGGCAAACGTGGCGTGATAGAAGCTCATGGCTGGGATAAAGTGAATTACTGTAAGTTGTTTTTACTTCTGTTCTGTTTCATACGTTAATTAAGTTCACACAACACTATGCGGATTCTGAAAGCTCGATTAGGATGGCACTTTTTTTGGTTATAGTTTGAAACCACACAGTATTTTTGGTACAAGTATGGAATTTTCAGCATGGATATCGGTAGCCCAAATTTTTCAGGCCGACCATAGTTATCGAGTGTGGGTCGGCAGGGGATCGAATCCCGGACCATGTGCATGGTCGGCGAGCATCCTAACCGCTGTGCCACCGACGCAATTCTGGTATGAATCAATGCCTAATGGACAAGGCGGTGTACAACACCTAGTTAGTATGTTCCCATGATTCTTTTGTCATGGAGGACACTAAATTTCAAACAAATAAAACTTCAAGTACCCTGAATGATATCTTTCTACTGATTCTCCTGATCGTCTTAAATCCTGTTGGTTTCTAGGAAAATACTTCGTCTGCCATTCTACATAGGGAACTTAAGACAGTTATAGCATCACATAATCTCTACTTTTAAAATTTGTTAGTTCTTGTATTTCACGTGTTCTTTTTTACTGTACCCCCTTAATGTTATAATAATAGCTTTTCCTGCGATACTTAGAAAAGACATTGTTACATTGAGAAGGGTGATTTAGCTGTTAGTAAGACCAGTGGTTTGGCCCTAAGCTAACTTGTAAGTATTGGTGTGGACGGACACTTGAATTCATGCAAAAAATTGGCGAGAATCATTTTGTCGAAATCGCATCATCCTCCTTGTTCACAAAACTGCCCTGGTATTTCATCACTTAGTACTAGAAGGAATTATAAAAGACTATGCTCGTGCGAATAAATATAAGTAACTCAACGATTTCTTGTTTGGCGTGTATTTTATGTGATGAGAAAAGTATTAGACGTGAAACTACTCACCTATTATGAAACAGTAAACAGACGGCTCTCTTTAGTGTTTTCAACAATAAAATGTCGTTGTCACCATTTCTTTTAATTCACGGCTTTAATTTTACATCTATAGTTTATTGACACTACTATTAATGCTAATGGTTCTGTTAATTATTCGCCTCTCACAATGCAGTGAAAGAAAGCTTTGGATGGGACGCTGTGCTAGATTCTGTCCAGTTATACCTATGTGGAACGCAAGCAGTTGACCCAAAAGTCTTGATTGTATAGTGGTTTGAGACGAGTAATGCCACATGCGGAGCAGTAGAAAATTTAATCGTAGCTTAAGATAGACAGACGTACACCATAGTCACCTAAATTGCATTTAGTGACGTAATGCAAATGAATTTCACACTTTATTCCAGATCGTTCATTCCAAACGAGCAAACAAAAGTGGGCATATTCCATTTAAGAGAAAGACGAGCAAACGGGTAAGTATTCCTGAGGTGCCGATTCATACATAAACATGTCACAAGGAGGAAGTGTTACTTGTATTAAGAATTTAATGAAAGCTGATATGAGACAGGAAAGTATAAAATTGCGCGAATCTGTTCAAAACACTGAAGCATTGAAAGTGGACATGAAGACATCAGCGGACTTGATGACACCACTACTGGAGAAGGTGTAGAAAAAGGGCAAAGTACTAGCGGATTGGAGGGAAGACTACCTATTCAAACTGCTAAAGAAAGGAGATTTAAGTCAATGTAAGAACTGGCGCGGAATTATGCTCCTGTCCATCCCAAGCGAAATACTAAGTCACATCATTAGGAGAGAATCAAACAAGCCCTGGACGAAAAACTTAGACCGCAAAAGGCTGGATTCAGGAGAAACAAGTCATGCGTCGATCAAATCGTAACACTACGTATCATAATTGAACAGAGGTTGGAATGGCATTCAGCTCTCTACCTCAACTTCAGTAACTTTGGAAAGGCCTTCGACAGCGTCGATGGAGAGGTGTTTTGGAAATTACTTCGCTACTACAGGGTGCCACCAACAATTATACACCTCATTCAACAGCTGTACGACAATGCTGCATGCTCCACAACAAGGAACCCACGGGATCCTTCGAATTGAAGACGGAAGTAAGACAAAGCTGCCTAATATGTCCAATGATTTTCTTGATTGTGGTAGACTGGATAATGTGACAAACAGCGGGCAACGAGGAAACAGGCATAAAATGGACCCACACAAAAAACTAGGAATAAATGGACTTCACCGATGATATATATCTGATTTCCCATAAAATGGCCAACAGCAACAACAACAGACAACAATCATCATAAATAGGAGGAATCTGAAAAAAGCAACATCCTTTACCTACCTGCCTACCTGGGAAGCACCATTTCAACCACAGGTGGAGGAAACTGATGAGGATATCAAAGCGATGATTGGGAAAGCCAGGCAAGCTTTCATTACTGTCAAGTCTGTATGGAGATCAACAGCACTCAGCATGAAAAATAAGATCCAGATTTTCAACTCCAATGTGAAGTCAGTGCTACTTACTATATGGATCAGAGATTTGGAGCACTTTGAACAAACTACAGACCTTCACTAACAGTTGTCTTCGCTCAATACTCAAGATCAGATGGCCAGAAAAGATCAGTAACAGGGATCTCTGGGAGCGAACCAACCAGGAACCGATTGTGAAACAAATAGGCAGGAAGAAATGGAGATGGATTGGCCATACTCTGAAACGAGTGGGACCTGAGTGAGAAGTAGAGAGTTGGTCGTCAGTGCGAGGGTGACATGGAGGAGGTCATATGAAGAGGAAATGAAAACATTTGTGCAAACGTGGAGCCAGGTGAAAGCGTTGACGGAGAACCGAACGTAATGGAGAGGTGCGGCTGAAGCCCTAGGAACCAAAGGAGACAATAATAACCATAACAATTTTAAAACAGCTCCGGTCACCTTGTCACCTAGTTGTAAGCATTGGAAGTCCCTCATTATTTGAGACAAAACCGTGTCCCATAGTTTAAAGAATGAATTGCACCTATACCAGCCCATAATTATTTCACTGATAGAGTCTGTGTATCGCAGTAACAATCTCACGGAATCAGTATCAAACCTGATTAGTTATTTCTAATAGTTTGTGAAAATTCACAGGATAGCAGTTAAAAATTTAGAGTACAAGTTAGGTACCAATTCATTTATTTTTTCGAAATAACAGATGATGGTCACACAACTGAAGGCTAGAATTTAGGAATTCACAAGTTGATTCCCTATTATGCTAAAAACATCTTTTAACGCGTTTTCACTCATCTTTTGATTTCATATAGTTTTTTTGCTGCCCTAACACATTTAACGCATTTCTGAGTGAGTTTATGTGTTTACTATCTTGATGACTGGCTATGCTGCCTTAGTAAACATTTTTTAATTTACTCAGTATACTACTCAAATGGCATTTTCAGTACACATAAACTTTTTCAGTGTTATCTATCTTCAGCAGTAACTCTTTTGAACAGCAGATGAAACAGAACAAAAATGTATCAGTTCCACATGTCTCTTTCAGGACAGTCATCCTTTCATTTACTTTCATTGATCTGTTTCTTACCGAGAAAGTATTTAGCACACAGAATCAAAGAAAGTCAGTAAATGTACTCACCATACTTCGAATAATCTGAACTTAAAGAAAGTGGAAATATTCACAAATCAAGCAGAAGAATAAAATACCGAAAAAAGAATATCTACGGAGTGAGTATTTACAAAGACAAGATACAGGAATAATATTAGTAATCGGTATTCATAAAGACGAGGTTTCAGCAGTGAACAAGAAGAAATGAACAGAGATAATCCTTATCGCATACAGAAAATTATGAAAATTATGGTGTATGGAGCAGATACATGGTAATGATATTCTCTATGCAGTACTGTTAAATTTCTGTATATACCTCCTATTCTTTGATCAAGTTGAGGAAGAAATACTGACATTAATGATGAACTTAAACAACTAGAAATATTCGTCTACTGATTGTATGGCCAAGCACTAAAAGGTTTACTGGGTGAGATGTGGTTTTGATTTCGTACCGTTACTTATCGGTTTTCACAGTCGACCTCGTTCATATGCGTTAAGGATTCATAACACATTTCAGATAGGAAAAAATAGGAAAACTCAAGTCACAAGAATAACACAAGTACTTATTGTCACTCTTTTACAGCGATCCTTCTGTATGTGTACTGATGTATTTCATGATGGCCTTAAAACTTGCATATCTCCCCCTAAACTTTCAGTCTGCTAACTGTACAAGCTCCTCGTTCTAACTTTCAGTGCCGCTTTATTCTTCGCTTTCTGATTATACGTGGATCAATCGTGTCTAGGATGTTAAGAACAACGGAATCGCATTATGAACGTAGTAAGTAAACTTGAGTCAGATATGAATCTACTACTACTACTACTAATAATAATAATTTGCTTTATTCCAGAAACAGTACTAGTGGTACAGTGTGGAATTTTCGGCACATATCTACAATATTTGCATCTAATTTTACAAACATTTTAAAGGAGTATTAAACAAACAAAAAAAAGAATAAATTTAAAGACACCAACAGCAAAAAAACAGGATAAGCACAAAAATAATTATAAATGCGAAAAAAATATCAAGAAGTAGAGAGGAAAATCAACTACATAAAATAATATCTCAGTATAGGGTAGTAGAAGCTATGATATGATTGTGCATGGTGACAGTAAAGCTATAGTCATACAAGAAGTTATGAAATGATATTTAAGAATGTTTATCGCCAAGATGGTCAGTTAATTTGGTTGAAACAACTCTAAACAATCTTAAAATAACATTTCAGGGTTGTTGTTTTGTTTTTTATTGCCAGGTCTAATGCAGTGTTTGTAGTGGTAGTCTGAGTAATCCTGAATAATACAGAATTTTTAAGGTGGTGACAATGGCGTTCACAACCAATGATTGTCAGTTTAATATTGCCAAAAAGTATAGAAAATAAGAAAAAACAACCACAAAACTAATAATTACATGATGGTTAATGACATGACAATTTTGTAATACTCATAGTGCTAATAGAGTCGGAACCAGTGGATACACAATAGAAGGAATATAGTAAAGTACAAAAAGTAAGCCAATGTTAATAATTTAGGTAGATAAGTATGTTTGAGAAGGAGTTCACTGTAGAATACAAAATAAGAGAGAAATAAAAGAGCCTAAAATTATGTTGTTAATAACAAAGCAAGTCATAGGTTTCACGCTTAACATTGTCTCTATAGCTTAGAACACGGGCCAAGTATGGTATCATTGAGTTCCTGTACTTGGTTGTATGAGCATAGATTATTTAATACTGATTTCTGGTTCTACTTGATGAGATACAAGGCGAGAGTTGGGAATAGAGGGGGTGTTGGGGGTCGGAGAGTATGGTTTTAGACCATTTTTCGCATGTATTCAGATGCCTATCAACTAATGTAGTGACGAGCTGACTGAGTTTTACACCACTAGTCCTACTGACTACCTTGAACATCCTTCTCAGGATGGTATAGTCCTTTTTCAGTAGACCAGGAAAGACTAACGGGGAGCAGTAAAGTAGAATAGGTAAGATACAAGAGTTGACAAATTGTGAAAGTAGAGGTTGGGTGATTCCAGATTGTCTAAGTTTCTTAATGTAGTAGGTTAGACAGAACACTTTCTTAGAAATCGTTAGGATATGAGATGTCCAAGTAAGGTCGGAAGATAGAACTAGACCGAGGTATTTTGCATTAGACTTAGTTTCAATTTTAGTCCCCTCAATGCAACAGGCTTCATGAGTACTTACTAGTGTTTGTAGATCTCGTTTATGCCTAAAGGAGAAGTCAATAGTCTGGCACAGTGGTTATGACTCTCGCCGACCATGCACATGGTCCAGGGTTCGATCCCCTGCCGACGCACACCCGATATCTATGGTCGGCCTGCAAAATTTGGGCTACCGATATCCATGCTGAAAATTCCATACTTGTAATGAAAATACGGTGTGGCATCAAGCTGTAGTCAAAAATAAAAATAAAATAAAATTTTGAGGGATTCAGCATGAGACCATTTAGTTTGGACCACTCACTGATGTCCGGCAGGAAGCTATTTAATTTGAAACAGTCTGGCTGAGACTTAATGGGAAACGATACAGACAGGTCATCTGCATATTTGACGAAGTTGATTTCATCTGAGAGAGGTAAATAATGTAAGAAGAATGAAAAGAGAAACGGAGAGAGGACAGCACCCTGAGGAACTCCAGCTTCAGTAAGCAAAGGAGAGGAAGATACACCATTATGTACCGTGTACTGCATCCTATTAGAGAAGTAAGAGTGTAGCCAGTTGATAGCCCAGGGCTCAGTTTGTGTAAGGCTAAGCTTGTTTAACAATAGGCCTCTAGGTACAGAGTCGAAATCAGATGTATAGTCAAGGAACGTACAAGGGACAATCTACGATAATTCTATCACTTGTGTCTTTCTTAATAATTCTGGGTGATTCTCCATTTATACTCCATAGACTATGTGGTTATCGTATCTCATCCACTGCTAATATTGGATGTGTTAATGCAGTTGTTAATGATATAAGTAATAATGAAAGAAATTTCATACCAGCATTGCTGCAGCTTCGTAAACAGAATACTGTTATTTACCACTATGTTAAATATGGCATTTTAATGGTCAGCGGTAACTGCTGTAGTCGACAGAGACTAAGCACAAAGTTATTTATTCCATTTAACAAATAGAGAAGCACATCTTATTGACAATGAGGCAGAAATCTTAGTAGTATCATTCACACCGAACAGATAACATCATCTTAAAGAAACAGTGTTACATCAAGTAGGAAATAAGTTGTTTTTCGTGATGTTTGGGACATAAGGTTTAACTCTTTATTTCGGTTGAAATATACTACTGCATCGGTAGTTCCTTATTTTCAGTATGGCATTTTCTGTTAAGAAGCAGATTGTCTTTGATCATACGAATTGCTAGTGGAATCCAGTCGTCATTGACTAGCCAACCACAGTCATAACTTTTCCTCTCGTAATCACCTCCTTCGCATACATTTTTCAGGAAAACACCTAGCGAAATTCAGCCATTGGTGAAGTTAAAGGACATTAAATAAGCAGGCTGATGCTTGCAGATACCCTTTGATAACAGCGAAAATTTTAAAAAAAATTATCTAGGGTGAACATGCTACCACATCCCTATGTAATTCGCGCAAATTTCAACTACGGTAGTCACCACTGGTTTTCGAACAGAATAACGAATGCGACTGAAACATTTCAAAGATTTATAAACCAGCTACTCCACTGAATCTATTTCATTCACATCTACCATATATATGTATATATATATATATAATGTGAAAAATGCATCAAATAGTTCTCTAGCGATATGTTGATTGTCACGATATTAAAAGTTCTCATACCTAAGAGTTTGAAAAAATTTCTTCAAATTTTAGGGGAAATAGCAGGTCTACATGTTTTTAAACCGATGTCAACGGTGATGGAGACAAATGTAGGATACCATTTCCTAAATTCTTTTAGGAAACTGCATTAGTTCCTTAGTCCGATTCATTCTGTCGTCATTCTTTATCTAATTAAATACAATTAACTTGGTCACTTACAGACTCGTTACTAGGGCAACACTGAAAACCTCTCATGGCCAAAGCATTCTTTCAAGAGTTTAAAAAACCCGCGATGTCTCAATATTTTGCATCTGAATTGGAGATTATGGAAAACACTTGGAATATCTTAACTATATATGGACAACATCAGATACATTACGGCATCGTTTGTCGACAGTTATCTGTTGGTTGCTGACACCTTATGAACTCTGACATTTTTTGTTCGATCACCAGTTTATTTGTAATCTAAGATGAACCCGATGCAGTAAAACCAAGGTAGTGGATTTTTTTTCCCAAGAAACTTCTCGAAGTTTTTCTGTAAATACTCTTCTGAAGTTGTAACTGTTCTAGAAAAGAAAAGATGAAGAAAATAAGAGATAGTAGGTGTATCCCTTAAAGTTTAGGAACAATTTACTTTATAATATAATATTATGGTGAAGACGGCAGTAATAATTTTGTGTAGAGCTTCAAAATAACAAATAAAATTATTTTCTCACAGATCACCCAAATTGCACATTTCCATTCATCTTAGAAGAAGCAACATTTTTGTTTGTCTAAGATATACCATTTTCTATAGTTTCACTTTTGGTTTACTTTGGCGTTCAAATACACATACTTCTGGCAACTGCATGGAATAGCTGCTGAAACGAAAGACCAAACAAATGACTTTGAACAACCAATCAGATCAGTCCTGTTTCAACATTTTTCCTATTCATGAACTATGCTCATGGTTTTGTCCTGATATTTTGCATTTACAGTTAAATCTAGGACTCGCTCAAGGCTAGGATTAGGCTTTGTTTAGGGTTAGGTTAAGGAATAGGGTTGGGTTAAGCTTGTAATTATTATTCTTAGTTAAGATAACAGTTGGACAAGGGTTCAGGAATTAGTATTGGATTAATTATCCCCTTTCTAAAACCTACATCCAGTATCATTATAAAGGCTGTTACCCTGTTTTAATTAATTCTGATTCATTTAGTCGTCTTAAATATATTTTTCTAGTCAAATGATGTCTTCTAACCATGTGGCTAATCTGATTGGTTGTTCAAGGTTATTTAGTAAGTCAGTTATTTTGATTAGCTTTCTTTTGTAATGGCCATTCTTCCTAATGGCTCTGAGTCTTGACGTAACGGTTTCATTCCAGTATTTACTGACTCGTTTTTTCTGAAAACCTACATAAGGACTAAAGTCTAGTGACCAAATAGTTCGACAGAATGATGAAGAAATTGTGAGGTAGTGGTTGTGTTGTTAATACACTACACTTTACCAGCGTTGCAAGATGCGGAGATGCTCTAAAGTACTCACCTAATCAGTACCTTAGCTAACCCATAAGTACTAATAACAAAACACAAAATATACTCCGAACAGCAATATATTTAGGTAGTCTAAATGGTAATGTTATTTAGGGAAAAGATTTTAAGACTTATCTGACTAATGCACCTGAACTAGGAACTTCAAGAATTTTCTTTTTAACCAGCACAAAAGAAAGTGAAAGTTGGTTTTTGAGACCGGTTGAATGCAGACCTGCTAAAACAAACTTAAAACATCTCAAGTATCCAAAGTCAGACTAAAAGTTTTTCCCAGCAAATATTTAGTTAATTCAGTTAAATCTATTTATTTTTTCCCTCACTGTATTTTGATACCATGGAAGATGCACTACAACGCACTTAATGTTGTTTGTGACCTAATCTTCATCTAGAAGTAACTAGTTGATTTGACGGCTTTGTTAGACTTTTACTTTGATAAATCATTTGCTTATTTACCTTATTTATAGGTCTTTGCATTGCGTTTGCGATTAAATGTCTCACCGCTCGTTTCATTTGGCATACCACAAATTTAATACTGAGTTATCATATTTAGTTTACTCTTAGTGAAATTTTCGTAATTTTTTTAACCAAAAAGCATCTAAGTTAGATTGTTACCATAAAATATCCGTGGTAAAACATTTCAGGGAAGACTGGAATAAGCCGCTAAAAGTGTACGGAAGCAATGGGGACAGTCGCAATGTAACATATTCTATAATTGCCTTTATTAATTCGTACAACACAGAAGTATATTCCATACTTTTCATTGAAATAAAAATAATTTTTCAATAGATTTATCGCCCTACATAACGTCAGATACTTATCTTAGGAGCTTTCACCTTTAAAGTTGTGTCATCGTACTTTTCATTCTTGTTTTTAGGAATAATACATAATTTTGAGGATGCCATATCACCATATTTGACTAAATGTACAGGTGGTTAGAGGAAAATGCTAAGAAACTGTAGATACCAAGGGTTTGGAGGAGAGGAACAATTAAATATTATAAATGCCCAAATTAAGAGGTACTTCAAGCTGAACTTTTATGATCATCTTATGCCAGTGATTGCCTTAAATGGTTCGATACAGACGAAAACGATTACCTTATAGAAAGCGCATATTTCCACTCAAAAATGCTGAGTGGTGACTTTTATAAAATAATGCTCACATTTAAATGGAAATCTACTGGTGATTGTAACGAGAAACAAATTAGAAAGTATAGGTGTTGCACCTAGAAGTCAGACACTTTTGTGGGTATGATGTAGATGTACTGGGACAAGTGGCCACCAAATAATTACTGACATTATTTTAATTACAGACAACAAGTCTGTTGGATGACATATACTAACGGTGACTACTTAATGCTATTCGAGTAGAACCTAAGCATTTATTTTAATAATAGTACTAATAATGGCTTTATTACAAACAACATTTTATGCATGGTGCAGGATGTAACTAGCTAGTAATTTCTTCGGGCACACTGCAGAACGTGGGACAATGACCCGAAGCCTGCCCCAAAAATTCTGAAATACTTCCAAAGTCAATGCTAGCTGGGGTGGAACGATATTGGATATAATGGTACCTCCACATTTCATATAGTATTGAAATAATTAAAGAACTTCAGGACATTTTGGGCCTAGGGAGCTCTTTATTCTACTGGGAATGTAATAATAATAATATATACATTAGTAGTAATAGTAAAATTAAAAAATTATTGAATAAATTTGTAAATTAACAGTAATGATAATGATAATGTTGTCACAACCGGAAGAGATTTTTGCCTTAAATAAGCGGAACATTTTCCTGTGCATTGAAATATCTGAAGCAAATGGGTTGACTTTCCAGGGTAGGGTCTCTAGCCTCACCCCCAAAATCCCCTCTATTTTGGGGCTAAGGATCGGCAAGTAAACTAGGTTACCAACAAGTTGGCAGAAGAACTAGCGAAGACGGAGGTGATTTAGATACCCCACTACTAACAACAAAAACAAAAAGCATCAGCCACTGTCACCAGGAACCTCGCCTGGATAACTTGCTCGCTAGTTTTCTAGCCTGTCCCAAGTCCGGCTAAAGAGGGAGGGTTGGGAGTGGGGCTAGCAAACTATTAAACTGCTAGAGAAACTTCAACACGCAGAATATATATTAAAAAATTCAAATAATAACAATGTTATTCTTCACTGGAATCGGAGAGGCGAAATGACACAGCGGGCTGGTGGCAGCCGGCCTTCGGAAAACTAGTCAGCCAGAATATGTGTCTTCTATCGATGAAAGAAAGAATAAGAATGGGTACGTGGAATTTCCGTACAGTGTACGAGACTGGCGGGGAAGGCTGCTCAGGTAGACAAAGAGATGCGAAGATATGCCGTAGAAGCACTGGCTATCTGTGAAAGCAGATGGAATGGATGTGGATTGACAACACCATCAACGGTATAGTCAATAATCTCCTCCCGTCTGGTCACTCAGACGACAACCACGACCACACTGAAGCAGTGAATGGCTACCATGATGTCACCGACAGCATCCGAAGCGCAAATGCAGAGGTAACCACCCTCCTCCTGGACGATTAGGATAGCAACATTCAACTCAAAAAAAGGAGCGAAGGAAAGTCACAATTATCATGCAATGCTACATACAGTGCTAAAAACAACGCGGAATAAGACAAGAAGGAGGATTTTTACAGACAACTACAAACAGTAGTGGACAACATCCCAAATGCTGACATCAAAATCCTCATGGGCGATATGAGTACCAGCTGAACTGGGAGCTGATAATACAGGAAGAGAAGTCATCATGGGTCGAGATGCTCTGGCTCAGAGAAATGAATGAGAACGGAGAATTATTCTCGAACTTCTGCACCTGCAACGATTTGGTGATCGGAAGGAGCGTTTACAAGAACAAGGATATGCACAAGGCCAGCTTGACGGAAACATCACAAACCAGAGAGACTTCATCTGAATGCTGCTCAAGGAAGTTGAGACGCAGACAGCCTGCTGGACACAAGGTCGAGAAGGGGAGCAGATGTGGTCGGGTTCAGACCATCATATAGTTCAAGGAACCTTCAAGGTGAAGCTGAAGTCCTTTAGAACAACTGGAGATAAGGCACTGTAATTCAAGTTCAGCATTCAGAAACTGAAGGACAAAACTACATCGGATGCCTTCACTGTAGATCTGATCAGAGCAAAGTCGGAGACACTACGTGTCATCACTGAGGAAATCTGCATAGAAGAACATTGGAACTAACTGTCTGAAGGTGATGTTCAAGGAAACGTGTACAATTGTTCTAGGAAGAAAGAAGGGACACGACAAGGAGTGGTTCTCAACGGACACCTACATGGAAGCTAATTGAGGAGAGAAGAAGAGGATGGGGAAGCAGAAGATGACTCACTGCAAAGATGCACAAGAGAAGGAGAAGCTGAGTCCAAGTTACACTGCACTGAATGAGGAGAGGAGTGAAGAAGAGTGCTAGAAAAGACAAACGACAATTCTACGAAACACTGGCCAGCAACTGAAGCAGAACAGACAGGCCGCAGGCAAAAGAGACCTCGGGACACTATATCAGATAACTAGGTCAGTCGCTATCCGGAAAGAGATCAACCTGGATGATGAAACCAACAAAAGATGCTCAAGGGAACCTGATCACCCAGGAGGAGGAGAAACAAATCAAACAATGGGTCAACCTCTCTCCACGTCAACTTCATCGACTTCGAGAAGACCTTCCACAGACAGCGTTGACCGAGAAGTCATTTGGAAACTACTTCAACACTACTGCGTAAAGTGAGTGCCCAAGTCCTTATCAACCTCAACTTGATATGATTATGAGCAATAGTTTGTGCTCGAAACGTCATCAGTTAATATAACTGTACAACACTGTGTGATTTATCAAAATAAAATCTTATCCATTATGGACTCATTCAACAGTTGGCTATATGACAATGCTACGTGTTAGTCGGGTGATCCACAACTGGAAACCCAGTAGAGCGTTAAAAGTGAACACAGGAGTAAGAAAGGGCTGTCTATTATCATCGATAATATTCCTAGTTGTGGTGGACTTGATTGTGCATCAGACTGAGTATGGCAGCGAGGAGACAGGAGTACACTGGACCACCGATGAGAAGACTCGAGAAGATATGGATTTCGCGTGTGGATGATAAATTTTTAATGTCATACAAACTGCAGAACTTGTAGGTAAAAACCAACAAACTAGCTGAAGAAGCAGCGAAGACAGGAATCCAAGTAAACATAGAGAAGACGGAGGTAATGAAGATTACCAACTAACATCAACAACAACAACCAGCACCAATTCTCATCAGTGTGAGAGATTTAACAGAGGTCGTCTGCTTCACTTATCTGGGAAGCATCATTTCAACTACAGGCACACGGCACGGATGAAGATGTCAAAGCCAACCAGAGTTGGGAAGGAGAGATACACCTTCATCAGCCTGAAGCCAGTTTGGAAATCTTCTGCAATAACTCAGCATAAGGAACAAGATTCGGATTTCCAACACCAATGTGGAGTCGGTTCTTCGATACGGTGTTGCTGCTCTATTTTGATTGAACTAGCGTATACACATATCCTAATACTTCCTCGCGTTTATGATTGTGCCCTAACGTTGCGATTACTCGACATCCGCAACGTAATTCAAAAGGCACTTGCGAAGGAATACGATAGTGTATTGTTGCAGCAATCAACAATTCAAAAATCGAGCGAGTACAAAAGTATCAATTGTTAACATGCAAGATTTAGAGTAATAAATAAATGAAAGTACAATTACACAATGAAAGTATAGTACGATTATGAGTAATAAAACGGGTCACTACAATAGCCCCTCCGTAGAATACAGGTAAATGAAGTTTACCTGTATTCGGAATGATATTGTAAATTACAATGACACAAAAGAAATATGAAAACCGAATTGAGGCTTTTTAGTTTTCTGAGGTTCGATTATAACTGTATATATTCGAAAATGTTAACAACTTTGAAACGAACCAAAATGTTTATAAAGTTGTGCAACATGTAACAATAAAAGCAGAAAAATTATTATTAGAATAATAATGAGGTTGTTATTGTAGAGTTACAGAATAGATTTATATCTTAATATACAGTTAATAGTATAGTAATAAGGAAGTATGGAAATGACATGGGTAAACATTCAGTTACCTCTATTTCCATGAAAGCTGGTTGTACAAGTGGAATTGTACAAGAAGAGATGGCTGTGCCAGAGAAGAGTGCAGCAGTAGGTGCTGCTGATACGGTTGAAAGCGAACGTTCGTCAGCATGTTGTTGTTGTTGCTGGGGTGCTGTTACTCGGCGTCGAGGAGTAACTTGAATTGATGTTCGCTGAGGTTGGAGAGTAGAAGTTGGTTGATTGATAGACATTCCAACAAGAGCAGTTGGCACAAGCTGTGGTAAACCAGTGGTTTGAATCAATTGACCGTTAGGAACAACAGTCATGACTTTTAATGGAGCTCCTGGTGCCAGAGTGATAAACTGGGGAGTAGCATAGGAGCGTGCAGTTACAGTACAAGGTTGACCACTGACAGAGACGTCAGTTGCCATCATTGTTGCTTGTTGCTGATGTTGTTGGATATAAGCTTGCTGTTGAGCTGGTTGTAACTGATGAGCTTGTGCTTGAATCTGTTGTTGTTGAGGTGATTGGGTAAACTGTTGTAATTGAACAGTTGTAGGACCGGCTTGAGTAAATGGAGTTGCAGACCATTGTAAGAGTGTTTGCACACCTGTAGACAATGCTGAAGCTTGAGGACAGAGAACTGGAATTGAGGTGTTGCATAACAGCCAGCTGCTTGACTATCAGAGTGAACTGGGATAGCAAATGCTGTGCCGCCAGGTCCGGAGGTACTTTTAGCAGAAATATTAGTAATTATACATCCAAATGTTATGAAGTTATAAAAGTTAATGCGATGGCAAAGATTACTTATTCCACTGTGTATACTTCGAAATGATGTAGTCATCAATCAGCTCTGTCGGGTATATTGTGCCCTAACGTTGCGATTACTCGACATCCGCAACGTAATTCAAAAGGCACTTGCGAAGGAATACGATAGTGTATTGTTGCAGCAATCAACAATTCAAAAATCGAGCGAGTACAAAAGTATCAATTGTTAACATGCAAGATTTAGAGTAATAAATAAATGAAAGTACAATTACACAATGAAAGTATAGTACGATTAGGAGTAATAAAACGGGTCACTACAACGGGTCAGAAACTTACACTGCGTGTCACGAATAGGATTTCCAACAGGCTGCAGACTTTTATCAACAGCTGCCTTCCCTGGCTCCATACTGGAGATCAAATGACCAGAAAGAATAGGCAACAAGAAACTATGGGAACAAACCAACAGGCAAGAGCCGATCGCTCAACAAATATGTAGGAGAAAATGGAGATGGATCGGGCATACATTGAGGAAACCGTCGAATGGCATTACGCGCCTGGCCATTGGTCGGGTGGAGTCCCAATGGGAAGCGAAGAGTGGGACGTCGATGTGAGGGTGACGTGGAGGAGATGAGGTGAGAGAGTATGGGCAATCGTGTAACCAGCTGAAGAGGATGGCAGAGTATAGAAGAAAGTGGAGATGTAATGTTGAAGCCCTATGTTCCACTCGCAGTCCAAGGGATTTATAATTATATAGTAGTGTCAACAGGAGAAATTTGAAGGAGGTTCTTCTTTCACCCTTATGGGCAGTATCGTTTTAATGACAGGTAGCACGGATGACAATGTCAGAGACACGATAGACATTCATTAACCTGAAATTAGCGTGGGAATCCGCTGCGCTCAGCATAAAGTACGAGATTCGAATTTCCAACACTAATGTCAAGTCAATAGGCGCTTCTATGTGGTTCAGCTACTTGGCGCCTGCGTCATTCAAAGCATTTCCAGCAGGCTTCAGACCATTACCAACAAATGCCTTCGCTGTCTCCATGTTGAAGGTCGGATGGCTTGCCTAGAAGGATTAATACCAAGGAACTCTGGCAAATGAATCAACCAAGAACCTACTACGGGAAAAACTTGCAGAATGAAATGGGGATGAACCGGAGAGACTGAGGAGACATCTGAGTGGCATCGTAACCAGGCGCTCGAGTGGAGCTGGAATGATAAAAGACAACTGGGGAGTACAATAGTGACTTAGAGATCGTTTGAAGAAGAGATGAGAGAATATGGTCAATCCTGGGGTCAGTCTAAGAGGACTGAAGTAAATGGGATGAAACGGAGGTGTACTGTTGAAGTCCTACGCTTCACTCGGAACCTAAAGGGTTACTTATGATTAAGTATTAGGTAGGGATGAATGATACTCAATTCTGTCTGTTTTATTGAAAAATTGACTACATAGAGCGTTTATATGATGCTACACTGCCCATAGAATGGGTAGAACTATCAACAAACGAACTTTGGGGACCTGTGAGAGTGATTATCCACACAGTGAACTCAGACACTATCCTTTTAACGACGTCATGCTCAACAAGCGATCCCTGTAATTGAAGTGTGGTAGAGTATACTATGGTTTAAAAGAAAGGCACGGTATAAATGACGACTCTCCAGAGTGCAGAATGTCGTGAGGAACCGATACACAACTAGGTTTCAAAAGGACAGGAGTGCATTTCAGGTAAATCTTTCAAAGAAACTTCTACGATTTAAGGGATATTCACTTTAGCTTTTTACAGACAAACAAACAACACAGTAAGCAGTACTGTTCCAAGGCTAAAGGACTACTTCGCTGACTTATCTGACGAAAGTATTATCATAAACCACACAATGGTTCTAGCTAAACTGCTGAATCTCAACTAAAAAAATTTCCAGGGTTGCGATGACATCCATCAATAAACTTCGAAAAAGTGCCCAGAAGTTATTTTTGACCCCGTAAGTGGCGTGCTTCAAAACTCCATAAACTCATGGAAACTCTCCAAGGAATGGAAAAGAATCGTTCTATCTTCATGACTGAAGATAGGCACGATATCACGTGTTACAGGTTTGTAGTACTGCTACTCCAAGCAAAATACTAAGTCGGATCATCATGGAAAGAATAAAAGATGCACTGGATGTATAACTCCGACCAGAACAAGCTGAATTCAGGAAAGGCGAGTCATGTGCTGATCAAATTGCAACTCTACGCTCCGTCATCACAGATCAAAGCATAGAATGCCAGTCAAACCTCTCTCCACCTCAACTTCATCGACTTCGAGAAGACCTTCCACAGACAGCGTTGACCGAGAAGTAATTTAGAGACTACTTCAAAACTATGAAGCGCACGGAATCTTTACCAACCTCATTTAAGAGCTATATGATGACAATTCCACACGTCAGGTGATCCAAAATGGAAAAATCAGAGAGGCGTTCTATGTGAATACAAGAGTAAGACAAGCTGGCTGCCTAATATTGTCGATGATATCACTAGTTGTGGTGGATTATGCATCAGACTGTGGGGAGCGAGGAGACAGGAATACGCTGGACCGAAAATCAGACTCTAAAAGATCTGAACTTCGCAGGTAATTTATATCTAATTTATATAAGAATAGAACTTGAGCACTGTGGTAGAGTGTAATTCCATTATGGATAAAGTTTACTTTGATAAAGTCTCACATGGAGTTACTTCATATGATTATGGGAAGTAAATTGTGCTCGATATTTCATCAGTAAATATTACTGTATAATGGAACTTATGTTTCATGTCACACGAACGCGAAGATTTACAGGCAAAAACCAACAAACTGTCGGAAGAGGCAGACAACGAAGACAGAACTTCAAGTGAACATAGAGAAGACGGAGGTGGTGAAGATAATAAACTAACAGAAACGGCAACCAGCGCTAATCATCATCAACGGAATAACTTTGAAAGAGGTCACTTCCTTCACTTATTTAGGAAGCATCGTTTCAACCATAGGGTAAAGGGATTAAGATGTCAAAACCAAAATAGGAAAGGCAATACAAACCTTCATCAATTTGAATCTGGTTTGGAAATATCCTTCACTCAGCATGAGAAACAAGATTCAGATTTTCAACACCAATGTCAAATCATTGGGTGCTTCTATATGAGTCAGAAATTTGGTCCATCACGAGAAACGTTTCAAACAGGTTGTAGACATTTATCAACAACTGCCTTCTCTGGCTCCATATTGGAGATTAAATTGTTAGCCAGAATTAGCAACAAGAAACTCTGGCAACAAACCAATCGAAAGCCCATTGCTTAACAAATATGCAGAAGAAAATGAAAGCAGATTGACCACGCACTGAGGAGACAGCTGAGCGACATCGCACGCCGGGCCCTCGAGTGGAACCAGATTGGGAAACGATCAATGAAGTGTCCGAGGATGAAATGGAGGTGGTGGTGCGAGGAGGAGATGAGAGATTATGGGGAATCTTGGGGGCAGCTACTACTAAGATGTATTGACAGGAACATGAAGCTGAAAATTCAGAAGATGAGATACCCTTTATGCCAAAAAAACCTTACATGAGCCTTGATTCCATGGTTGATTCAACCTGTGACGTTCTTAATGAAGAACAGCCTTCGCAGCAATGTTAAGAATTGTGTTCTCCAGTCATTCACTGGTTTGAAGAAGACTTAGATGCAAATTTCATGTTCCGTTGCTTCGGTAGATAAAGGCGTACTGGTCATTCTTTCTAAAAAAAAGTAAAAGAACACTATCCTGATTAGTTGCAGAAGGTTAGCAGTGGCTACATAATTGTTATTTTTTATTGTTGTTTGTTCCGTGTAACCTGATTAGAATACAAATTTTCAGAAGCACACCAGCATTGTTCTGTATCCTCTACTATCATTTTTGACTGGTTACAATACTACCTACGAGCTTTCATTTTCTCTTCATACAGTCCCTTCAGCACCACCCTCGAAGCGCTACTCAACTCATTGCCTCCCATTAGTATTCCACTCAACGGTATACATGGAGTGTTATGTAACTCAACCGTCTTATCAGAATGCATCAGATCCGCCTCCATTTCTTTCTGCATATTTGTTGTCACAAAAAGGACTTTGTTGCTAAGTTCACCGACTCCCACATTTCCTTGATACTTATCACTTTCCAGCTGGCCATCTGAATTTCGGTAGCAAGCCAGAGAAGGTATCTGTTTGCAGAAATCTACAGCAGCCTGTAGGAAATGCTTTTGGCGATGCACAATCCAAGTATCTGAGTCATGTTGAAGCACTCACTGGCTCGACCTTAGTGCTTAAAATTTGGAACTTGTTCTTTTTGCGGAATTCTGTAGGTCTCCACAGTGATTTCAGAGTACTGAAAACCTGTCTTGTTTTAGCTATCCTATGCTGACTGGCTTTGATATCATCATCCGTGCTGCCTATAAATGGAAGGGTGCTACTTCAGCAAGTGACAGAGACAAGTTCATTGAAATTTCTCTGGTTGATGGTGATTCATGCTTGTTGGTTGGGTATCCTAATCATCTCTGTTCTATGTTCTTCTGAAGCCATGTACCCGCTGCCTCTTCGGAAAATATGTCGGTTCCCGCTTGAAAATCTCCGAGTTTGTGCCACAAGAGAAATCTGCGAAATTCAGATATTCTAGGGTTTTTTTTGGTCCAACATATACCTGTCTTCTCACTCTTGATCCGCATGATCCAGTCTACCGCAATCAGACGTATAATAATTAAACACCTTTGCAACATCCTCCACTCTGTCTCAATGAGTTCCTCCTTCAGATAGATCGACAAAGTGAAGAGCAGTTTGACAAAGACCATTCGCTTTTCTCACCTTTGAATTTCTGGTACTCTAGCTATCCAGATAGAGAAACCTTAGCTCTATATACAAAAAGAGAATTCTTCAACAATTTTACTGTCATTGTAATAACCCTGTTGTTTTCAACCAGTTTCGAAACTGCATTTTTCTTTGAAACTCTTGAGTGATATCCCAATTTGTTTGTTTCTGTGTGCATCTTGACTACAACTCATTCACCAAACTGTCTATCTGAAACCATTAGTAAACTGGTTGGAAATTCTGAATTTCATCCCTGTATGCTAGATCTCCAGTGAGACAGGGTGCTGATAAAATGAAGAGGAATATTCGGTTTCTAGCCAAGTATGGATAGCAACAGTTTATAATCTTTTACAAAACTGAAATAATTTTATAAAACCCCCTTATAGGTAAGACTGACGACGGTACCTCTGTCTTGATTTAGCCATAATTTCTCTCTACAGATGTCAGTGTTCTGGAAAAATTCACTATTTATTGCTCATTTATTTTATTAGGAAGATATGAAAATTCATATTTACTATCTTTTTTTGCGATCTTGTATGTTGGTTTTACCTACAAGTTCTGCAGTTTGTATGACATTAAAAATGTATCATCTACACGCGAAATCCATATCTTCTCGAGTCTTCTCATCGGTGGTCCAGTGTACTCCTGTCTCCTCGCTGCCATACTCAGTCTGATGCACAATCAAGTCCACCACAACTAGGAATATTATCGATGATAATAGACAGCCCTTTCTTACTCCTGTGTTCACTTTTAACGCTCTACTGGGTTTCCAGTTGTGGATCACCCGACTAACACGTAGCATTGTCATATAGCCAACTGTTGAATGAGTCCATAATGGATAAGATTTTATTTTGATAAATCACACAGTGTTGTACAGTTATATTAACTGATGACGTTTCGAGCACAAACTATTGCTCATAATCATATCAAGTTGAGGTTGATAAGGACTTGGGCACTCACTTTACGCAGTAGTGTTGAAGTAGTTTCCAAATGACTTCTCGGTCAACGCTGTCTGTGGAAGGTCTTCTCGAAGTCGATGAAGTTGAGGTGGAGAGAGGTTGACCCATTGTTTGATTTGTTTCTCCTCCTCCTGGGTGATCAGGTTCCCTTGAGCATCTTTTGTTGGTTTCATCATCCAGGTTGATCTCTTTCCGGATAGCGACTGACCTAGTTATCTGATATAGTGTCCCGAGGTCTCTTTTGCCTGCGGCCTGTCTGTTCTGCTTCAGTTGCTGGCCAGTGTTTCGTAGAATTGTCGTTTGTCTTTTCTAGCACTCTTCTTCACTCCTCTCCTCATTCAGTGCAGTGTAACTTGGACTCAGCTTCTCCTTCTCTTGTGCATCTTTGCAGTGAGTCATCTTCTGCTTCCCCATCCTCTTCTTCTCTCCTCAATTAGCTTCCATGTAGGTGTCCGTTGAGAACCACTCCTTGTCGTGTCCCTTCTTTCTTCCTAGAACAATTGTACACGTTTCCTTGAACATCACCTTCAGACAGTTAGTTCCAATGTTCTTCTATGCAGATTTCCTCAGTGATGACACGTAGTGTCTCCGACTTTGCTCTGATCAGATCTACAGTGAAGGCATCCGATGTAGTTTTGTCCTTCAGTTTCTGAATGCTGAACTTGAATTACAGTGCCTTATCTCCAGTTGTTCTAAAGGACTTCAGCTTCACCTTGAAGGTTCCTTGAACTATATGATGGTCTGAACCCGACCACATCTGCTCCCCTTCTCGACCTTGTGTCCAGCAGGCTGTCTGCGTCTCAACTTCCTTGAGCAGCATTCAGATGAAGTCTCTCTGGTTTGTGATGTTTCCGTCAAGCTGGCCTTGTGCATATCCTTGTTCTTGTAAACGCTCCTTCCGATCACCAAATCGTTGCAGGTGCAGAAGTTCGAGAATAATTCTCCGTTCTCATTCATTTCTCTGAGCCAGAGCATCTCGACCCATGATGACTTCTCTTCCTGTATTATCAGCTCCCAGTTCAGCTGGTACTCATATCGCCCATGAGGATTTTGATGTCAGCATTTGGGATGTTGTCCACTACTGTTTGTAGTTGTCTTTAAAAATCCTCCTTCTTGTCTTATTCCGCGTTGTTTTTAGCACTGTATGTAGCATTGCATGATAATTGTGACTTTCCTTCGCTCCTTTTTTTGAGTTGAATGTTGCTATCCTAATCGTCCAGGAGGAGGGTGGTTACCTCTGCATTTGCGCTTCGGATGCTGTCGGTGACATCATGGTAGCCATTCACTGCTTCAGTGTGGTCGTGGTTGTCGTCTGAGTGACCAGACGGGAGGAGATTATTGACTATACCGTTGATGGTGTTGTCAATCCACATCCATTCCATCTGCTTTCACAGATAGCCAGTGCTTCTACGGCATATCTTCGCATCTCTTTGTCTACCTGAGCAGCCTTCCCCGCCAGTCTCGTACACTGTACGGAAATTCCACGTACCCATTCTTATTCTTTCTTTCATCGATAGAAGACACATATTCTGGCTGACTAGTTTTCCGAAGGCCGGCTGCCACCAGCCCGCTGTGTCATTTCGCCTCTCCGATTCCAGTGAAGAATAACATTGTTATTATTTGAATTTTTTAATATATATTCTGCGTGTTGAAGTTTCTCTAGCAGTTTAATAGTTTGCTAGCCCCACTCCCAACCCTCCCTCTTTAGCCGGACTTGGGACAGGCTAGAAAACTAGCGAGCAAGTTATCCAGGCGAGGTTCCTGGTGACAGTGGCTGATGCTTTTTGTTTTTGTTGTTAGTAGTGGGGTATCTAAATCACCTCCGTCTTCGCTAGTTCTTCTGCCAACTTGTTGGTAACCTAGTTTACTTGCCGATCCTTAGCCCCAAAATAGAGGGGATTTTGGGGGTGAGGCTAGAGACCCTACCCTGGAAAGTCAACCCATTTGCTTCAGATATTTCAATGCACAGGAAAATGTTCCGCTTATTTAAGGCAAAAATCTCTTCCGGTTGTGACAACATATCATTATCATTACTGTTAATTTACAAATTTATTCAATAATTTTTTAATTTTACTATTACTACTAATGTATATATTATTATTATTACATTCCCAGTAGAATAAAGAGCTCCCTAGGCCCAAAATGTCCTGAAGTTCTTTAATTATTTCAATACTATATGAAATGTGGAGGTACCATTATATCCAATATCGTTCCACCCCAGCTAGCATTGACTTTGGAAGTATTTCAGAATTTTTGGGGCAGGCTTCGGGTCATTGTCCCACGTTCTGCAGTGTGCCCGAAGAAATTACTAGCTAGTTACATCCTGCACCATGCATAAAATGTTGTTTGTAATAAAGCCATTATTAGTACTATTATTAAAATAAATGCTTAGGTTCTACTCGAATAGCATTAAGTAGTCACCGTTAGTATATGTCATCCAACAGACTTGTTGTCTGTAATTAAAATAATGTCAGTAATTATTTGGTGGCCACTTGTCCCAGTACATCTACATCATACCCACAAAAGTGTCTGACTTCTAGGTGCAACACCTATACTTTCTAATTTGTTTCTCGTTACAATCACCAGTAGATTTCCATTTAAATGTGAGCATTATTTTATAAAAGTCACCACTCAGCATTTTTGAGTGGAAATATGCGCTTTCTATAAGGTAATCGTTTTCGTCTGTATCGAACCATTTAAGGCAATCACTGGCATAAGATGATCATAAAAGTTCAGCTTGAAGTACCTCTTAATTTGGGCATTTATAATATTTAATTGTTCCTCTCCTCCAAACCCTTGGTATCTACAGTTTCTTAGCATTTTCCTCTAACCAGCTGACTGTCAACTAAAGAATATGTATACCGCTCAGAACTTCCCCTGTGAGACATGGGCATTGAAAGTGGAAGATATGAAACGGCTGCGTGTTTTGACCACATATTTTTGCTTTCTGTCTATCGTGTTAAGTGGGTATTATATAGGGAGTAAAACTGAGGTTAGGCATAGTGTTAGATAAGATGGGAAGATTATCGATGTGGTTTTGGAGCTACATCAATTGAGATGGCTAGGACAAGTGTTATGCATAACAAACCATCACCTTCCTCGTCGAGCGATGTTAGCTGAGAGAGGATTAGTTTGGAAAAGTGTTTAGAGTGGACAAAAACCGTGCATGAGTCCATGAAGTCTTTGATGGTTGGTTTGAGTTACGTAACGAGGTGTAAACTGACTGGTTGGCTTCTTCGGGGTGCTATGAACAAATAGTTGGATACTACTGATGATATGTCTCAGAATCGTTTTCCATAACTCGGATGCATTCACAATTTATATCCTCCAAAATCCACCAAATCCATATATTTCTCTATGCTCTTTCAACCGTACATTTCTGTTCATTATAGTTCCCTGACATTTTTTCTCTACCTTTGTGTTACATGAAGTGTAACAACTTAAACTACTGCACTTCTGTGCAAAATTTTATGTTGAAATTCAGTCAACCACACTATCATGTAAATACATTAGCGAACTATTCACCATCCCTAGGATCTACAATTTAATGAAAAGAAACAAGGAGCTACTTAACTCAAGAAACTCAGGATTTCATCGTGAACTGGCACCGGTTAGAAGACCATTGGAAACCTGGGAGTACTGGACAGTCGTTTCGTCTAGTTTGGGACTCTTCGTCAGTACATACACACTGAGGTTTGAATCCAGGACTTTCTGGTTACAAGGCTAGCTCGTACACCATCAAGCCCGATCCAATGGTACATAAATCCCAACTTCTACCAATTCACGATGTGGCGCGACCACTATAGTGGCTATAGCGAATGTCATCGGCGAGTATTTGCCCTCACACTCGGCTTGCTGTGGGCGATGCCAACCGTAGCGGAAACTTTAGATCGCTTACAAAGTGCGAAGCTGTTCACAGTCTTAGATTTGCGACCAGGGTACTGTGAACTTCCGATAAAACAAGGTGATAGAGATAAGATGGCCTTCTTTGTGGAATAGAAAAAATATTGGTTTAAACGTATGCCTTTTGGATTGGCAGGTGCCCCGTTTACATTTAGACGAATAATGACGTTGCTGCTTAAGAATTTGAGGAACGTCGAAGTTTATGGAGATGACCTGGTAATATACAGTACGAGCGAAAGTGACCAAGTAGACCATGTAGAGGCAGTTTTAAGATGCATCGAAGAATTCGGCCTACGCATCAACAAAGCAAAATCTCAGATTGCTAAAAGGAAAATTATACCTTGAGGACAAAAGGTAGGAAACGGTAAGATAACACCGCTGCCTGAAAAAATTTAACAATCAAGTTCATTGAGCCCCGGTCCTTCTGAACGGGTCCGTTGGAAGGAAGGACGGCGTTACCCTTCGTTGTCTTCTCATAGTCTCCGCTTATATCACAACAGACTGCAGTTTGGATGAACTAAAGGTTGACTTCTACCTGAAACTGTCCAATTTACTGCAAAAAGCAAAACGTTCAGATATAGTTGTTTTAGCAGGAGATTTCAGTGCCCAAGTAGGGAAGTTGTGCCAGACTGAGAAGTATGTGAGTAGTAAGTTCCCTGCCGACGAACCGACAACGGTGATCGTCTTCTACAGTTATGCTCAGATAATCATCTGTTCCTAGTCAGCACTACCTTTAGGCACAAAGAGACATTGTGTAACCTGGCGACCTCCATCACTAAATCAACGTTGGAGTCAGATTGACCACATAGCGATAGGGTATTGTTTGTAAAGGTCAGTGGAAGACTGCCAATCCTTCTGGAACACCTGCGCAGACTCCGATCACGCTGTGGTTCGCGCACATTTATGCTTACGATTAAATAAACATAAAAAATTGTTGGCAGCGAAGCAGTTACGTCCCCAGCTAGATCGAAACTCTGAGTCCCTATTTAAGGAGCGAATAGCGAAACGAGTACTTAAGGTCAACAGCAGGACTTCTCCTGAGGTAACCTGGCACAACATACAGTTAGCTGTAGACAGCTGTAAAACCTATTAATAGTCTAAAACCAAAAGTTGGTAGAAGACATTGGATTTCTACCACCTCATCCGAACTGATTGACGCAAGAACACTGATTCCGACGAGCTCCGATTATGATAAGGAGAGAAAGCTACTCAAACGCAAGCTAACAAGAAGTCTTCGTAACAACCGTGAACAGTGGTGGGCGACAAAAGCGAAAGAGATGGAAAAGGCATCGGTGACTATCTAGACTTATCAGGGAAACAGGTGGGAAAATGCAAATCACAAGTAAAACAATCTCTGAGAAAAATGGCACTGTAGTTAGAAGACACGATAACGCTGAAAAGAACACTTCGAGGAGCAGTTTAATTGGCCTACAGCCACGCTCAAATTACTCAGCATTCAAACACTTCCCTGAATCAAACATAAACACCGGTCGTCCGTCCCTAACTAAGGTTACAAGAGCTGTCACTCGTCTGAAATGAGGCAAAGCAGTGGGAACTGATGGAGTGAATCCAGAGATGTTTAAGCATGATGGAGACAGTTTACTGTCTGCATTAACTAAGGTATTAGGTAGCGTCTGGGAATCAGAGGAAATCCAATCGGGTTGGTGTAAGTCATTGATTATCCCGACAGAAAAGTCTTCTTCTGATAATCACAGGCGGATTAGCTTGATCAATATGGTGGCATCTAAAGTACTAGGCTCAGTAATCATGCGTAGACTAGGCGGTTCTCGGGAGAAACAAACACGAGAGAACCAGACAGACTTTAGACCAGGAAGAGAGGGTGTGTTGATCATATCTTCACCCTTCGACAGATTCTGGGACATGGGCATACTTACCGGCTTCCAACGATCGTTGTATTTCTTGACCGGAAAGGCGACATTCGACTCCGTCGAACGAGAGGTACTCTGGCGACGTTTGTCTGTGAAAGGAATGCCGAAAAAATGCGTTGCACTGATCAAAGCACTCTACTCGAACTCGTACAGTCAGCCAGGTGAGAGCCTACGACGAGTTGTCATCTGAGGTGGTGACAACTAGTGGTGTCCGTCAGGAATGCCCACTATCCCCATTTTTATTCAATTTCATCATAGATGTACTAATGGAATTAACCCTAACTGCTGACTTTATCGACTCAGGGATTGACTTGTTACCATCAGGGAATGATCTCGGTGACTTAGAATATGCGGATGATGTAGTCCTCCCTGTTAGGTGAAGACGCTGACATAATTCAGAGCCTTCTGAACACCTTGAGCTGCAATCTTGGAGTGTTTGGCAAGTGATTCGCTCGTGCTGTTAAATGTGAGATGCTTCTACAGGACTGGACTACATTGACACCTAGGTGAAAGATAGGGAGTGCAATGGTAGGGTGCGTTGACCACTTCACTTATTTGGGGAGTTGTATCAGCCAGCCAACATCAGTGGGTTGATCACTGACGAAATCTCAGAACGGATACAGAAGTGTCGTTTGGGATGTGCCAGTTTACGCCATCTCTGACTTAGTAGAGGTGATATTTGGCTGGCTGTCGACCAAAAGGCGTGTGTACTTCTCAGTAGTTCGTTCTGTCCTCCTTTATGGCTGTGAGCGACACCTGGCCATTGAAAGTGGAAGACATGAAGAGGTTGGCTAGCTGTCTTTGGCCACAGGGAGGTGTCTGAGTTCTATGCTCTTAGTGAAGTGGTATGATCGGGTGAGCAATATTGAGGTTAGGCATCGGTCGTGTGCTAGGTAAGGAGGGAGGAGAAATGGATACACGAGGAGGCTGTGAAGTTACATCTATTGAGATAGTTAGGACATGTGTTACGTATGCCTGACCATCTGTCGCCTTCCTCGACGGCCAATATTTGCTGACATAGGAGGAATCAGGTGTGAAAAGAGCCAGTGGTGGTCAAATCAAAACATGGCCTCATCAGTCAACGAAATCCACAACAGTTAGTTTAAGTCAGTTAGGTTGGCAGGTGTAGACACTTGTTTCCTGGTTGGGGTCCTCGGGGTAGTAAAAGCCAATGAAGGCTGGCGACAATTAGTGATGTGGCTCAAAATCATTCTCAGTGCATAGTGCAGATGCATCCACTCCTTGTGACTTATAATACCCAATGAAACTGTTGTTCTTCGATATTACTACTCTTTTCGCCTTATATCTCTGTTTACTGTCTCTGTTTTGCACTTCTTCTTACTTTCTTCTCTTGCTTTGTGTGAGACATGGAGTGTGGCGACTGGAACTGCTGCACATCGGTGCAAAGTTCGGTGTTGAAACCAGATGCTGCTAGCACATCGTGGGTCCACCCAAGAAAGGACAAAGAAATCACCGTTTCAGTTCATGTACAGGAGGAAACTGCGACTACCGATAAATAACAAGAACTGGCCCCCACCCCACCAATAGTAGAATATAACGATATGGCGGACGGAGTGGAAAGCAATCAACAATGTAATAAGAAAGAAAAAGATGGACGCTGTGAAATCCGAACAGAGTGTAAATTGGAAGTACACAGTATTCCCAAACTGCTTCCAAAGTTGGAAGGACTATACACGGTTACCACAAGAAGTGGTCACGTATATACCAACAGAAATGCAAACAAAGAGAAACAGATGAATGTCAGCGAGATCCAGAAATGGATACAGCGAGATAAGCAAACGACGACGCCAACACCAAGAAGATCGAACCGACTCCAGTCTAAACTATTTAACGTGGGGACGAGTGTGGTGATGTGATACACTATGTTCCAACGGATTATCATTATTCCTACATATTCCCACAGTTCAATACTGCATTAGCAACAAAATAATATACGTATTTGAACATTTTATTTCATATCGTTTAATGTAAACCAAAATCACACGCTCAGTGATTGGTTAAAGAATATAAAACTGTTTATATATAAATAGCGGTTTAATCACTTGAAAATATGTCTTTACTTCTGTCTTGCCTTCTGCTGTTACGCTACTACCACTACAGTCTGCCTGAAATTCATTTATTTTGAAAAAAAAATTACTAGTGCACTTCTTGCTCTTATGTAACCCTGAGTACAAGTGCCAGTTAGTACTTAGTGAGGTGACTACTTCTTATTTTAAGTACCAAACAGTAACTATTCATTTTATTATGTTTGACAAGATCGTTTGTATCACGACATAAAACGGATAGGAATCATATTAGATGAGTTCATCTGACATAACACAGTATTAATTAATACTGTTTCACTGTTTTTTTATTCCTTTAATTTCCGAGTGGGACATAGGGCTTCGAAATAGAACTTTGAATTTCTGTAGCTGTTATTTCTTACGGAGTGAAGTTGGCGAGCATTCTACCGCCGTATACTGTATCACCATGTCGTATGTCAAATAAGCTTTTCCAATATTTAATTATATTCTATCGCAATGCCTAAATTCTACTCTGACACGGAAGGAATTATAAATACAGTTTGTTTGGTAACCCAACTTCTAGTCAAACTCATGTGATAACTGATTGGCCGTCGTTATACTTCGTTAAAAGACGATCGATAGTATTTTGTCCTTTTGCATACAGGTCTGCGTTTTTGTGAATGAACTAACTCAATCGTCTGCCACGTAAGAAGCATAGACGTGTTCGCTCTTACTGCAAGACGCTTGATTACACGTTCGAGCTATTATTAAATACGAAACTACTTCATAATTCTAAACTCGAATCGGTATTTCCATACAGGAAGCATTCGAACAACAACCAATTACTTAAACGCATATACAAAAGAACAAACAAAGACAAAACTGAATTCAATAGACTGGTTTATTATTAAACAGCTTTGCAGGCTTTTTCTTTTTACAAAGACAACTGAAAAGTAGTAGCAGTAGTCATATAAATATTATTTACAATAAAACAAACTACTAGGTTAGTCTTTTATTTTCCTCCGTCAACTAATCTCATTCTCAATATTTCGACTGCGTTTTGCTGCTGGAACAGTGTAATCATATAATAACCACTTTTTCGGTAAGTATAATTCAAATTCAGCACAATACATATCTTTGAACGGGGCAACATTGCGTACATAACGTAAGTTCCAATTTTTGATAAAACATTTGTCTTCGTTTCGTCCAAAATTCACATTATTATTATTATTATTATCTTTTGAAGGGCTCATCAGATTAAATAAATCTGCAACATTTGTGTTTAAAGCTTTGGCTAAGCGTATCTGTACAGTTTCTTCTGATTCTATGTTACGTCTCATAAAGCAATAACAGTAAATGCATAAAGGTTTAAGGAATTTCTGATGAACAGTTGGCTCTGCTTCACTGACAGTATCTGCACTGAGGGATTCTACACAATACGTTGGTGGTACAAATGAGTCTAAAAAATCTATAGCCAGTTGGGGAAGATTCATAATAACTACGAAACGATCAATTGATAGTGAAACAGGATCCTGATTAGGTGACTTCTCCAGGTTATAATTTCCATATTTTTTATAGTGTGGTAACAAAATCTAGAAAGAAATGTGCACGAAATGATTAGTGTATATGGTGTCCAAAAAATATCTGACATAACTAACTTCGATCAAAGTACAGGAAAGTTTCAAAACAAACCGTCATAACTATTTACTTAAACATTGAATCAGTGTAATCTGAACGTCAATTTCACCCATAGATGAAATCTCCGTATATGCCAATGCGGTCATAAGCGCTGAACATTCGTATTTCTCTGTGTATTCTGTAAGAACACCGTTTGTTGTGTAAAAGCAGTGAAAAGTTGCTGAATATACCAAAGTATTTATTAAACAGTCAAGTACTGAACTTCATTATAAATAATCTTTAGTTAAGGACAGTAAATGCAGTTTTAAAGAAATTCAGCAATTATTATATCTCAAGTTTGATCACGCATTGATATCAGTTTGAGAACTATTGAAAAGCATGGAGTATTGGACAACTGTTTCGTCCCTATCGGCAGTACGCACCTACCGAGTTTCTACAAGCTTACCTTGTAACCGGAAGGTCAAGGGCTTCGAAACCTGGTGGGTGTGTATTGCCGACGAGTCCCAAACCAGAATGAAACAGATGTCCAGTACTCCTTGGTTTTCAATGGTTCTCTAACTGATATCAATCCGGGATAAAACTTGAAACAAATCAAACCCTTACAAACAAACTCATGGAAATTATTATATCTCAGTAACTATTAGAAATTTGAAGAGACAAATTGAGCACAATGGCGACCAGATAATGTTTTCTTACTATAGTCTAAATCAACCACTTACAGTGAAATTTAATGCAGATTTCAGCCATATATTGAAACTTAGCGTTTTGAAAAGTGCCTCAAAATTAAATACGGATAATCGAATAATCTAACGAAAATAACAGCACTTAGGACACACACTGACTTTCAAATTAAACTTCCAGTGGTGAAAGACTATTAAGAGAAAGACTAATTACTCTGGAATTCGCCTACAAAGAAATGCTCATTATTTCAGTGTCAATTTAACTAAAACTTAATATTTCAAATGGATCCTCGGCATAAGGTAGATGTAATAAAAAAAAACTGAAAAGCCAATTCATAGGTAAGTGACAGATGCATAATCTTAAAATGCAAATATAAAATCAAACAAAGAACCAATAAGTAGTCACAACTAACTTCACGTATAAATTCGCGTCCATCCATATTGTAACAGGTGATATTCTGCAGAGGACGTTTACGTGATGAATTTTCAGTAATATTCTTTTTAAGCCAAATAAATGAATCAGGATTTAAATCATTTGCCAATACATGACATCCATTTCGACCAGCCGGTATAGCAAATGGTCCAACACCAGCAAACACATCATAGACAACTACACGATCACCGGGAATCGGTTTAGGATTAATAAGTGGATCAGTTATTGGAAGACATGGTCGTAAATTATTTACAACCCGTGTGTGTTCAGTACCTGAATTGAATCGAATGCAATGAAGGTGATAAATAAAGTGCACTGTGGTGGATTTAGATACGCTAACAAAAGATAAGAGAATCGAAAATATCTAACAAAGTATGTAAATGTTGGTTTGAAGTGACCTGAAGGTTTTGGTTTCATGGGCACGTACTCTTGAGGGATCACAAACTAGGGCGAAACAGCTGACCAATACTCCCCAGTTATCAATGGTTCTCTAGGTGATTTCAGTTCCGGATATAACCTGAAAGTATTTACGTTCAATTTGCTGTGAGCATTGTATTAATTACATTCACTGAACACCTGCATTCACAAAAAGTTTTCTGATATGACCAGCATCTCCTAAATTCGTTTCGAAATCATTTGTCTTGAAAATGGGTCTTACAAAACAAAAAGTAGAATTAAAACCGAAAAATAATCAAATATGTACTTATATTGTTGTAGTTTATCCTCCCGAATTACTTACAAATAAAAGTAGACAAACTGAGAATGATGGGCAAAGTAAAACAATTAGCGCAGGGATGTGTAAATAGGATTTAAGGCATGCAGTACAAGTAATTAAAAAGATTAAACTTATCACACTATTATAGTTTATAATTGCATATCTCTCAATAACTTGCCTTCGAAGAGAACCATTCTTAATTACCTTTGATAATCTCAAAGTTGCATTTTATTAAAATCAGAAATTTACGTCAGGTTGAACATACATTCGAAAATTAGTAAGTAATTACTAGAACGTCATTGCTGAATTGCGACTTTAAATTTGATAACATCTAACTAATCTCCCATGTTTACCAAGTATGAAAGAATTACAGAAGGTACACAGATTTTTAGAGTTGACATTCCTAAAAAATATAGTCATTTGATATGATCCAAGTTTAATTCCTATCAGTATTTACAATAGTAAAGCAACGTAGAATGAGGCCATTGAGGTAACTATAGGATTTACACTTGTTTCAGTGTTAAATATTAGGAGTTACTCTGTGAAAACCCGTAGATACTCTTGACAGTAATCTTAATCAATTTTGAAGAGACTCGTGAATGTTACTCGGATCGACTCATTGTATTTACAAATAAAACAATTCCCATTTCGCTGAATGATGTTCACCGACTAGATTGGCGAATAATGATGATAATAAAAGCTAATCTAAATGGTTAATCTTAGACAGTGATCAAAATCTATGCATCAAATGCGCAGTTGCCGTGATAATACTATGAACTATGGTACAGTTGAGATTTCAGTATTAAATATCAATAGTTTCACAACCCCTTAACCGTGTAAAAAAATAAGACTACTTACTGTAGAATGAAAGAAAACCAGACTACTTAAATTCAGGATATGAGAACTACCAGTTAGGAGAGTCTGAGAGCAATTTCAAGTGATATGTGACGACGGTAAGCTGTTTCCTAAGAGTAATCATTAGGCTTATATTTTTTTTATTCCTTCACGTTTCCAGTGCAACATTGGGCTTCAAGATAGAGGCTTGAAGTTTCTGTAGCAGTGTTTATTTTTACAGGATGGGGTTGCTAGCCTCATGCCCAACCTTTCCTCTTTACCAGCTTTATTATTGGCTTAGGGAGGTAAAGGAGTGCGTCGGCCGAGGATGGAAACCCGGACCATGTGCATGGTCGACGAGCGTCCTAGCCTCTGCGCCACCAACGCACGGCTTATATTTGTAGATTTATTTTTACTGCATTAACACTTACGCGACATGAACAAGTTAGACATCTTTTCATATTCCGTTAAAAATTTACAACTGCAGAAGTACAAACTCAGTGGTGATGGTAAAAAGGGTTCAAAAAAAGCAATTGTGTGTAACCAGTATCAAATAACGTTGAAGACAACAAAAATCGAATTTCTAGCCAATAAGAAGAATCACATATATCCTAACTACATATGCAAGGAGAAAACTAGGCGGTTGGAGCCTTTATCATTGATAAGGGTAAGAGAACAGAACCTCGACGTAATAAATATAGGACCAAGCACTAAGGTGTGCAATTGTTCATGATACTGACTGCGAGAATATCACAAGACAGTTGAACGGAACACTAGTGGACCAGATATCTTATTGAGAAATACAGTGTTACAGATTAAGACATGTCGATGTAGGTCTGCCAATTTAAAATAATGCTGGATATTTTTTTCTCAAAATATAACTTTGTAAAGACATAAAATAAAGTTGTCATTCATTGAGAAATCGATAGGAAAAAAGCAGAAACTACGATTGCCACTAACCTACACAAACGAAACAATATACACTTATTTTTAAAAGAATTACGGTTTCTTCGAAGGAATTACATTATACCAAAACAAGTTATCAAATTTATTAGCCTCAATTGTGTGAAGAATAAAAACTCACCTAAACGTGGATTCCAGTAAACTTTACTGATATCTAAATGAAATGTTGTACCATTCTCACGCATTGATGTAACGTAATCTGGAACTCCAGCCAGTAATTCCATTTCAAATGTTCGATAGGCTGACTCGATAACTGAAACTTTGTGAATAACTGTACGAATATTTGGTATCTTATCAAGTGCTACCTGACCTATAAAACAGAAAAATTAAACTGTAATTACAAAAAGGGTTGAAAAAGTGACTGTGAAGATGAAACCACCCCGTTTGAGGATTCCACTTTCGACTACCAAAACATGAGCTTGGAAAACAACCTCACTTAAACATGTTTGAGTAATCACATGTGACCATCTGCCTTCACATAAAGCATGTGGTTTACAATTCAGTTTGAAAAATGAATATGACTCTAGAGCAACAGTGGAACTACAATGCAAACTTCATAAGACAAAGCAGATTATAATAGTTTAAGCTTCTGTCTTTCAGCCATTTTTAAGCAAATTCAAGTATCTTAAACAATTAAATAAGTGATGGTGTTTACCCCAATCTAAGAAACAGATGAACAGATCAATAGGCAGTAGAATCGAAAATGACAACACTGGAATGACAGTCAATTTGTTGTGCAGTAGAAAACCCCCAACGAAACAGAAATTTAGGTTTCATTACACTTATATAAGTCAATATTTTGACACCAATAAATCGCAAATTATCTATGTTATTGTGCAATTAACGCTAAATTTGTTTCTCCATTTAAGAACAATCGCAATTTTACTTCATGGCAAATATAACTAAAAAACAAAACCAACAATAAATAAATAATTGCACAGTCTATAAAAGACCTTTCCCAGAAGCGTCATATTCGTAACTATATTGGCACGGAAGCCAAGTTCAAGCGCAATACACAAAAACTGATGTTAAACTTAATTAAGAATCATTCTAATTTAAAACAGTATGTCGAGAGATGAACAGAACTTTGTACCGATGTGCAGCAGTTCGAGTCGCCACACTCCATGTCTCACACAAAGCAAGAGAAGAAAGTAAGAAGAAGTGCAAAACAGAGATATAAGGCGAAAAGAGTAGTAATATCGAAGAACAACAGTTTCATTGGGTATTATAAGTCACAAGGAGTGGATGCATCTGCACTATGCACTGAGAATGATTTTGAGCCACATCACTAATTGTCACCAGCCTTTATTGGTTTTTACCATCCCGAGGACCCGAACCAGGAAACAAGTGTCTACACCTGCCAACCTAACTGACTTAAACTAACTGTTGTGGATTTCGTTAACTGATGAGGCCATGTTTTGATTTGACCACCATTGGCTCTTTTCCAACCTGATTCCTCCTATGTCAGCAAATATTGGCCGTCGAGGAAGGCGACAGATGGCCAGGCATACGTAACACATGTCCTAGCCACCTCAGTCGATGTAGCCTCACAGCCTCCTCGTCTATTGATTTCCCCTCCCATTTGAGGAAATTAATAAATCGATAGACACAGTTATGAATAAAGTTAAGAAATCCACAGCGGACCTTATACGCCGAATGAAGCCGTTTCTAGGTGAGTCTAAGTGGTTTGATTTAATGCCCAAAACTAATAACCGCAGTAGGATGTATGGTGTTGTTAAAGTTCATAAGTCAGGATACCCTATTAGGCCTATAGTCGATTTTCGAAATTCACCTACTTATGAATTATCCAAATATTTATCCATGGTATTAAATCCTCTAAAAAGCCACTCGAAATCTAGACTAACTAATTCTTATGAACTATAACACAGATTAGATAATTTAAAATTAGATAATGAAGAAAAAATGGCTAGTTTTGACAATGTCAGTTTATACACACGTATACCAATAAATATGGCTATCGAGGCAGTCAGAAACGAACTCATTTCTGACCAAGAACTCGAACTTAGGACAAAAATGCCACTTGACGACATAGTGCTGGGAGTGCAGCTATGCCTGACTTCCACAGTATTTAAATCCCAAGGGAAAATATACAAACAAACTGAGGGAGTTGCCATGGGATCACCAATATCCCCGGTTGTAGCAGATATATTCACGGATAGGTAGGAAAACATAGCAATTGAAACGTTCACCCCCACTTCAAAAGTATGGTGGAGATGGTATATTCACTGTACTTAGAACGCAAGATATAGATAGATTTTTCGAACACATCAAATCGAAGGTAGAGGCAATTCAATTCACTTATGAATTGGAAAGTCAGGAAGGGGAGCTTCCAATGCTAGATTGCAACGTAAAAAGGAAAGAAGATGGGAAGTTAAACACTAGTGTTTACAGGAAACCCACACATTCAAACAAATATTTGGACTTCCGATCATCCCATCCTATGTCAGTAAAAATAGGATTGGTGAAATGTTTAAGTGACAGAGCACAAAAACTAAGTAGCACCAAGGAAGTGATACACATAAAAGAAGCCTTAAAACTTAATAATTACCCGGATAAATTAGTCAGGAAATATGTAAGGAAATGTAAAAATAAAATAAATAATGATAGTAGCGATAGTGATAATAATAATAATGACGACACCAACAATAAGGAATCCAAATCATCAGTAGTAATTCCATACAAGGAAAGAAACCTCAATAACCTTAACCAGAATTCTTAACAATGCTGGCAGGAATAAAAGTGGCTGGCATTCAAACCCACAAACTCAATTAGAAACAAGCTTTGTCGGTTAAAGGATCCTGTGGAGCCGTTAAAACAAAACAATTTAGTTTATCTAATACCCTGCTGTAGTGATTGTCAGGTTGTATACATAAGTCAAAGTAGTAGAACAGGGGCAGTCAGACTAGCCGAACATAAAAACCTAGCAAAATCTAGATTAGTTGACCCAAATGAGATAAGAAATCTAGAGAATAGTCCAGCTATAGCACTGTCTACATGCAATTACAAACAACCATACAATAGGATGGGATAGGATGACAGTTTTAAAATCTAATGCCACAGGGTGGAGGGAGAGATTGATAACAGAAGCTTTGTTTATCGAATCAACTGAAAACACATGTAATGGGGATGATTCAACACCTGTCACAGATATCAGGAAAATTCTACTACCCCTACGACAAATAGGAGAAGACAAAGAAAACTATAAAACTCAGGTTTCAAAGTCGTGTGATTACAATCGATATGATTATGAACAATAAATTTTGTTCTAAACGTCATCCATTAAATAAAACTGTTTCACTGTGTGATACATCTAATAAACAAACTAATATGGATTTCCCCTCCCTCCTTACTTAGCATTCGACCGATGCCTTACCTCAGTATTCCACTTCACAAGGTGGATAGAACGCAGGCACCTACCTATGATCAAAGACAGCTAAACAACCTACTAAGCCAGAGACGGCGTAAACTGGCACATCCCAAACGACACTTCTGTATCCATGCTGAGATTTCATCAGCGATCAACCCACTGACATTGGCTGGGCTGATACAATTTCCCAAATAAGTGAATTGGTCAACGCCCTCTACCACTTCACTCCCTGTGAAATATAATTTACAAAAAATTTACAAAACGTTATTCTTATAAACTAAAGAAAATGAATGAATGAAGTGAGGTGAGGAAACTAGACTATCACTTACCAACTATATGACGATATGGTAATGCTTCAGGTTTTAAATTAAACTGTACAACATGACCGATTACACTGAATCCAGTTATAGGCAAGGCGAAATCCGGTAACAATTCTTTAATAACCTGATCAAACGTGAAGTTTTCATAACCAACGGATACATTTACAAGACACGGTGAATTAACTAGTTCATCAAACACGTTTCCTTTACTCTTTACTTTCTCCATATCCTGATTCGACAAATTTAATACTTCCACATTATTTAATGTCTTGGGTGAATTTTTTGTGGTTAAATCGATGAACTGAGGATTTGAATAATCTTTAGGTAGCTCAATATTCCACTGATTCAATTCATTCATCCACTGTAAAATTTTATCGCTTTCAGGCATTCGAATTAGCATTAATTTACGCAGTAATCCATTGGAGTCTGTGCTGAGATTAGTTTGTTTTTTTTTCAAAAAATAAAAATCAAGCAAAATTGCAAAAATTGAAGTAGGATAAGAGATATAAGGCATAATCAGAAAAACTAGATGGTCTCAATAATTATTATACATTAAGACCATAATGAGAGGTCCACTTGTTGAAAATATAAACTCCAGTTTTAACTCTCCTTGACAGTGATAATAAACTAATGAAAACGTCAATAACGTAACCAAAGATCTTGAGTCAACAAGTCTTCATCTCGCCATAAAATTCGCTTAAGAAGATAGTGATTTCATGAGTTACAGTTATTTTATTCCTTTGCAACCCGAGTGAAACATAGAGCTTCAAGCTTGAGCTTTGAAGTTCCAGTAGCAGTGATGTTTTTACGGGGTGGGGTTGTTGGTCTTGCACCCAACCCCCCCCCCTGTTTGTCCCGCTTACAACTGGTCATGGGAGGTAAAGGTGTGAACCGGCCACGAATCGAAACCCGGACCACGAGCGAGCATTCTACTGCTGAGCAACCGACGCACATGAGTTATAGCGTTACAGTACATAATCCCTAAACTAATCTTTCCCTTCACAAACCTGATTGGGAAACTCTAGTGGATGTTTTTCACGTACATTAAACACAATGTGTAGTGTTCAGTTTCATGCATTTTAAGCAACTGCTAAACAAAACCTGAGATACTCTAAGTCATTGTAACAAGATCTATAGTTATTCATAGATATGCATGATGATGTGGATGGAAACGAAATCCAAGCCTAGTGCTTCAATCAATAAGCCACGCTACACTACTAAACTATGAACTATTAACGTACTATGAGTATCTTAAGAAAAGCAATCTTTTATGCGAATTCATTCTATTTTACTGTCTGGATATATTTTCACCAAATTTATAACTTCATAAAACTTCACAAGACCAGAAACATGGTCTTCATACACATTCCGGAGTATTTTAAGACTTTTAGCATCATTATCTACGTGACTGACGTGAAAAGCATCGGTTTTTTGAAGGGTTCGGTGGACTTCAAAGTCAATTTTTTTAAATAGACAATTATCCAAGTTACTCATTTCGAAGACTTGAATAATTCTGTATTTAAAGACAATGTGGAAGTCAAATGAAATCAATGTAATATAAAACTTACTATGTCTTGGATATTTTTGGGAATCGAATAAAATGGGGTAGAAAAGGCTTCAACTTGTCTACGGATGACTTTAAATGTTTGTCACACTGGATACCGACAAATACCATAGGAACATCGCGTTTAAATCGAGACTGGTCTAATTTCATTTCACTTAACGGTGGAAGTGTCTCTTTCGTTTTAGATACTTCAGTCATCCCTGAATGATCTTCTTTCTGTAAATGTTCCCTTGTTTGATCCATACTGAAGAGTGTAGGTGATTTTGAAAAATACTTTACAGGGTAAGTAAAGAAACACGCCGGAGATCTACAGTAACTAATAAAAGTGAAGATTCTTGCAGCCTTAAACATCAAGAAAGAATGCAAAGTTAACACACAATAAGAATAACTTAGTAAATTGAAATTGAAATACGCAAACATATGGTATATTAGAATGCAAGCATTTGGACGGAGAACAAGAATTGTACTCCCCGTCCTACTTTTGACGTACAACACACTAAGTCATAAACACTGGCAGTGATGCGTAAACCAACACCACAGCTGATAGTGAAAGGCAGATAATAATACATTACGGAGTCAAGTAGTGTAACATAGTACTAATGGAAAAATAAATTCCAGTGTAGTAATGGAAACTACCATAAAACAGGAATTATTTGTTTCTCTAGATTTTAACATAGACCGCCAATATCTAAAATGATATGAACCAAATACCCATACCGTGGAAACAAGAGTGCAGTCGAAGGCTACACTCATGAGACCAAGAATCACTACTATACTGAGTTCCCTATGATACTTATTATTTATTGCAAGAAAATTAGTTTACAGGTTACAAAACATAAGTGTTACAGCTGGTATATAGTGACAAATTTCAGCCTGGTGAAAAAACATGCACTGTGAACAGGTGAACATAACTACCACAAGGCAAAGTCATAATTCCAAATAATACAGTTGATAATGTGGTCAATTTATTCACTACATGTACCTATTGCAGACTATCTTTAACTATAATTGTACAAAATGTAAAAGTAAATAATAAAACAATGAGAAGTACCTCTAGAATGTGAATGAAATTCTCGTTCAAACAATGTCAGAATGGACAAAACTTTAACCAGAAAATTCACACTCTGAACTACAAAGGTTTTTTCTCACCAACATTACGCTTTATCGAGTCTTTAAAATGCAATGATTTACTTATAAAATGTTTAGAGATTATTGCTCAAAACATGCAACAAAACGTAAAATTATGTTTATTTTTTAATGATTGCGAACAATCAGCCTGAGTCTCAGAAGCTGAGCTCCAATGAAGTACTTAAGATATAAGATGTGGAAACTGTGACTAAACTGTATGCAATAATAGGATTTATGTTTACTTAACTTTATTTGAAGGCTGGAAAGATGCTGGTTTTCATCTGGCACTTTCCGTGCAACAAGATAAGTCAAAGCATAAATTTAAAGTAACTAACTAGCTGAAGCCTAGACCCAGCTCTTATTAATAGTGAAGTATAGTCCTATATTATGCAAAAGGGACAAGATACTCAGTAGTACTAAATGACAATGACGTTCAATCGTACTATCATCTTCATCACTTGAATATGTTATATTTGCATATTTTAATCTTAATTTTACAAACGTCTCAACAAACAGTAGGGAAAAGATGAACAAGAAATCTGACAAAACCCAGTACCCGATTAAATGTATATTTTACTTCAATAAGAAAATATGTTTCTCTATGTACATTAATTATTCTGAATGAAATAATTTTTCAGCAACTATATAAACAATCCACAACGTGATTCCATTAAACATCTTTCTATAAATACAGCAGGCGCAATTCCACAGGCACCAACATTTAGTTTATGGGAAAGACCCAAGCGTTTAGTTTCTTTGGCAGGATCTTCAGTTTTTGATATCATACCTTCAACATGATGATCATTTTCACTATCGTATTCTGTTTTTAGAAAACCTGTTTCCGGGTTACATGTTGGTTTAATATCACTTGCTTCAATATTGTAATCATCAACTTTATAGTCATGCTCTGCTTCAAAGTTAGGTTTTATATCCGGAGAATAAAGAGGTGATCGTGTCTGACGAGGAAGATTGGCTATTATGGTATTTTCATACATCTCAAGAATGTCATTCCAGCGAGTATGCTGATTGCTAGGAAGTGGTGGAGTTGGGCCACATAACTCAACCTGATAAGGTTCATAAACAAACCGATTGGCTTCATTTGCCTCCTGTTTTGTATTTTGACTCTGAAAAACAGGCGACCAGATAAACAACAATTATGGTAGAGAATAATACGAGCGAAAAGTACTATTAAAAACATGAGAAAAATTTTACAGAAGAGCTGTTCATCAGTGCGTTCTTATCAAGTCATGATCTTACCTTATTCAGCAAAACTTCTAAAATGAGACACTTGACGGGCAGTGGAATTCAAAGAATAACTCAGTTCTAGTTTGAGTCTTGAAAACCCCTTTGGTGTGACTTTGTATGAAAAAAAAATCAGTCTTATTAATGTGTTCCTGTGATTTAATAAAATTTGAAGGAAATTTTCACGGAAATAATACACAAACTTTTAGTTCAACGACAACAGACTGAATGTAGCTGAGAAAGGAACCGTGGTGACAAGTCTGATAGGTGAGTATCATTATCCATACGTATATACATTGAAAGAATATTATGAGGAATACGGTTACTCGTATTTTACAGTGTCCTAATGGAAAAATGAGCAAATAAAGAATTATGGAGCCATATTTCACTATCGACATATAAAACATTTAAAGATAAATGCTTAGTTTAGGTAATTGGCGTACTATAATGAAAAAATGTAAGGGGAGAAAGAATAGGTATCTGATGGTGTCAGTATAATTTGTAGTGAATTCAGACAATTACAATGATGTAAAACAGGTTAGTACATTAATATTCTTCATGATTCCTTTTATGAATGCCGAAGTGTAATCAATATGAATGCAATACGTGCGTAGCGACCCTGAAGAAAAGGCCTAGTTGGAGCGCAGCGGATTGTATTGGCTGATCTGTCAACAAATCCAAAGAATTACTCTATCAAAATAATATTAATTACATCAATCTTTTATCATTCTAACTAACAAACATCACAACAATTACTGTCATTTTAAGTGTAATTATCAGTCCTCGTATAATATTATCCACATGGCGGGTTTTGAGTGATTTCATTACAAAGAAACGTTTCTAGTCAGCCTAATTCTTTTGCATGAAAAGCACGCCTCATTACTCTTTACATTTTCTTTCCAACAACGAATTTTAAAAAGCGATGTGGGTTAGTGTTCACCACAAACTATTGTGTAACCCCCTTTGAATTTTTAATTACCGCAACCTTGATTCGTACTCAACAAGTAAACCGGTTTATTTATGCTGGAGTCTGTCATCTCAATGGCCTATTTAATAGCTTTTGGGATATGCATGCGAGAAAACCTTCCATATGATAATCCCGGTAATCAAGGTGTTTCCGTTTGTGTTATTTGTGGGAGATTATCAAGTGAAAAACAATTTCTGGAATCATAAAAGCACGACTACTAACAAAACGGATAAACTTTGAAGTTGCAAAGTTAAATTTGAACAAAGCACAAGATCGTTCTATTTCATTTTCATTCATGCTAGATATTTCCAAATGCATACTGGATAAGTTCAAGCCAAACTGCACGAAATCGCAAAAAATAATGGTGTTAAGAATAATACACTTACCAAATGATTACTGTTAGATAACTAGATTGTAGACAGAGTAAGTCTTAGGAAAACTTTTTCATCAACGGTAATATATTGGTGTGGTCACCGTTTATCGTTTTCTTCAAGTTTCTTCCTTCATTCAGTGTTGTTGATCCACCATTTTTCTAACTGACACCTTATTATAGTATGCTTTATTTTCGGGTTGAAAATAAACACGTCAAATTAAATAATATTTAAAACCCGTGAAGTGTGAGTAAATTATAAAATATTCTGCAAACATAAATATACGTACCGTATGTTGACTAGGTATCAAAACAGTGTCTTGTTGTTTTCGAACAGATTGCATGTGAGGCAGACGTACTGCATGACGTGGTCTACTTAGCCAGTCATTTGACGAACTGCCAGTAGGGGGTGCTACAGGGAACATGGAAGGTGGAGCCATAAGACCACTCACTGGAGTGACTAAGGAGCGGGCAGGAAACGCAGAACTGGGTGCATAACCTACACCTTGTGTAGGCGGTACGATATAAGATGGAGGTGCAGATATTGACGGGGGAACAAAAGTAGTAGGCGGTCGGCGTCCAAAGGATGAGGCAGGTGGGATGAGCATATTTGTTCGAGGTGTTGGGGGAACCAAGCTTTTTCGTTTTTCTCCCTCAGATTCTGTTACCATTGAAGTAGTAGGGTCGTCAGATGCACTAGTTGGTTTTAATGCTTCCGGTTGTCCTTCTTCTTCCTCCTCTTCTCTTTCTCGCTTTTCACGCAAAATAGATTCACGCTCTAGCTCGCACTCATAAAAAGTTTGTGATGCTGACTAAGAAAGTAAAGAAGACAAAAATATACACAATTTCTACTATAACATTTCGAGCGAAATTCATTGTGCATTATCGTGTCAATGTACTCACATTAATTGTTAACTCGGTTTGTATAGTCTTACTCCCTGCTGTGATCAGAACGTTAACCAGTTATTAATACTTACAGTGTTCTGTCAGATAAACTTATCTAACATGGAATTATATTCTACTACAGCGCCGAAATTGTATTCAAATTAATTCCTTTTTCAAATAGTTTAGGATAAAATTACCCGTCTAAATGGTACGAACAATTACGAAGCACTAATCACATTAACCAAGAATTCTCTAAACTCCTCTAATTGTGTGAATTCTCCCTCTGTGGTTTTCTACATGTGAATATTCAACAGTTTAATAAGTTCCATCATATCATCTTAAGGAACTTGAAAAGGAACTAAGAGACATAATCAACAAAGAAACAAGCATTCCTGAGTGCTGCTTGCGGGTTTAGCGTCTTATTTCTTCACATTAAATAGAAAGCAACAAAAAATGTAATGGTAATGGTATAATCATATGTCACAGAATGTCAGAGGATAAAGAAAGAAAACCTAGAAAGTAAAGAAGCGCGACTTGGCAATTAAGATTAGATTTGAATGTCTCTGAATATTTGCCGACAACTAGATGATATCTTCTAGTGTTTTTAAACACATGTCAGGTAAGTACATAAACCTCAGTCAGGCAACCCAATATCATCTTCATGACTCTAACCAATGGCCATGATCCTCTAAATCTAGTGCCACTGCTATAAACAGTGCATATTTCGGTGGGTACTGAATCGGTATGGGCGACATGTCTCAACCACCTCCGGTGATGGACATAGGTAATTTCTTTGACTGATCAGTCCCTCTTACTTCTTTATTGGCATCGTTACAGGAAGCAAATGTGGTCAAAGACGTAAATTCTTTGTAGGTTTCCCACACTTACTGGTCATGTTTGTCACCTACAGATTAGGAGAGTGTTTCTGTGAGTATTTTGGATTCCGAGTGGCATATAAGACTTCGGCAACACATCACCGTTGCACTCCCTACTCTGTTGTCTATCTAAGCTGGCTCCATGATTGCTCACGAGCTTCCATTTTTTCCTACGCATCACCTTCGGATGCCCACCCAGGCGCTTCCCACTTGGGTGCAACTAGAGGACATGGTATGTGATTTCACTTAAATGTTTATTCAGAGTACGTCCGATTCATCTCCCAGATGCTCACTAGCGACTGGCCCTATTAAGGTAGGTAGTTACCTGAAGTTCTAGTAAGACATCGTGACCAGTAGGGTGCAGCAGGTTGAGTGTGAGGACAAATACTCGCCGAAGACATTGGCTAGCGGTCGCGTTATGTCGTGAATTGGCAGAAGTTGGAATTCACGGATTGGCCACTGGATCGGGTCCCAGTGGCTTAACGGTCTACGAACCCGCCTTGTAACCAGAAGGTCCTGGGTCCGAACCCCGGTGGGTGAGTACTGGTGAAGAGTCTCGAAGTGGGACGAAGCGGTTGTCCAGCACTCCCAGGCCATCTAATGGTTCTCTAACCGATGTCAAACCATGAATGAAATCCTGTAACTCCACTTTTGCTGACACCCCAATGAAATGACTGCGAATACTGAGAATAAGTACCTAATAACCACTTTAAAATTGAAGAGTGACTAAATTGAATGCCAATATTGGAAATGGCTAATTGGTGACCAAGTGGTGAATGAAATGGGTGTTAGTGTGTTACACTATACAGAAAAACAAACCAGGATGATCTCTATAACAAAAGCATTGGTTTCAAAAAGTTCACTATACTGTTCAATTTTGTGGACAGGTGGAAAACTAGTAGACATATAAAGCAAATGATTTTTTGAGTAAATGTAAAAAAAACTTACTGGCCTTGTTCGATTCCTTTTAATTATGTCTTTATTCTCCTTTTTGTAGTTCTCTATGTACCTTTTCGTATCTTCTACATATAAATCGTTAGTAAGATTGTAAACTGCAAAGCTTGTTATAAATGTTACATCTCACTTATTTCCTCCACCTTTTCCAAATAAGACTCGTAATCTTCTGGACAATCAAAGTCATCTTCGCGCTTGTTAAAACTAACGGTTTTGAAGTTACACCGGTGAGTAAAACATACTCGCTAAGCACCTTTTTACGAATATCCACTTCTTTTTGAACCAATGGGTCTTCAAACAGCTGATAACGGAAATTTGTTTTCCGAATAGGGGTTTTACATTGTGCACACAAGCCAGATCCCCTTACGAAGAGAACTTCAACACAGTTTTCGCATCTTAGACAGTCGAATGAATAATGTTTCTACTACTTACAGTGAATGACCACACACATTCACCATCAACTTTAACTGAGGATTACTGTATTTGCTTGACCTGCAGCTTGGGCATGTTTGTGACTGCTCAAACATTCGGGAGCGCTGACCTTGAGAATACAAACCGCCCGCCTCAAGTGAAACACGTGAATACCATATTTCCAGGATAGAAACATCAAACTGGTATTCTAGTTTCCAAGCATGACTTCGCATCCTTACTTTATCACCTCTGAGAATCTTTAGAGTCAAAGAATCTTCCAAAATAGTTCACTTACAGCTTTCATCATGTAGTATTGAGTTCTAACAATTACTATTTAGGTTGAGTGGTTCGGTTTCAGATTCAGATTTATTGGTTGAGGATAGAAGGCTTGGAGCCTATGTCAATCCTTTTCTAGTAAATTTCTGTGGTTGTCCAAACCCTTCTTGAACGAATCAGTTGAGGTTGCAGATACCACTTCTTCTGGGAGTCCGTTCCATGAGTTTATGACTCGGTGTGAGAACCAGTACTCAACAGCAATATGATTTCTTCTTGGCTTTTGAACTCTCCTGCTATGTTCTCTAAGGTGTTCCAACCTGGTGGGAAGGAAAAGAGAGAATAGGTAAGGTCCATAGTCATTATTTAAAATTTTAAACATTGTGATTAAATCTCCTCTCTGCCTACGGTATGACAGGGAGAAGAGATTTAAACTGTCTAGTCTTTCCTCGTATGATAAGTTAGTCATGCCGTGAACCATACGTGTGGCCTTCCTTTGAACCCTTTCTAGAATGTGTTAGTCCCCTTTTAGACAAGGACTGGCGGCCTGGATGCAGTTTTCCACTCTTGACCTCACCAGAGATGTATATATGGAGGTGAACATGTCCCTGGTGATTTTAGTGAAGGCTCTGCGAATTGCCCATAATGACCTGAAACTACGTGCAGCCACCGCTTGACGGTAGGAGCACGTGCTTGCTTGTCCAGTGCGCATGGTTGCACATTTTGCCACATTTATCGGGAGCATCCATCCTATGGACCACTCTGACAGTTTGTTGAGGTCCTCTTGCAACGTGAACGTGTTACTTTTGCTCTCTCCAAATTTTAAGTCAACTGCGTATAGGACTGTAGTGTACATTGAGCATTTGAACTTTTGTTCGAACGCACTTATCCACTTTTTGGCACTTCTTCCTTCTTTCGATTCGTGACTCTCCGGTACATTTTCGGTTCGCTCTCTAGTTGTGCTTTCATTCAACGCACTCTCCAAGCCTACTACAATCAAGGCAGCAGATAAGTGTATAACCTCTTATTTTTATCTAATTTCATTTCTCATTCGTGTAAAATATAACTCTGTTCCAGGCACACTTGCCATCTCGAGTCTTTTTACTTTGATTCAGTTCGTTAGTACATGCACGTTAGGCAGAGTACAGCTAAGGTTAGAAAGCAGTGAATAAGTTTTGTGAGGGTGGTTGTTTTAGGTCTACACTAAGCTAAGTCTAACTCTTACAGGACCATAGGCGAGTCGGTGATCAGAGATAACTCATTGATATACAAAATAAATAGGAGAGGTCCGAGCACCGTGCCTTGTGGCACTTCGATACGTACTGCTGTCCAAGAGGAGAGTTTTGAGTTTATCCTAACCCTCTGCCTCCTATCTATGAGGGATTCCCTGAGCCAGTCTAGTAAGCTGCCTTTGATACCAAAACTTTCCAGCTTCATGAGTAGTCTTTTGTGAGGTACTTCATTAAAGGCTTTGCTGAAGACTATGAAGACAACGTCCCTTGATTTGACCCAGCTTTCTCTTGCAGGGATAAAATTTGACAGGCATGAGAGGTTCTTTTGGAAGCCATGCTGTGCTCTAGCTGCTATTTTCCAGATATGCCATGATGCTTTTTTTGATGATTCTTTCCAGTGCTGGTGAGACTGTTAGGCCTGTAATTTGAAGGTCTTTGTCTTGAGCCTTCTTTGTGGATGGGGGTTACTACAGCGTCTTTCCAGTCACGCGGTAACACTCCATTTTGGAGAGAAAGCTTGAAGATCGTAGTCAAAGGGCCGGCTATGTGGGCCGATAGGTCTTTGGTTGAAGGCAGGTGATCAGTAATCCTTCTCACTCAGTAGACTTTTGCGTCATATTAAGTTACTTGTGTGCAGTCATAAGGTAACTGGGCAAACTTCACTGCTCACCAATACCGATACCGAAATATACCTTTTACATTAAATAATCTAGTTGCTTTTGGCTCCTGATCTACGTCGAATAATAACATTTTGGGTGAGAGGATAAAACACGAGTACTGCCATATCATCTGTGCTCTTCAAAACCTTCATCTTCTTAAAGGTTTCTAAAGAAAGCTAAGGGATCAGTGTTGGAACTCTAACTGGCTTTGACGTTTTGGAAGGAGTCTGATATCAAACCAGAATGATGAATAAAACATTGAGGGTTTTCAAAGGAAAGTATAGCTGTCTAAACACAGGAGACGGGATTCTGGGTGAAGACCACTCACCTGGTTCCAGAGCCTTTATGTCTCCTTAAACACTCAGCCCAATTAGGTGGAAATGAAAATGACGAACCAACACCTAAACCGTTGTTTACGGTAGAGAATATTAGAAACATCTCTCTCACGCTTTCGAGGGTAAGACCGAGTACAGTAATTGTGAAAAATGCATGCACATGACATGTCTTGATGCCAACATTTGAGGCAGTTAATAAGAGTGTGATAGTGAAATTTGTGGGAAAACACTAATGTAAAAATAGATTTTAAAAAATCAAGGCTTGACTTTACAAAACATAGAAGATACACTGAGACAGGATAAGTGTTGTCTCCACAGCGACTTCTATACCAACCGGTGCTACTGCTATACTAAGTGCTATCTACTTCCAATCCAACGAACAGCGTTAATCTCCGATCTCATCGATAGAATTAGAAACGCTAACAAATTAGTGAATCCTGGGAGTTTCCTTAACTAGGAATACATGGTCTGTTTTAAGGAAACATAGAGCCATTTTATGTCTAATTCTCGGGGGAACTTCTGAGGTAGTCTGAAAGTAAAGTGTAGTCTTTATGAAGTGGAACAGCAAAGGAGGGCGATATTCCTGGATACAGCTGGCACATAATTTATTTTGCAGCAAATGCACTTTATCTTTACTGATAGAAAAACTGTAGAGACAATGTCGGAGCATAAGTCAAGTGATATAGACCTTCACCTTTAGCAGTTGTTAAATGGTTGATGGGATGTATAGCCATGTCAATGAAGCGTGTGCTTGACAAAAGTGAGATGCTAAGGTAAGGCAACAATTTTTTAAAAGTAGTTTAAAAATGGACTATATTGAGGCCACCATTCGTTGTAGCTATGTACCTACATTCAGGAAATGTTTAAAGACGTGTAGATGTGATGGAAAGAGCGTGATATAACCTAGCAATTAGCAATTAAAATGCAATAGTGAGACAGCTGCATTAAACTTCAGTCTGTTGGTCCAGCCCTCTTCCTAGATTTCAGATGCCCGACAGATTGTCATTTATTTTCTTTTGGATTTTTATTCTGTGTGACACTTACTTGCATGATACTACATACGCGTAATTGTGTAAACATGGTTCATTTTCATGAAATTTTCTGACGATAGTGTGTTTCACAGAATATAAAAAATGTGAACTTCGATAATTTATTATACCGTGTAGTTCTGTCATACAAGACCATTCTAATACAACTACCATGCTGCTCATGTGAATGCTTGGAATCTATGTGAACAGATTATCATCGGTAAACTAATGTGATCTTTTCTGACATGCCTTCCGTAGATGTCAAATCTATGTGCCAGAGAACGCTTTCCACAGATATACGAGAACATATTCCAGAATGGTTTTACAAGGGAGAAAAGAAGTGTGTGCGAAGCTCTACTGCAGAACATCTGATCGACTTCTTTCACTTTGCCAACCCTGACCAAGATTTTAAGATCATCTGCCGAATCCATGCTAACTTGCCGCTTTTTCTTCTTACAAACTTCTAAAGACAGCGGAGGCCTCGGCAATTCATGATCTTAAGCCGGACGTTTGTGTGCAAAAGAAGTATGTACAATCCCTACCTCTGCCTTGGCCGTGTAAGGATAGACGCTTATTAATTTATGTCTTTTGTCCATTTGGTTATTCTATGTACCTCTCCCTTATCACTACGATTATCATTACTATTCTCACTCTGAATTGTTTCCACTTGTCCCACTTGTCATTCTAAATCCAAAATGATTAATCTTTTTTGTTTTTACAATATTGAATTCGATCGTATCAAATTTCACACCACATTACGTCACATTTTATATTCACCTACTAATCCTATAATTATGCGTCCCTTTCCAACATCTATACAACTTATGTATTATTCTGTATATGACATTAATTGTTTTGCTACTTGACACTTAACTATGATTATAATCACAAGTATTTTAGGTGCATTTCATACTATTATTATTTCATGTGTTCACACTTTGGATCTAATTCCCTCACCGGATATAATGCTTTAAAAACCATATATGTACGACTGTATAGCTTGATAATAAATTCACTGAATAGAGTCTCTTCGAAAGAATTCTAAAACATCTTTCAATTGATAGTTATTCCTTTACTGAACTGCCGGTGGGATTCGCCATTGCACATCTTGCCCGGGGAAATAGAGTCGGCCAGTGGTGTTTACGGAGTTCTGAATAAGCAAACTGTCCTAAACAATTGCCTGGTATGCTACATTCGGGACTATTCTGATGCCTTTGGAGGAGCCACAATGTTGGACGAAAAGGACTTATTTTGCAGCTACCACAGTATTCTGGTGGGTGAGGAGAACATAACTAATACAGTCATTACCACCCCATTCGGATTAAGTGAGTTTCAGCGGAAGCCTATTGCACTTCGGATTGCTATACAAACTTTTCGAAGATTTATGGATAACTTGACGGTTAAATTGCCGTTTGCTAATGCGCACATAGGTGACCTAAACATCGATAGATTAGATGCGGAAACGCCTGGAGACCTCATTAGAGCAGTGTTGCGAAAACCAGGAGATATTAGCGTGATAACCAGAGTAGGTGCCTTCTGGGACAGAAACTGAGGAATTCCCAAGAGAAATCACTGATATTACTAGCATAGCAACGACGCAGAAAGAGGTGGATATCATCAAATTATATGTCTCACCCACTTCCCTCACACAGCTACGAAGTTTTCTGAAGTTCATCAACTTCTATCGACGCTTTATAACTAATTGCGCACGATACAAGCAGTTTATGGCTGACATACTGTGGAGGAGACTAAAAGGTTTTCAGTTGCCGAAAGAGGCATCCAACACAACTGCAGAGCCGAAACAAGCGTTGGTGAAAGGCACAACCATGAAATATCTTAATCAAGATGCTCATCTTGCATTACCAGTAAACGTATCAGAGTAGGTTATTGGAGCAGATCTAAACCAGGTGATTGTCAATATCTGGGGACCAGTAGCATCCTTCTCTAGACAGCTTAATCCTACAGAAACGGGGTATTCCATTTTTGGCAGAAAGTTGCCTAACAATTTAAGACTTTCTCCATATGTCAGACTACTCAAGATCTGCACAGATCACAAGCCTCTCACCCACACGTTTAACGCGAAGGCGGATATCACAGTTTTCCAGTGATATAAGACATCTGAATGGTGTGGAGAGCTGCGTGGCTGATGCACTGTCCGGAATGCACGCAAGAGCAATGCATAAAACCACGGTAGACCTCAAGGCATCTTTCAAAAATCAGAGGAACGATGAAGAATTAAAGCATGTCCACTACCAACCCGTTATTAGCACTTACTAAATTGTATGCCTCCATGTTGCCTCATTCCTATTTTGGCCCAAGAATAATGTAACGTCGAGAAAACTCACAAAATTTATGTTCCGGATAATACTTGTCCAGAGACTAACGCGCCGTAAGATCCAAGCAAAACTATATATGCACAGGATTCATGAGCGACTTTTAAGGGGGCAGGATCAGCAGCTTCAAAGACTCTCAACTCTGGGATCCTGAGGCTGATGCTGTTGCTCGAAGACAAAGTGATGCAACTCAAAATACTATTTAGGGGTTGTAGGTATCGACGTTCGCGAGTTGTACGGATTATACTAACGCAAGATCTTGTACCAAAAACTTCTATAGTGTTCGCACTTCGAGTACCAAAGACAAAGCAAAAGACCAGATTTTGTCGTCCAAAGTACGTAGTATATTTCGGGACCAGATCACGGGTTGAAGTGAATGCTTGGCTAGCTAGTAATCGTGCATGCACGTGATACGACGGAGTACCAAATGGCTGGGATGCTTGACCGGAAGCCTTCAGCTAAACAAGTCGACTTAAACAGTGAGGGTCAACATCCAATGTTTAGTGATGATTGCTGTGGTCAATAATTTCGGGGAATTATTTACCGCTACAACTATGAGGTCCAACCAACTGCAAAAATGTCGCCATTTCGGAGTTTTTCGTTGCTAAACTGAAAATAAACCAGCACGACAAGACAATTACTGCGCAGAATCGATAATTTTCCGAAAAAATGCAACTGAGTCACTGAAACACACAATTAACCTCATTTACATGAAGTAACCGCTCCCATGTTTCCATTATTCATACCAGTATAACTGCCCTGCGCTTCATGGGTTATCACAAACTTTAAACACAGTGTTCCCCGTAAAATACTTCTGTAAATCAAACACTCTTATTTCATGTATATGGCTGTGTATGATCTCACTCACAAATTTCTTGTTTTCTGAAGGAACTTTATTATGCTTAGAAAATAGGTAAATAAGTTTATGTAGGTATCTATACGTTCCATATATGCGACAATTATCATTATTAAATGGGTTCTAATGGTTGACATTCCACACATAGTTAGATCTTTACAAATTATTATCTTATAGATGTACGAGTAAGAGCAAGGGTGGCTAGTGCAAGACTGTACTCGTCCCCAATCAGCGACTTTAGTATTCATACTAAGGAGGTACAGCGTACAAACCTAGTACCTGCGTTTATAAATCTCTAAACCTCTTGATGGGCGTGTACATGATAGGACCAACCAAGACTCCGAAGGAGAACAACGGAGACATAGTTGTGGCCGTAGGTTGTTTTCCCTGCGACGAGAAGCAGTAACGCCGCAACAAAAAGACTCAGTTACGTTCGATGGGTAGTTTACTAACTAGTGATCTCGTAGAGTAATAGTTTAGTGGATTATACTGATGGAATTATCACGAACATACTTCACCCCTTTCTTGGCTGGTTGTTATTAGTTACTTGAGATGATTATTTACTTCATTGTCTCCTTTCCTATGTTTCCTCCGATAATTCATTGACAATTTTTCTCCCACCCCTTCTTTTATCTGGTCGTGAGTTACGTCTCTCGACTTTGGTCCAAACTCAACTCTAAGCTTTCAAGCGCTTGGGTCATGTCGCTTAGGGGATTAGGAAACGTCGTAGCGACTGCTGATGATCTGCTAAGCACTCAAAAACAATAATCTAATAATCATCAGCAAAACGCTTATAACTAGCATGTTCCTGCACCAGGTCCTCCACCGACCCCATAAACTCTCTTCTCCAAGTCAGAGACCATCCGAAACTGTTCAGGTAGCTTTGGCTGGTAATTGCTTTGCAGTTCATGTAGCAGTGTATGGGGACGAAGGGACCAGTATAGCAGTATATTTCCATAACCTTACTGCCACTTGTCAGTATAAGGTTACTCTTAATGGAGTACAGTATGTCCAGCACCAAAACGTGGCACCAAGGATTGTGCATCAAAGGGAAAGGAACGCAAACCTGCCAGAGTGAAATACGTATCCATTTTCTCTGTAATTTTTTTGAAGAAGGAATCCATGCAGTTAATACTCTAATGCAGGAGGTACAACAACTTCTGAGGCTCAGGGTGAGGGGTACGATATAACCGATATGTTGATAGTGCTTTTCCCGTTTTAGTTTTGTGGTGAATACAGTCTTCTTTCCTTTCATTCTCTTCCTGGCTGTTGGTTTGCTTGTTACATTGAAATAAAAACACACATAACATTAAAGTAAGTATTTCTGGATGAAAAATGTAGAATTTGTACATTCAAAAGTATTTCATGTTTAATTGCTGGAGAGTAGTCAAAATAACACTTTCTGTAAACGAAATCTAGTGCAGATGTTATAAATGAGGATTCTGGCCTTAGTCATAAAACTGAGGCGGAACCACATCCTCTAGCTTCGAAAGAAACAACAGAGGTGAAGTGTGCCCAGCAGTCTGCAATAGCACGTAAAAAGCCCCGAAAACCTAGTAGGGCAAACAGTGCAAACATTGTAAGACAGCAGGGTGATACCACAGCGATGAAGCGTTGCGTGTCTGGTGAACGCACAGCTTCCAACTACGGCGAGAGTAAAGTGGAACCATCTGATTCCACCTGGCTAGTGCCGAAGAGTAGGAAGCTCAAGAATCACAGGAAAGAGAAAAGTACTCTGGTTAGTGATAAGGTCTCAACGGCCGTAAACACCGACAAGATTAAACCTTCGGACTCAAATTACAGAATAGTAATTTGGAATTTGGAGGAATCGAAGAAGGTAGATCCAGCTGCTCGACATGCTGAAGATCTCGAAATAGTTAGCTCCATCATCCGTGAAATACTTCCGGAAAAAACAAATGGTGTTCACATTAGGAAAGTCATCAGAATCGGTAAACGAACCGCCTATGCAACGGAAAGTTCCCCACGACTGCTGAAGGTAGTACTGGGGAACGAAATGGAGAAAACTATTATTCTCAACAACGCATTCAAGATCAAGAATAAAAAAAATGAGAATTAGGCCAGACTGGCCCTTGGAAGATAGAATTAGGAGAAGAGAAGCTGTGGCTGAATTAAAGGCCCGATTAGAAGAAGGTGAAAGAGACCTCGAACTGTTGGGTTTTCGAGTGGTGAGGTCTCGGAAACCTATGTTACCCAGACCTCTGTTCATAAGTCAAGTGAACACATAGGTCTCTCAGTATGCTACACAAACGCTTGTAGTCTTAGGAATAAGTTTCCTGAACTAGGAGTGTTGACTGAGGAACTACAGCCGGATGTGATTGCTATCACCAAAACATGGTTGTTAATGGGTATAGACTTAACTCCACTCATACCTGGGTACATCTGCATTAGAGCAGACAGAGTAAGTAGCCGGAAAGGTGGGGGGGTCGCTCTATACATTCGAGATGACATAGGAATTAGGTCGACGTTGTCGGAAGCTCATGACAGTGGCACCTGTGAAGCCGCAGGTTGTGTCACTAACGTGAACAAAGGCACCGTAACGATAGGGGTTATTTATAGAAGCCCTACCAGCCAAGCTGACAATTTCGTTATAAATCACCTCAGGACGTGGAGTAGAAAGAATAGGTGTCTAATAGTAGGTGATTTTAATGCCTCGCATATTAATTGGGAGGAATTAACATCAGCTACTTCGTACAATTGTTTCAATAGGGAACTAATACTGGCAGTACTTGAATGCGCACTTGTGCAGCATATGGATGCACCAACACGATACCATGCTGAACATGATCCGTCTACTCTAGACTTGGTGCTAACACACCAGAAGGAGGATGTTGGTAACATTAGGTGCCTGGCGCCGCTAGGCAGTAGTGACCACATAGTTATTACTTTTATGTTCAGGATCCAGGCCGCCATACATAGGTCAACAGCCGCTCACCCAAACGTTTGGAAAGCGAATATACCTGCAATCCGAAATGCAGCAACCCTAGCTGACTGGTATGTTAACACACGCCAGACTGTCGAGGAGGCTTGGATGGGATTTAGGAATATACTAGAGTGCGTCACTGCACCCTTTGTACCTTGGTCTACGCCTCGAAAATTATCTCATAAACCACCTTGGATTAGTAATGAAATAAGGAGGTTACTAAGAAAACGTAAGAACTTATGGGACAAGTTTGCTGTGACTGGGAGGGATGAGTTTCGGGTAGAATACCTCAAAGTTCGGAACCTTTGCAAGTATGAGATTGACAAAAGTCGTATAGAGTATGAGAGAGAGTTAGTACTGGATTGTGTGCATTATCCAAAAAGACTGTTCTCGTATATCAAACGCAGGACTAAAACTAGTAGTGGCATACCGTCCCTCATTAGCAACACAGGAGAGGCTGTAGAATCAGACGAAACAAAAGCTGAGGAGCTCTCCGAATATTTCTGTGATGATTTTTCGTCTAATCGTACCACCCAGGGGTGTAGCAAGGTAACTGGTGTAGCCCCTAAAATGCCCCCAATTGTGGTAGATGATGCAATGGTTCTGAAACTACTGTCTAAGTTAAAGCCAGGTAAATCACCTGGACCAGACGGACTTCACCCTAGATTGCTAAGCTCCCTGGCGGATATAACATACATTCCACTTACGGAGATTTTTCAGATGTCTCTGACCCAGGCTAGGTTACCCAGAGACTGGAAAGATGCTTTTATAAGCCCCATCTTCAAAGATGGGAATAGACAGTTAGTATCTAACTACCGGCCTGTAAGTCTGACCTGTATTATAGCAAAGGTGTTAGAAAAACTCATAAGGGATCAGCTCTTAGCTCATACGGAAAAACATGGCTTACTGGCAGTGGAACAGCATGGATTCCGACCAGGACGATCCTGCTTGACAAACTTACTGTTAGCTAGGGAAGATTGGGTCGAGGCCAGGGATAAAAACCATCTACTGGACGTTGTATTTATCGATCTCAGTAAAGCATTCGATACGGTATCCCACTTAGGTCTTCTTAGTAAACTTAAACATTTTGGTTTAGTGACTACCTGATGGATAGGAGGCAGAAGGTAAGGGTTAATGGTGTACTGTCAGGGTGGAAAGCAGTACTAAGTGGAGTACCTTAGGGAACGGTACTTGGCCTCCTGCTATTCTTATTATACATAAATGAAGTGCCAAAAATTCTTACCTCATCTTCCTTACCATTTGCGGACGATATTAAGATATGGAAGCCCGTAAATAGTAGCGATGATAGGTTGGTACTAGAAAACGATCTAGACAAATTAACCGAATGGGCTAACCTTTGGAGTCTGGAAATTAATTCCAAGAAAAGCGCGGTAATGCACCTAGGTCAGAAGTCTTACACGTCGTACTCCATGGGGGACACAGAACTGCCAGATGTTAGGGAACAAAAGGACTTAGGAATTATTGTTAGCCATGACTTAAAAACAACGGTGAACTGTAATCGAGCCGCAGCTAAGGCTTTTCGAATGTTATGGGCACTTCGAAGGGCTTTCTAACGATTAGACGAGGGTATTTTCCAAGTACTCTATGCAACATATGTCAGGCCTCATCTAGAGTACTGCATACAAGTGGCGAGTCCATGCTTCAAAAAGGAGGCACATACCCTGGAAAGAGTACAGAGAGTAGGAACAAAATTAGTTAGTGGTATCTCACACCTTCCTTATGATAAGAGGATGGAGCATTTAAATCTCTTCCCATTATCATACCGAAGGAGGAGAGGCGACTTAATTTTGGCTTACCGTATATTCAACGGTGATTTAGGGATTGACCTCTCAAACCTTTTCTCTCCCTCTAGAATACATTTACGGGGTCACCAGAAGAAGGTGCTCAAACCAAGGTCGAATAAAATACGATTGGAGTGTAGGTTCCCTCACAGAGTGGTCAACGACTGGAACTCCTTACCTGATTCAGTAGTAACAGCTCCATCGGTGAACGCTTTCAAAGAGAAACTAGATCTCTGCAGAGATATATATCGCGAGGACTAACATAGGCAACAAGAGCCTTCTATCCTTATATTCTGAACCTGAATCAGTTTTCAAACTCAAAAGCTGATATATTGAACGACCTATACCTCACAATCAAGAGGTGAGCGCAAAGAAATCAAATTGGTTTATACTAGCTCGTAAAACGATATTGGATATTGGACCACGTATTGACCTTGGTAAGGAAACATTTCGTCCTTGATCTTCTCACGTGAAGCAAGTATTATGTTCCTGTTAATTTTTAGTCTCGTGATTGCTGTTGGAAGACAACAGGAACATGTTAATCCTTTTTTTATTGAGTATCTAAGCTTGTTCATCCGCTTATTGAACAAATCAAACAAGGGAGCTGAACACATCTCATGGGAGTCGGAACCATTGTTGTCACTACTCATAGGTAGTAGTAAAATATTACTGTTTTCATTATTTTCTACTATTATTAATAAGCAAAGGAAATGTTGCTTCTAAGCACCTTCTTGGAAAACAGAAAAGCAGATAAGTTTCACAGTCACTACCTCAGTGGTTAGGACTCTCGCCGACCATGCACATGGTCCGGGGTTCGATCCCCTGCCGGCGCACACCCGATATCTATGGTCGGCCTGAATTTGGGCTACCGATATCCATGCTGAAAATTCCACACTTGTACTGAAAATACGGTGTGGAATCAAGCTGTAAATCAAAATAAAAAAAATAAAAATAAAATGTTTTGCAGCCTTAGAACTTTGCTGACTCCATAATTAGGAGAAAAGATCCCACCTAATTAGTGTTCCCTCGTATAATATAATTGGTTAAATATTTTGAAAGTATGTATGAGTCACCTTTTGCGCAAGACACGGCTATTTGGTAGATTCCTGGTTAAGACTTATACGAGATCAAGATCATATCACTACTGATTGTAGTGAAGACCCTACATATTGCATCTGTTGTTTTTCACCCAATAGTTGCAGATAAGTGACAGTGCCGTAGGTTTTAACTATTGATTCATTATGGCGTTCAGTGTGTCTACACTAACGATTGCGTGTGTGATGCAGATAGTTGCAGTGCAATGTTGGTGGGAAGCATTCATCTTTATACCATCTTTACTGGCTATTAGAATGTATTCTCAGCGTATGTTACTGTGGTAAAGTCGATGTACCACATTCCAGTACATTTTTACGGTTAAAGGTACATAACGCTGAAGCGACAATGAAGCTTACGTTGTCAGATGCAAATCAGAAAGCAACTAGCAGGGCATTCATTACTGTATCTTTAAGCTCTGTGTCCACTGTAAGGACGATTTATCAACTAGTACCTGCATTTTTCTGGGCAATAGTCTATATTACTACCTAGGTAATTCGCTGTTATAAGGCAGGCAATTCTTTCAGGAATTAACGATTACATATGCAGTAAGAGTTAACATGAATTTCTGTGGTATACTATTGTTTTATTTAAGATTTTCAGCTCATCGCAACTGTGAAATTCCACCAGAAAATTTACAAACCTCTTGCGGTTACTGTATATTTTGTTCATTTTGCCTTTTCTATTAAAGTAATAAAATTGGTAATCTGACTTTCATATTTGAGTAACATCGTACGCAAACTTTCAGTATTTCACAATGGATGTGTACAATACAATGTGTTGCTACTACTACTATTGTTATTACTACCTGGTCACATTGTATGTATGATTATAGCATGGTTTAAACATTTTAGTAACTTAACATTTACATTCCTGTACATACTATGGTAATTCTCAATTGTTGTTCGACATTTCTTCAATGAACTGTGGTATGCTGAAACTTATAAAACTATTGGTTTCCACTATTCAGGCTGCAAGCAGTTGGTAAATTATTAAGGAAGTGAAATTAATGTTTTATACTGTTCTATATCTTCCATTGATCTCTTCAAATTGAACGAAATTCGTGTTTGTCTGAGCATCGATACAAGAGTTGTGAGGTACCTCATAACTAAGATGAATACATTTCTAGGTCTACATCAAGGCTATCTCAGCCAGTGGACAGTGTCCACTATGTAATGCCCTACATTGGTTGACTGAGTCTTGACATAGAACTTTGCACAGGACTGTCAGTTCAAGTTGCCACATTCCATATAGTACACAGCTGTAGAGAGAAAATCGGAAGAAATATCATGAACGGAATCGCACAGGCTAAACTATGAGGGCTTAATTGGTGTGGGAGGTTACAAAAACGATTTTGGGGCCTACCACAATCTGGAGCCTTTGGTGCTTAGATTCTTGAAGACCCCAACCAGTCGGCCCGCACCTCCGGAATTAGCCCACACCAACTGTGTGTGACCTCATCCATTGATGCCATGCTTACATCTGATTATTTCTTTTACGAGTTGATCACGAATTGATATCAGTTAGAGAACCATTGAAAACCAGGGAGTACTGGACAGCTGCTGTTTCATCCTAGTTTGGGAATCATCGGCAGTACGCACCCACTGGGATTCGAACCCAGGACCTTCCGGTTACAAGGCAAGCTCGTGTACCATTCATCCACTGGGACCCGACTCAATGGCTCATGAATTCCAACTTCTACCAATTCGTGATTTAGCGCGACGCAAACCATTGTCGTTGGTGGGACATCCATCCACACACGTGACATCTAATTGGACCTCACTGGTCACGACTTCTCACTAGAACTCCGGGAAACTCCATCCTGTAGCAAGTCACTAGCGAGCATCAGATTAGTTTCCTATAGTTTGGTTTGTAAGGGTTATGTTTTTACGATGATTCCCAAACTAGGATGAAACAGCAGCTATCCAGTACTCCCTGGTTTTTAGTGGTTCTCTAACTGATATCAATTCGTGATCAACTCGTAAAAACATAACTAACCCTTACAAACCAAACTATAGAAAATACATCTGATTATCCCTAACTCTTCCAATCCAACTTAATACTGTCAGCTGAAATTGCTCGACGAGGAAACGTATGACTCGGTATGCGTATACGTGTCCTAGTCATCTCAGTCGATGTAGCTTCATAGATTGATTTCCCTTCCTCATCCAACGCTCTACGCTAGAGTTAACGCCAGTTGGCAATTGCCGCACGAGCCGTTTTTATCCGTGGTAAGCTCCCATCAGCGGTCAACCCATTGGGGATTATGCAACTTCCCAAATAAGTAAAATGATCAACACTCTACTATTTCACTCTGCATCTTTAAGCTATGAGTCAATGTAGTCCAGTTCTGCATCATCATCTTGCTTTTGATAAGGGCGAATCGCATACCAAACGTACTAAGATTTCTGCCAGAGTAGGATCGGTTCCTACATCCCATTCAAGTACGTTTTGGATAACTGGTTGTAGTTCAGTTAAGCCGCTCTTCAGTGTTCGCTCCAACTTTCTGGTTTTCCATCATGAGAGATAACTAAAGCACTGTTTTTCTCGAAGATTGTCTTTCTTATCATTGGCTTCATACAACTCGCTTCTCCAATATGTCCGGTAATAATCATACGGGGATTAGCTTGACTAATATGGTATCTAAATTCCTAGGCTCAATAATCATGCTCAGACTAAATGCTACTTGGAAGGAACAAACCTGAGAAAATCAGTCAGGTTTCAGACCAGGGAGAGGGTTTACTGATCATATCTTCACCCTTCGGTATATTATAGAACGGGCAAACACTTGCCATATTTCTCGACCTGAGAGCTGAATTCGACTCCGTCATCGGAGAGGCGCTGTGACATTTACTGGTCGTGATAAGAATGTGGCAGCTGTGTAATAGCTTTTGAAGAGTTGTCACTTGAAACAAGGAAAACCAGGAGTCTCCATTGCATCTACTTTTGTTTAATTGTATCATAGATGTACTAATGGAATTGACAACTGAATTCAGCTGCTTAGGAATTGACTTCTTACCACAAAAGTGTCTTGTGGACTTAGAGTGTTCAAATGATAATGTCCTCCTAGGTGAGGCCACTGATGAAATACAGTCTTCTGAACATACTGATCAGAAATCTTCGTACGTTTGGTATGCGATTCGCCCTTATCAAAAGCAAGATGATGATGCAGAACTGGACTACATTGACTCATAGCTTAAAGATGCAGAGTGAAATAGTAGAGTGTTGATCATTTTACTTATTTGGGAAGGTGCATAATCCCCAATGGGTTGACCGCTGATGGGAGCTTACCACGGATAAAAACGGCTCGTGCGGCAATTGCCAACTGGCGTTAACTCTAGCGTAGAGCGTTGGATGAGGAAGGGAAATCAATCTATGAAGCTACATCGACTGAGATGACTAGGACACGTATACGCATACCGAGTCATACGTTTCCTCGTCGAGCAATTTCAGCTGACAGTATTAAGTTGGAAGAAAGTTGATGGTGGTCAAAACAAAAGCTTGCATTAGTTCATGAAGTCTAATATTTGATTTGAGTCATATAGGTAGGCGTGAACTAACTGGTTGTGGTCATCGGATGCTAAGAACCATTGTATCAAGACTACTGATGATATGGTTCAAAATCGGCCCCACTGGCACAGATGCATTCTTTGTGATCTCACATATTCACTAAACATTTGTTTATCCACGTTACTATGCTTCCTCCGGTACATTTATGCTTATCACAGTTTTTTTTTAAATCTCTATAATTCCTCTTGTTTATCTACCATTGTGCGCCACATGGAGTATGCCAACTTGAACTTCCATGCTCAGTGTTCTCTTGTAACCCAATACCACAGTAGAAAAATCTAAGTAGACTGCGGAGAGTATTTACTGTCTGGGTTAACTAAGGTATTAGGCAGCGTCTGGGAATCGGAGGAAATCCCGTTGGACTAGTCTAAGTCGTTGATTATCCCGACAGACAAGTCTTCCTGTGATAATCACAGAGGGATTAGCTTGATCAATATGGTGGCATCTAAAGTAATCATGCGTGGACTAGGCGGTGCTCGGGAGAAACAAACACGAGAGAACCAGACAGACTTTAGACCAGGAAGAGAGGGTGTGTTGATCATATCTTCACCCTTCGACAGATTCTGGGACATGGGCATACTTACCGGCTTCCAACGATCGTTGTATTTCTTGACCGGAAAGGCGACATTCGACTCCGTTGACCGAGAGGTACTTTGGCGACGTTTGTCTGTGAAAGGAATGCCGAGAAAATGCATTGCACTGATCAAAGCACTCTACTCGAACTCATGCAGTCAGCCAGGTGAGAGCCTACGACGAGTTGTCATCTGAGGTGGTGACAACTAGTGGTGTCCGTCAGGAATGCCCACTATCCCCATTTTTATTCAATTTCATCATAGATGTACTAATGGAATTAACCCTAACTGTTGAATTTGTCGACTCAGGGATTGACTTGGTACCACCAGGGAATGATCTCGGTGACTTAGAATATGCGGATGATGTAGTCCTCCCTGTTAGGTGAAGACGCTGACAAAATTCAGAGTCTTCTGAACATCTTGAGCTGCAATCTTGGAGTGTTTGGCAAGTGATTCGCTCGTGCTGTTAAATGTGAGATGCTTCTACAGGACTGGACTACATTGACTTCTAGCTTAGAAATAGGCAGTGCAGTGGTAGGGTGCGTTGACCACTTCACTTATTTGGGAAGTTGTATCAGCCAGCCAACTTCAGTGGGTTGATCGTTGACGAAATCTCAGAACGGATACAGAAGTGTCGTTTGGGATGTGCCAGTTGATGCCATCTCTGGCTTAGCAGAGGTGATATTTGGCCGACTGTTGACCAAAAGGCGTGTGTACTTCTCAGTAGTTCGTTCTGTCCTCCTTTATGGCTGTGAGCGACACTTGGCCATTGAAAGTAGAAGATATGAAACAACTGTCTTTAATCATAAGTGTTCGCGTTAGGTGGAATATTAGGGTGAGTGATTTATAAAATCCAAAAAACTATTGTTCTTCCCTATCACTATTCTTTCTGCCTCATATCTCAGTTTTGAATCTCTTCTCACACTTTGTGTTACATGAAGTGTAACGACTCGAAGTGCTGCACATCTGTGCAAAGTCCTACGTTGAAACCAGGCAGTCAGTCAATAGGATGAGTAATATTGAGGTTAGGCATCGGTCGAGTGCTAGGTGAGGAGGAGAAATCAGTCGATGAGTTTGTGAAGTTACATCAGTTGTGATAGTTAGGAAATGTGTTACGCATGCCTAACCGTCGTCTCCCCCGACGGGCATTACTAGCTGATATAGGTGCAGGTTGGAAAAGAGTAAGTGGTGGCCAAACAAAAAACATGGCATCAATCCATGAAATCCCTGACAGTTAAACTGAGTCAGGTAGGGAGATGCAGACTTCCGGGTTGGGGCCCTCGGGACTCCAAGAATCAATGGCTGGAGACAATAGGTGACATGGCTCAAAATCGTTGTCAATGGCGCAGATGTATTCAGTCTCTTTAACCTTCATATTCCTTTCTACCATTACTCATTCTGTTTCACTCTTATACTTATCTAAATTCTATTGATTCTCTTCTCTCATTTTGCTGTCTACCTTTGTGTGCTATTCGGAACGTGGCAACTCGAACTGCTGCACTTCGGTGCCAAGTTCTATGTTGAATCCAGCAGCAGCAGTTACGCACGCCTAGCCATCACCTTCCACGACGGGCAATGTTAGCTGACATAGGAGGGATTAGGTTGGGAAAGAGCCAGTGGTGGTCAAACCAAAATATGGCTTCATCAGTCAGTGAAATCCATAACATTTAATTTAACCGACGTTGGGAGGTGTAGACGTTTTGACTGATTGGGGTCCTTGGAATGGTAAGAACCAATGACAAGACCAACAGGTGATATGGTTTAAAATCGGTCTTAGTGGGCCCAGAAGCATTTACCCTTTGTGATTTGTCACATCCAACAAAGCTCTATTGTCCTTCCATATTACTATTATTTATTCTCTCAAACTTCTGTTTATTCTCCCTCTTTACTCTCTTCTGTTGCTCTGTGTGGTCCATGGAAGGTGGCAATCTGAACTGCTGCACATCTGTGCAAAGTACTGCGTTGGAACCAATCAATCGGTCGTGTAAACGTCTGATGTTACTTACGACCGATGTCTTTCCCATCTCTTTGTTACCTACCGGTATTCACGGTTTCTGTAGGTTCGAGCTTGAGCAGCCTTCACTCTTTGTCATGCAAAGAAACTTCTGGAGTCAGTCTTGTTGCGTCCCGTGGTTCTCACAAAGCAGCAAAAATCTATTGGTATTTACCAACTTTTAGTTTCAGGTTTTCAACAGCTACTACTGTTTCTACACATGAGTAGACATTATGCTAGACTTCCGTAAATAAAAACTTTGTGTTCTTATTAACTTAGGGGCGTAGCAGTTTCGTAGCTGATTGTTTCCACGGTGTGGGCAGCCGGGAAGTAACAATCGCCTTCACAACCCGAAGAGCACGCGAAACCTCTCTATTCCTCACTCACCTTTGTCTTCATCTTCATCTCTATTATCTTACCTTCCTTCTACTAATGCAACTCCTCTACTTAATGGCCCTTCACTTCCTCTTCACTTTGTGTTTTTCTTAATTGCGTTCTGTCATAATGTCTTACTTGACACCTAATAATAGATCATTTGGTACTTCTACCGGGAATAGAGATTCTGACTCACTACAGAAGTATTTTAATGAGTGATTTCCCTAGCTCAAAGAAAATCTAAATTTATTATAAGGGGAACAAATCTACGCTTTGGTATTTTACCAGTAACAGTAGTTTTCCTAAGAGTCTAAACCTTGCGTGGTTTTATCAGTTACTTCTTATGCATGATTCCTTAGCACATATTGTGTTTTCTGCTTCTTAAGGCGTATTTTGAATTACTACATCTCAGTGTTGTCATTTAACTTGTTGATTTGTGTCATAAGCTGTTTGATATTTTTCAAATTCTCTGAAGTATTAGTGGTTTTTTTATTGTTGTAGGTGTACATTCGAAGTTTGCATTTTACAATGGGAGATTTCAATCTACTGAAACCATATATTCTCTTTGAGCAGTTGTTTGAACAAAAAATCCGGATAGAAGACAGAAACTGTCTTGATTTCGCTGACATAGATGTGACTGCTAATGTTCTATCGTGTTGTCATGGTTCAGCAGTGGTAAAGTTGGGTAAAACTCATGTGATCGCGGGTTTAAAGGTATAACAAAGTCTTTAATCTTGACTATTTTAGGTGAAAGTTGTTCCTGAAAGTGGAAACTCGGGAAGCATCACTTGCAATGTTGAGTACGCTGGCCTCTGTAATAGAGGTTCACGCCTAAACGCTTCTCAACCTAAATACGCACAGTGCCTTTCTTCATCTGTTCAGAGACTAGTGGGCGATGTCGCACTGCCATCTGTTAAAAAGCAGTTAAATATATTCCCAATCGGTAGTGACGAGAATAACTCAGTACCTTCGGCTTCCTATGCGTTGAAGCTTGATATTTTAATCCTACATGATGATGGATGCTTACTGGATGCTTGCGTACCTGCTGCACTTGTTACCCTTTTGACGGCAAAATGGACGAAATTATATGCAGTAACTGACAAACGAGCTACAGGATCTTATTTAGACTGCTACAAACCAGGACCACTAAAGGAGGAAAAATCTTTGGAAGTAAAGCAATGGCCTGTTTCGTTGTCTTTCTGTTTCATCCCGCATCCGGTTGTTGAAAATAAGCATGGAGGTGTTCCTATTATTGCTCAGCCGACAAGAAGAGAATTGGACATCTGGGATACAGATGCTGGTTCAATCTGCTTGACACTTTCACGGAGAGGGAATATTATAGATCTCTCCATGGTTCATGCATTTTTGGCAGGTCTCTGGGATACTATGGCTATTCCAAACAGTAATGGGAACGACACTGTCAGCATATGGAATATTCTATTTGATTCTGCAGTGTCTCAAGCTCAGAAAATTCGGGAAATCATTGAAAAGGCAGTGATGTAGTTCCTGTTTTTTAAAATAAATGTAAGGAATAAATTGCAATCTACCTTTTCTTCTTTTTTACTACCGTTATCTGACCTGCAGTTGCAACTCATTCTGTTTAAACGCTATTACGAGCCTAATCATTAGACCACTCATTCATGTAGCATATTTACGGATGTTTAATGGAGTATAAAACATGATATTCAGATCTAAATTTTTTTTATTCATCAAACGCTCCAAGAAGTAGTTTTCGTGCATATTTATTTGCTGCATATGCATAGGATAATACCATAAGACATTTAACTGTGGAAAATACCCATTGGAACATTAGATTGAGAAGAATAAGAAGTTCAGCAAAGATATCTTTTCGGCGATTTCATTTTCAAAAGCTGTACAACCGCATTTAAATACATAATTTCACATGGAGACAATTCTTGTTTAATTCTACATAATTATGACGGCGAATAAAAGGTGATAATTATTTCAAACTAGATATGGTTTTACGAAACAAAATTACGCAGGATTAGAACGCATATCAAGTGTGTAAAAATGAGCATGGATACAAAATTGAAATAATAATTTTCAACTTGAGATGGGAATCAGGAGGTGCGAATATAGATTACAAGAGCCTTAGAAACAAAATTACATGGGATTTAGCAAATTACAGGTGTGCAGAAAGTGAGCATGGAAACAAAATTGATATAATAGTTTTAACTTATAATGGAAGTTAGGAGTTGTGAATATAGATTACAAGAGCCTTAGAAACACAAAAAATTGCACAGGATTAAGATATAATTGCAAATTTTTAAAACGGATTATAAATGTGAACAGGAAAAGCATGGAAACAAACTGTTTTTTTTATAACTGGAAAAAAATGGGGTGAATCGAATGAAGACTGAGGGAGTAAGAATCACACACATAGCGAACGAAAAGGGATCAAACAACAAAAGCAAAAAAGCAAACAAAACAAAAACGGAAGCTACGGTAACATACCGAACTAAGTCCATGGTAGTTGTAGAGGTTGGACTAATTTCTTTTGGACACACAGCTCCGGCTTCTCGATGCATATTGCGAGGGCTTCTGCAGTACAGAGAAGTCGGAAACAAACTGCTTTCGGTAGGTTCCTGTTGACTTTGTAAATTACTTTGAATGAATCAGTTGAGATGTTGTGGGAGGTATTGATCAGATGCTCAATAATGGCACTTCTGATTGAACCGGTGCCTCCTCTTTGCAGCCACGCTGGGTAGTGTTCTCTAACACGTTTTGAAAGGACGCGCATACAACGACCTATGTACCTTGCTCCGCACGGGCAGGTGAACTGGTAAATGCACATTGAATTGGCCATATGCGACAGTTTGTCCTTCCCATTGCTCCGAAGAAGTGGGCGGCTAGAGAATGTCACTCTTAGAGTTGCTGCCGGAAAAGTCTTCTTCAGGGATTTGGAGATTCTCCTTTTAAGGATATCTGCTGCCAGATCTCCCCTGAATTCTAGATTCAGATAGAGTGTCTTCTTTTGCACTGAAATGTATTCTTCTCTTTTTGGCCTTGGTTTCATGTTCTTCTCCACGAAACGCGGCGGGTATCCGTTTTGAATGAGGATGCTTTTTAGGAATAGGAGCTCTTCTTCTAAACAGTCATCACTACAGATTCTTCTGGTGCGGTGGACTAGTGAGATGATGAGAGCTCTTTTACGGCTGATAGGTATCCAACTGTAGAAGTTTGTCAGCTGGCCATTCCATGTTGGTTTTCTAGGGATAGATCTTTTCAGAGTTCCGTCGTCTCTTCTTGTCAATTCGACTTCCAAGAATGGAATCTTTGATTTATTTTCAACTTCCATTGTGAATTTAATTGAAGGATGACAGTTATTAAACTTGGACGTCGAATTGACAAGAAGAGACGACGGAACTCTGAAAAGATCTATCCCTAGAAAACCAACATGGAATGGCCAGCTGACAAACTTCTACAGTTGGATACCTATCAGCCGTAAAAGAGCTCTCATCATCTCACTAGTCCACCGCACCAGAAGAATCTGTAGTGATGACTGTTTAGAAGAAGAGCTCCTATTCCTAAAAAGCATCCTCATTCAAAACGGATACCCGCCGCGTTTCGTGGAGAAGAACATGAAACCAAGGCCAAAAAGAGAAGAATACATTTCAGTGCAAAAGAAGACACTCTATCTGAATCTAGAATTCAGGGGAGATCTGGCAGCAGATATCCTTAAAAGGAGAATCTCCAAATCCCTGAAGAAGACTTTTCCGGCAGCAACTCTAAGAGTGACATTCTCTAGCCGCCCACTTCTTCGGAGCAATGGGAAGGACAAACTGTCGCATATGGCCAATTCAATGTGCATTTACCAGTTCACCTGCCCGTGCGGAGCAAGGTACATAGGTCGTTGTATGCGCGTCCTTTCAAAACGTGTTAGAGAACACTACCCAGCGTGGCTGCAAAGAGGAGGCACCGGTTCAATCAGAAGTGCCATTATTGAGCATCTGATCAATACCTCCCACAACATCTCAACTGATTCATTCAAAGTAATTTACAAAGTCAACAGGAACCTACCGAAAGCAGTTTGTTTCCGACTTCTCTGTACTGCAGAAGCCCTCGCAATATGCATCGAGAAGCCGGAGCTGTGTGTCCAAAAGAAATTAGTCCAACCTCTACAACTACCATGGACTTAGTTCGGTATGTTACCGTAGCTTCCGTTTTTGTTTTGTTTGCTTTTTTGCTTTTGTTGTTTGATCCCTTTTCGTTCGCTATGTGTGTGATTCTTACTCCCTCAGTCTTCATTCGATTCACCCCATTTTTTTCCAGTTATAAAAAAAACAGTTTGTTTCCATGCTTTTCCTGTTCACATTTATAATCCGTTTTAAAAATTTGCAATTATATCTTAATCCTGTGCAATTTTTTGTGTTTCTAAGGCTCTTGTAATCTATATTCACAACTCCTAACTTCCATTATAAGTTAAAACTATTATATCAATTTTGTTTCCATGCTCACTTTCTGCACACCTGTAATTTGCTAAATCCCATGTAATTTTGTTTCTAAGGCTCTTGTAATCTATATTCGCACCTCCTGATTCCCATCTCAAGTTGAAAATTATTATTTCAATTTTGTATCCATGCTCATTTTTACACACTTGATATGCGTTCTAATCCTGCGTAATTTTGTTTCGTAAAACCATATCTAGTTTGAAATAATTATCACCTTTTATTCGCCGTCATAATTATGTAGAATTAAACAAGAATTGTCTCCATGTGAAATTATGTATTTAAATGCGGTTGTACAGCTTTTGAAAATGAAATCGCCGAAAAGATATCTTTGCTGAACTTCTTATTCTTCTCAATCTAATATTTAACTGTGATCAACATTTAACAAGGTTGTACCTGTGACTGGATATTATGTACATAATTCCTGTCGTATTCATTTCTAGAACGGTACAATTTCTTATTCCAGTTTCTATGCAGAATATGTTGAGTTTTTGAATTCTTGCTAACAGATACTCGCTATGCTAGCATAAGTTATAGCAATCAAACAACTTTGGCTTTCATATCATCCAGATACTCATCAACACTTTCGCTACTGTTTATGATTTTTCATTATACTTTACTTCTTTCTGAGCGAATAGTAACATCTAGTAAAGATAATTAGATTTTGAACTATGAAAACAAAAACTAACGAACAAAGTCTCACTAACAGAAAGATAAAACTTGAGCACTGTGGTAGAGTATCATTCCATTATGGACACTGGAGGTCTTCACTGAGTCTAGAAACTGGTTAATTAAGTGTACTATTATAAATCCTTAGTTAAACTGATGCTCTTGCCTGCATCTTTGGATAAATTATTTCACTGTAAACTGAAACGGTCAGGGTAGATTTAATTGAAGTATATACATGTCATAAAAAGCTATTTACCTGTTAAATCAGAAGAGGTGTATCACTAAAAATATCAAGTATTTTCCAATCACTTCATCCTACTCTTTTGGGATTTTCGAAGTAAAACTAATTACCATGACCTATGGAGCTAACTTTTAGTTGTTTATTATGCCACAGTTTATTTATTTTTACTTGAAACAAACTTGGTACAATATAAGCACCGGGATTTGCCACACAAAATCACTATAAGGAAAAGACAAAAGTTAGATGAGAAACGGCTAAGTGGAAGCAGATTAGCTTACTCACCAGTAGCATTCAATGGGGCCTTTATTACTTCATACTGTTTGCAGCAATAAAGGAGGAGTAGAAACTGCTGCACACTAGCCATTGATTTAGGTTCTTTACACTGATTCGTGTTGTATCGAGCAACCGAATCACATGTTCTCTGGGACTCCAACTACGGAGTATTTATGCACCAACAGATTCTAGCTTGATTCTGCTAGTCTTCATCCCACCTAACCATAGCAAAAGGTGACGAACTCTGAATTTCTCCACCCACTTGCAGGATTAGTAAAAAGTAAACTGTATGGGAGCTTCTGGGATGAGGCTGGTAGTATACATCCAAGAAACCTAAGTCGGTAGTGACATCTTCACAATAAGAGATGAAAGTGTACAAAAATAAGTGATACTTGTCAACTATGAAAAGTGAAATAACCTTTGAGAGAGATAGAACTTCAATATCTGCTCTGGACAGATAGCTTGAACGTTAGACAGAACACTTTGAGGAGTAGTTCAACTGACTTACAATTGCACTACACTCACCATACAACCAAAGCCTGAAGGGGCCATAAACATTAGTCCCATAACTCTAGACGACGTTGTAAAATTTGTCGCCATTCTAAAACAATAAAATGCAGTGGGACCGAATGGTTTCACTTCGACCTTCAAGGATGGTGATGGTGATAATGAGTCGTTGCTTAGACTAACTCATCCGTCAGACAGGTATAAGCCATTGACCATCTCAGTGTATAAGGAAGAGGACAAACCTTCCTGTGGTTGAATTGGACTGCGTTGATTGACAGGTGTTGTGGCGATATCTGGTTATGAACTGAGTGCCAGGAAAGCATATTATGCTAGTCGAGAAACTAAAATCCATTTCATGCAACTCAGCTGAGGAGGCTAAAGTGTATGTTCAGAATGGCAAACCGGCACCTGCCTCAAAGATCGGTGTTGACTGAAGTGAAATGTAGTGTTTAAAATAAATTGAATTCATTTCAAAACAGGCTATTCATATACATGCAAAAAAATTCTAGGCAGCGTTACTAAGATGTAGCAATCCTTACTTTCAACCAACATTCATTGATATCACAAACTTGTGACTTTGAAGAACATTAATTGTCTCATATACAGCATGTCTTCCTACTAATTTTATCATAGTATAACCATAAGTTTTATTTCTATTTCCGTTATAGCGTTGCTGTTTGGGTTTTCGTCATGGACAAATTTTCTTTTTGTCTAGTGATATGTTCCATACAAATTGTTAACATATTGAGAGGTCTTCGAATTCGATAAATAACCAAATCCCATGATACCAGGAGGGTGAATTGAATCACACAAAACTTGATATATACTAGAAATTGTAAGCCTAAACTGCGTGAAATTCAGAAATTCTTACAAATTTTCTATCCTTTCTCCTCTTATGTTTATTACTTTTAACGTATTTCGTTAACGTATTCAGTAATTGAAGTTTTCTTTTTCAAACAATCTCTTGTATCTCATTTCAATAAGCAGAAGGTCATCGTTTATTTTTGTACAGGCGTATAAGTTAGTTTGGAAGAAAAATAATAAATACATTAATTGTACAGTTTGCAGTTAAGTATTTCACAGTTGCTGATGGGGATACTTTGCTACTGGTGTGATTTCGGTTTTCTTCACTCTACTTATCATTCTTCTGTTGGTATTTGTGTGTTTCCTATAATTAAATTTAATCGAAGTTTACTTATTCAAGTGCGATGAATGTTTGTTTTTGAACCTTAACACTTCCAAGGCCACATCCTATTACTATCTTTCGTACAGTGTCTAATCAATCCAATGTATATTTCTTCATCAAGTTTTGTCTGATGAGCAAGCCTGGTGAGGTAGTATTTACTTTTTGTAGACGGTGGTTGTTAACTATCGTACACTTTGAGTTCCTTGTGTTCATCCATATCTTAACTATTAATTTTTCGTTAATTTCCTTGTGATTAGAGAGCCATCAGTCAAATATTCATTCCTGAAGGATCATTTTTTTAGCATTTCGAGAAACCTAGAAGAACTTTCTGTTCATATCTACTAGGCCTGCACCATAAATCAACGAATATACACACTTTTTCCACGTTTTGGTGTAAGCTTAACTCATCTCTAAGCTAAAATCATACTTCAGCCAACACTGCTCTTCGAGTAACTTAGCATACATAACTTGAGTTTAGCCTCCTCAGTTGATGGAGTCTAACAAACTGATCGATTGCCTTCGTGCTTACCTAAAGCTCTATGCCTAACCTACTGCTAACATATTGATTCATCTGAGGTGAACAGCTGAATGAAGGTGTACCCATGGTTAAATACTGATCTTTTCACATCTACCTCAGTGAAAGCTGCTCCAATGCAAACTAACAAGAAACTTTCGTAACGACCGTGAACAGTGGTGAGCGACAAAAGCGAAAGAGATAGAAAAGTCATCGGCGATTGTTAACCCCAGAATACTATTTAGACTTATCAGGGAAACAGGTGGGAAAAGGCAAATCACAAGTAAAACAATCTCTGAGAAAAATGGCACTGTAGTTAGAAGACTGGAACGCTGAAAAGAACACTTCGAGGAGCAGTTTAATTGGCCTACAGCCACGCTCAAATTACTCAGCATTCAAACACTTCCCTGAATCAAACATAAACACCGGTCGTCCATCCCTAACTACGGTTACAAGAGCTGTCACTCGTCTGAAATGAGGCAAAGCAGTGGGATTTGATGGAATGAATCCAGAGATGTTTAAGCATGGTGGAGACAGTTTACTGTCTGCATTAACTAAGGTATTAGGAAGCGTCTGGGAATCGGAGGAAATCCCGTTGGACTAGTCTAAGTCGTTGATTATCCCGACAGACAAGTCTTCCTGTGATAATCACAGGGGGATTAGCTTGATCAATATGGTGGCATCTAAAGTAATCATGCGTGGACTAGGCGGTGCTCGGGAGAAACAAACACGAGAGAACCAGACAGACTTTAGACCAGGAAGAGAGGGTGTGTTGATCATATCTTCACCCTTCGACAGATTCTGGGACATGGGCATACTTACCGGCTTCCAACGATCGTTGTATTTCTTGACCGGAAAGGCGACATTCGACTCCGTTGACCGAGAGGTACTTTGGCGACGTTTGTCTGTGAAAGGAATGCCGAGAAAATGCATTGCACTGATCAAAGCACTCTACTCGAACTCATGCAGTCAGCCAGGTGAGAGCCTACGACGAGTTGTCATCTGAGGTGGTGACAACTAGTGGTGTCCGTCAGGAATGCCCACTATCCCCATTTTTATTCAATTTCATCATAGATGTACTAATGGAATTAACCCTAACTGTTGAATTTGTCGACTCAGGGATTGACTTGGTACCACCAGGGAATGATCTCGGTGACTTAGAATATGCGGATGATGTAGTCCTCCCTGTTAGGTGAAGACGCTGACAAAATTCAGAGTCTTCTGAACATCTTGAGCTGCAATCTTGGAGTGTTTGGCAAGTGATTCGCTCGTGCTGTTAAATGTGAGATGCTTCTACAGGACTGGACTACATTGACTTCTAGCTTAGAAATAGGCAGTGCAGTGGTAGGGTGCGTTGACCACTTCACTTATTTGGGAAGTTGTATCAGCCAGCCAACTTCAGTGGGTTGATCGTTGACGAAATCTCAGAACGGATACAGAAGTGTCGTTTGGGATGTGCCAGTTGATGCCATCTCTGGCTTAGTAGAGGTGATATTTGGCCGACTGTTGACCAAAAGGCGTGTGTACTGCTCAGTAGTTTGTTCTGTCCTCCTTTATGGCTGTGAGCGACACCTGGCCCTTGGAAGTGGAAGACATGAAGAGGTTGGCTAGCTGTCTTTGGCCACAGGGAGGTGTCTGAGTTCTATGCTCTCAGTGAAGTGGTATGATAGGGTGAGCAGTATTGTGGTTAGGCATCGGTCGAGGAGGGAGGGGAAATCAATAGACGAGGAGGCTGTGACGTTACATCGACTGAGATGGTTACGATGTGTGTTACGTATGCCTAGCCATCGCCTTCCAAACAATGGGCAATTTTAGCTGACATAGGAGGGATGAGGTTGGTAAACAGTCAGCGGCGGTCAAACCAAAACATGGCCTCATCAGTTAACGAAATCCACAACAGCTAGTTTAAGTCAGTTAGGTAGCAAGCTGTAGACTTGTTTCGTGGTTTGGGTCCTCGGGATGGTAAAAACCAATAAAGGCTGGTGACAATTAGTGATGTGGCTCAAAATCTTTCTCAGTGCAGATGCATCCACTCCTTATGACTTATAATACCCAATGAAACTGTTGTTCTTCGATATTACTATTCTTTTTTGCCTTATGTCTCTCTACGGTATCTACTTTGTGTTTCTTTTTACTTTATTGTTCTCTGGCTTTATGTGCTGAGTGAAGTGTGGCGACTCGAACTGTTACACATCAGTGCTAGTTCTATGTTGAAACCTGCCAGTCACCTCAGCAACCAAGTTTTTGCCGTAAAACAGGACAGAACTGTGCACTGAAACTCTGTACACTTAAACTTTTCAATGGGTAGCTGGATAATATGCTGGAGCCGATTATAGCGCTGTTTAACAAATATCTTGAGAATTCTCGGTATTCCTCCTAAAATTTTGTCAACAGTGCATCAGGGTCGACGCAGATAAATGAAGTGTTCAACACACTCAGCCATTTCATTCTTCACTATTAAACTAGAAGTTGCTAAAGAAGCGCAGTTCATGCCAAACATTAAAATTTAGTAACGATAAAGTTATTATTATTATTCCCTTGCGTTTTTAGTGGAACATGGGGCTTCAACAACACATCTCCTCATTGTTTTATCTTCTACCGTCCTCTTCTGCTTGAACCACAATCTCTCATCTCTTGTTCACATGATCTCTATGTCACCCTAGTACGACCCACTCTTCGCTTCCTATTGGGATTCCACCCGACCAATGGCCAGGCGCGTAATGCCATTCGACGGTTTCCTCAATGTATGCCCGATCCATCTCCATTTTCTCCTACATATTTGTTGAGCTGCTCTTGGTTGGTTTGCTCCCATAGTTTCTTGTTGCCTATTTTTTCTGGCCATTTGATCTCCAATATGGAGCCAGGTAAGGCGCCTCTTGATAAAAGTCTGCAACCTGTTGGAAATCCCTTTCGTGACACGCAGTGTAAGTTTCTGACCCGTATAGAAGAACCGACTTCACATTGGTGTTGGAAATCCGAATCTTGTTCCTTATGCTGAGTTATTGCAGAAGATTTCCAAACTGGCTTCAGGCTGATGAAGGCGTATCTCGCCTTTCCAACTCTGGTTGGCTTTGACATCTACATCCGTGTCATGTGCCTGTAGTTGAAATGATGCTTCCCAGATAAGTGAAGGAGGCAACCTCTGTTAAATCTCTCTCACTGATGAGGATTGGTGCTGGTTGTTGTTGTTGATGTTAGTTGGTTATCTTCATCATCTCGGTCTTCTCTATGTTTACTTGGAGTCCTGTCTTTGCTGCTTCTTCAGCTAGTTTGTTGGTTTTTACCTACAAGTCCTGCAGTTTGTATGACATTAAAAATGTATCATCCACACGCGAAATCCAGATCTCGAGTTTTCTCATCGGTGGTCCAGCGTTTTCCTGTCTCCTCGCTCCCCACAGTCTGATGCACAATCAAGTTCACCACAATTAAGGATTCATCTGTGATAATAGAGAGCCCTGTCTTACTCCTGTGTTTTTTTAGTAATAATAATAATTTGCTCTATTCCAAAACAGTACATGTGATACAGAATGGAATTCTCAGCATTTTTACTACAGTATTGCATCCAGTTAGTACATTATCAATAAATAGAATTCTACATAGATTAAGGAAATCTCAGTTCATTATTACAACAACACATTGGCATGTCGGTAGCAAAGGTAAAGCTGAACAGTGTTTGAAGGTGTTAGAAAAGTGGGAGCTGTGATATTTACTGGCGTAAGCGAGAGAAAGAAACAAAGCAGCACATAACGGAAAAGAGAGAGAGAGAAAAGGAAAAGAAAATGTTGTACCTATAAATGATATGAGTTGGAAAGACGAGGTCCAGTTGTACTACTGACTATTTAACGAATTATAGGTGTCACGCCTAATGCTTTCTTTGTCGCACAGAACACGAGCTAAGTAGGGTATGGTTGAGTTTTTGTACTTGCTGGTGCGATCATATATTGTTTTCTATATAGGCTTCTGGTTTTGCCTGATGAGATGCAAGGGGAGAGTTGTGAGTGAAGAGGGTGGTATGAGTTAGATAGAATGGATTTAGCCCATTTTTCACATGAGTCCAAGTGCCTGTCGACCAGAATATTAACAAGCTGGTTAAGTGGTACATTGCTCACCCTGCTGACAACCTTTAACACCCTACGTAATAAGATATAGTCCTTATTCAGCAGCCGTGGAAAAACTAAGGGGGAACAATAGAGAATAATAGGCAGAATGCGAGAATTAACGAATTGTAGGAGTAAGGGTTGGGTTATACCAGAATGTTTTAACTTCTTGATGTAGAAGGTAAGACGGAATATTTTCTTAGAAATCGCTAAGATATGAGACGACCAGGAGAGATCAGCAGATAGAATGACGCCTAGGTATTTAATTTCCTATTTGGTTTCTATTTCAGTGCCGTCTATGTTGCATACTTCGTGAGAGCCAACCAGTTTGTTAAGGCCGGATTTATGCCTAAAGGTGAAATTGACTGTTTGGCATTTGGAGGGGTTTAGGGTAAGACCGTTTTCCTTGGACCACTGGCTGATTTCTGATAGAAAGCCATTTAGTTTAGAGCAGTCACTTTGACATTTGATAGGCAAAGATACAGTCAGGTCGTCAGCATATTTGACAAAACTGATGTCATTTGAAGATGGTAAGTCATGTAGAAAGAAAGAAAAGAGAAGTGGGGAGAGCACAGCACCTTGGGGGACACCGGCTTCAGTGAGTACAGCAGAGGATGATTTACCTTTGTATACGGTGTACTGCATTCTGTTAGAGAAGTATAACTTCAGCCAGTTAGTGACCCAGGACTCAGTTTTTGTCAAAGAGAGCTTATTTAGCAGGAGACATCTAGGTATAGAGTCGAAAGCAGAAGTGAAGTCGAGAAACGTGCAGCGGACGTATTTGGCACCTTTATCTAATGATGAGACGATGTTGTTGTGTAAGACGGCTGCAGCGTCTAAAGTGCTCCTACCCTGTCTATAGGCAAATTTGAGTAGATTGAAAATCCCCATTGAGTCATATGAAAAAGAGAAGACATTCAGCGAAGAGACTTTTCGGCGAATTCATTCACATAGCTGTACAATCGCGTTTATATATAAATATTTGTGTGTGTGTGTGTACATGAGGTTTGTCAAGTTTAGATAATTGATTAGTTAATACAAGAATGATGTAGTATAGAGACAAAGTTAATCAGACAGCAACTAAAGTAAGACTGAGTTAAAAAACTAGATGACGTAATATAATTGGCTAAAATATTACAACTTAGGTCAGGATAGCAACAGAGGTAATTACAGGTAGAGATTAAGTAGAAGTGAAATTGAGTGAATAAGTTGGATGACGTAACATGAATGACTAGAAACTGAGCGTTTTTCAAGTCAGTAACAGTGGTAGTGGGGTGTAGAGATTGAATCGGGTGGGGGTAGAGAACAAGAAAGTTGAAGATGTAAAATGTTACAATTGAGAAGACAAAATAATACTGATGAAGAGACAGAAGAAGAGATTAGGTAGAATTTACATGTCGGCTAATAAGATAGATTACGTCCATTGCAAGTGTAGTGATTGAACGAACTTCTTCTGTATGCAGAGTTCAGGACTTAGCAAGTGAATTGCCATTGCTTCTGCAGTTTGAAGAAGTCTGATTCGTACACCTTTAGGGAGACTACTTCTTACTCTGTAGACGACTTTGAAGTTTGTTTGCGATGTAGCTTGGTGTCCGGATTCTATCAGATGTTCTAAGATGGAACTGCGGGGGCATCTCTGAGTTTTTCATTGTGGATCGCCTGAAATGTGGCATTGTCATATAGCCAGCTGTTGAATGAGGTTGACAAGGATTTGGGCACTGCACGCGTAGTGTTGAAGTAGCTTCCATATTACTTCTCTGTCAACGCTGTTTGTGGGAGGTCTTCTCGAAGTCGATGAATTTGAGGTAGAAAGAGGTTTGACTGGTATTCTATGCTTTGTTCTGTGATAAGGGTGCCTAGAGTAGCAATTTGATCAGTACATGATTCGCCTTTCCTGAATTCAGCTTGTTCTGGTCGGTGGGGTGGATTTCTGCATCCACTGAATCCTTTATTCTCTCCAGGATGATGCTACTTAGTATTTTACTTTTCGTGGACAAGAGCATTATTCCACGTCAGTCAGTTCTTGAAAAGGCCTGACTAGGTTGCCCCTCTGTAGTAACTTGACAAGGTATCCAGACTTTTTTCTAATCGGTGGGTACCGTTGCTTCTCTCTAAACCTTTTGCAGTAATGGCGTAAGCACATCTGCTGCAGTCTCTAGATCCGTTTTCAGTGCTTCGCAGTGAGGGAATTTCATCTGTTCCTGCTACCTTCCTAGCCTTCAGTAGTTTGGTCGCATTCAGAATTTCTGCTTTCGTCGGAGGATTGGTGTCCTTCGACAGGCAGTTCTGTGCGTGTTGTTGATGGTGGCTCTATTTCTGACAGAGTTGCAGGTGATGGTCGATTCAATTGTCCTTTAAAGTGATCAGCCCATTGTTTGATTTGTTTCTTCTCCTCCTTGGTGATCAGGTTCCCTTGAGCACCTTACATTGGTTTCATCATCTGGGTTGATCTCTTTCCGAATAGCGACTGACCTGGTTATCTGATTTAATGTCCCTAGGTCTCTTTTACCTGCGGCCTGTCTGTTCTGCATCAGTTGTCAGTCAGTGTGTCATAGAATTGTCTTTTGTCTTTCCTAGCACTCTTCTTCACTCCTCTCCTCATTCAGTGCAGTGTTTATTGACTCACCTTCCCCTTCTGTTGTTCATCTTTGCAGTGAGTCATCTTCTCCTTCACCATCTTCCTCTCCTCTCCTCTATTATGTCCAGGTAGGTGTCCGCTGAGAACCACTCCTTGTCGTGTCCCTTCTTTCTTCCTAGAACAATTGTACACGTTTCCTTGAACATCATCTTCAGACAGTTAGTTCCAATGTTCTTCTATGCAGATTTCCTCAGTGATGACATGTAGTGTCTACGACTTTGCTCTGATCTGGTTTGCAGTGAATTCATCCCCTATAGTTTTGTCCTTTGTGCGTCGGTGGCACAGAGGTTAGGAAGCTCACCGACCATGCCCATGGTCCGGGGTTCGATCCCCGGCCGACGCACTCCTTTACCTCACTAAGCCAGAACTAAAGCTGGTGAAGAGGAAAGGTTGGGCATGAGGCTAGCAACCCCATCCTGTAAAAATAAACACTGCTACAGAAACTTCAGGCCTCTAGCTTGAAGCCCTATGTTCCACTGGGAACGTGAAGGAATAAAAAAAGTTTTGTCCTTTAGTTTCTGAATGTTGGACTTGAATCACGGTGGCCTTCTTGCAGTTGTTCTGAAGGATTTCAGCTTCACCTTCAAGGCTCCCTGCCCAGGGCCACTCGACCCATGATGAGTTCTCTTCCTATATTGTCTGCTCTCATTTCAGCCGGCATTCATATTTCCCATAAGGATTTTGATGTCAGCATTTGGGATGTTGTCCACTACTTTTTGTAATTGTCTCTAAAAGTATTCCTTCTTGTCTTATTCCGCGTTGTTTGTAGCACTGTGCGTAGCGTTGCATGATAATTGTGACCTTACTTCCCTCCTTAAGGAGTTGTGTTGAGTTGAATCTTGCTATCATAGTCCTTCAGGAGGAGATTGGTTCCCACTGCATTAGGGCTTCGGATGCTGTTGGTGACATCATGATAGCCATTCACTGCCTCAGTGTGCTCGTGGTTGTCGTTTGAGTGACCAGACCGAAGTAGATTATTGACTATACTGTTGATAGTGTTGTCAATCCACATCCATTCCATCTGCTTTCGCAGATAGCCAGTACTTCTAAGGCATATCTTCTCATCTCTTTGGCTACCTGAGCAGCCTTCCCAGTCAGTCTCGTGCATTGTACGGACATTCCAATTCCCTGTTCTTATTCTTACTTTCATCGAGAGAAGACACATATTCTGGCTAACTTGCTTCCCGAAGGCCGGCTGTCACCAGCTCGCGTCATTTCGCCTCTCTGATTCCAGAGAAGAATGAGATGGTTCCTTGTATTTTTTCTATTTTTAATATATTTTCGTTGTGTTGAATTTTCTCTAGCAGTTTGATACGTTTAATGGTGTAGAGTTGCTAGTCCTACTCCCAACCCTTCCTATTTACCCGGGCTTGAGTCCGGCTAGAAAACGAGTAAGCTAGTTAACTAGGCGAGGTTAACGATAAAGGTAAAGTAGATAATATTGGTGTAGTTGTGTTCTTTGAGCTGGACAGCCTATTTGCTAGGCTTCCATTGCCAGTATCGAAATCTGCACCGAAGATCTTGCATAGGTGGACAAGAAAGACTTGTCAAATAAACCAACCAGTACCGACACTTCAGCTCCAGTAATATCCAGATTTTTGATCACAGTTTTCCGATTACTTTTTGTCAGTGTTCTCAATTAAAAGAAATTTGTAATATGTATAACGTAAATAAGCAAGATTTTCTCATGGTATCTTTGCTATTCCTAAAGCACCGAAGTTAATCAGAATCACATTGCGTCATTGTCACTTCAGACAACAACTCTTTATAATCTCACAAGGTCTCAAAAGTTCGATTTTTGTTACTCAATTAGCACAGTATACTTTGCTGGCACTCAGTTCATAACCAGATATCGCCACAACACCTGTCAATCAACGCAGTCCAATTCAACCACAGGAAGGTTTGTCCTCTTCCTTATACACTGAGATGGTCAATGGCTTATACCTGTCTGACGGATGAGTTAGTCTAAGCAACGACTCATTATCACCATCACCATCCTTGAAGGTCGAAGTGAAACCATTCGGTCCCACTGCATTTTATTGTTTTAGAATGGCGACAAATTTTACAACGTCGTCCAGAGTTATGGGACTAATGTTTATGGCCCCTTCAGGCTTTGGTTGTATGGTGAGTGTAGTGCAATTGTAAGTCAGTTGAACTACTCCTAAAAGTGTTCTGTCTAACGTTCAAGCTATCTGTCCAGAGCAGATATTGAAGTTCTATCTCTCTCAAAGGTTATTTCACTTTTCATAGTTGACAAGTATCACTTATTTGTGTACACTTTTCAATCCTTTGGTTTTTGTCAAGCATCAATGGTTGCAGTCTTCGTGTATAGTTAAGCTTATTTATGTTTTTTTTTCACTCCCTAAAGTCCTCGGCAATCGGTCTGACTTTGGCTGCAGAATATAAGTTGTGGTAATTGCTTTTATTGTCGCCGGATACTTGCGGAATTCTGTGCTACGTTTCAATTCCATACCATTGTGAATATAAAGATTATGGCTGCGGTGTGTTTCCCACAAGTATTCCAAACTGAAAGGTAATCTTCCACAGATACAGTTCATCGATAATTCCTAACAAAGTGGTCTGGTTGTCTGCATATAAATAGTATTCTGTACTAATCAATTTTTATTTTTGCTGTGTTTGACAGGCTGAATCCGTGCCCACTTGAAATTTACAAATATATATTTGCTACTGCACAGCAGAGTGAGTGAATGCTCCGAAGAGAGTCTTTTCTCTGACTTGTGTATTCTTATTTCTATGTCGGGATGGGTATTTTTCGTGTATATCTGTTGGTTTTGGTGGTCACCAGACTCCACTACATTAATGCTGGTCTAGAGAAGATGGTTATCTGGATCGGATTTTAACGGTTTATCATCATTATCAGTTCATCGCTATCATGTACGATAAGTATTCTGTAATTCACCAATAAAACTGGTTGTATTGTACCGTTTCGCTTTGTTCAGCTTCAAATAAAACTAATCCTTCACCTCATACGAACTGTTCTCAATAGGAATGTTTAATGAGATTCCAAAACAGATTAATAACCGTCTCCATCTTTCCTTATTTCTTAGGACCCATTCAACCGGACGGTTTACAGGCGACTTTCCGATAGAATCCAGTCAAGTATTGAATTTATTGTTCTAGGCCTTTGTACTCTTCTTACAGCAATAAGTTAACGAAAACTAGGTTAAGAATCTCCTGATACTCAATATTTATTAGTGGGATGCTTTGAGGAGTAGATAGGGTTAAGTATGTAACTATACAGTACAGTTCATAAAACCAACTGGATTCACGAAAATTTCAATTATTTCTGAAGGATCATTTGGAAGCCGAACGGCAGACAAACCTCTGTCAGTCATGCATAGTTTCTACAGAATCTACAAAGAAATAAACTCGTTACTGAAATTCTTATGGTACCCGATCACCAGTCTCAGTTTCATAGAATCAAAGGTGTATGGTCATCATTCAGTCATACTTCTTTCAGTCAAAATGAATCTATGAAAGATATCCATTAGGACATGTAGTTCTTCTGGAAAGTTCACTCACAATTGTGTTTAAACAGAGTTTATCGGTACGCGTGTTTATTGCGTTGATTCAAGTAGTTAGTTCGCCATGTCAGTACAAGCAACAAAAAAAATCGAAATACCATTCTCATTTTCAACAAATCAAAAGGGTACTTATACCTACTGAAAAGTTCAGCAGTCTAATGAATAATAGGGGAGAAGTAACATCAGTGACACAGTTATCTATAAGTAGTTTCTAGAAGTCAGCCCGTTCCTAGCACTGTTTCATGGCAAGCCTTGAAAATGGTCCACTTAAGTTAATTATTGATAATTTTCAATTACATGATGGATGTATGGATGGCATTTTTATTATCCGTGATGATAGTCACGATCATAATCAATTGTTACAAATACCCAGCAACTGTCATTCAGCGACAAAGTTCATTCTTGAAATAGAAAATGAATCTAAAATTCCTTTTCTTGATGTTGAACTTGCAGGAAGTACCGACGGAATTTTAAGAAGATGTGTCCATAGTAAACTTACATGGTACAGCCAATCGACAAGTTTCTATAGCTAGGTTCCAGTTGAATGTAAACGTAACCTAATTATATCTCGCATCCGATTCATCTGCAACTCTGATGCTCTGGGGAAAGAATTAGGCTTTTTGGAAGAAATCTTTACCCAAAATGAAGACTAATATATGTGCAAAACTTGGGCAATGTGGTAGTATGTAATTCCATATTAATTTGTTCATTAGATATGATATACAGTGAACAGCATTACTTACTGGATGACGTCTCGGACATAAGTGCGTCGGTGGCACAGCGGTTACAATCAAACGCAGAAGTTAGACATGACGAACATTTGCAGCTCAGCTGGATAATATTAATGTGTGTCAGTGGCACAGTGGTTAGGATTCCCGCCGACCATAGACATGGTCCGGAGTTCGATCCCCTGCCGACGCACACCTGCTACCAATGGTCGGCCTACAAAATTGGGCTACCGATATCACATACTAAAAATCCCTTACTTGTACCGAAAATACGGTTTGAAATCAAGCTATAATAAAAAAAATATTGTTCATAATCATATAAAAGATGGGACACGTCTTATACATAAACCCTGGATTCAGAAGTGACGTCCTTTAGTGGGAAATTTCGGCTTCTTTAAGAAGAACTATCTTCGCAACAAGGCTAAGGGCAAGGTTCCCCTGTCACCCAATGGTCAGTAGAAGCCCAAAAGACAAGAACTCGCATCTGTCCACTCCTGTGTGTGTATATGATTTCATCTGTTCTTGTGGAGCCAGGTATCTCAGTCGTTCGACTCATATCCTGTCTAAAGGGTTAAACAACACTATCCTGCATAGTAGCGGAAAGGTGACAGTGGCTCTATAAGAACTATAATAATTGAAGACCATGTAGACACTGACCACTTTATCTCAACAAACTCCTCCTTTAAGGTGATCTACAAGGTGAAAAACAACCTGTTCACTGAAAATAGAATTCAACAATGTTAGAACGAGTTTAAGACCATGTTAGAATGAAAAATTGAAGAAACATTTTTCATCACACCGAGTGACGAAATTCTGGCACCTCAGATATGCACAAGTCTCGGGATCTATGCCTATTGAATCTTTTGATCCAATATTTTAGATGATCTTAGGAGGGGATGATAACCTAAATCTACTAGGTGCTTGAGAGATGAGTTAGTGATGATTCTTTTTATAACCATGCTAGGTAGTGTTCTGTTGCTTTTGGCAAGTGTGGTCTTCGTTCAACTTATCTCCACAGGAGCAAGAGAATTTGTAGACAAATTGAAGTGGTCCACAGTTCTTCCCATACTCACGAGTCACTTGTCGACTAGGGCAATTAGCCTGTAGCACAAAGATGTCAACAGACGGTTACTTAGAATGCCAGCTGCAGTATTTAGCTGTTTTCCTCATAACTCAATTAAGGTATACTGACTTTTAAATCTGCAAAGGAACTCTCCAACAATGAAGAAATTTGACGTCTAATAAACTCGGAACTATAGTTATGGACTTGAGATGAGGTTATATTATGGTATAGTAAATTCGTCTACAAATAAATTCAAAGAATGCACGTTTTAAGTTTAATTTCATTACTTTTTAAAATTGACTGCACCATAACTATGGAAAAGTTCATAATTTTATTGATTTTAATATCAGACTGTTTAACTTAGAGGAAAGGGAAGAAATAAGGAAGGCAAAATATATCTGCAATCAGTATCAAGCATATGTTTATCCCTAGACTCAGTTTTTGAGAGCACATACTGAATTTGTGTCAATAAGATAGCAAGTTGTTACATATATGGTGCAATATTAACTGCTGTTTGTCATAATAGATAGCTAAACTTTGGTTCCTAGCCCAGTCTTCCTCTCTATTTTGAATACCAAAACAATTAGGCTATAGTACGCGGCTGATAACTGCTACCGTGACGTGGTGGTTAGGCTTGCATTTCGCAGTGACCTAACAAGCTACACTGGCTGAAATTTGTGTTCCTGAAGGTTCTACCGTGGCAGAAAAGTTGTTTGGATAGCGTTTAGACTAAAAGCAGTTGCTATGGTTTACATAGGCTCCAGAATCCGAAGATATCGAATGTCGTATGAAACTGTTTTAGTCATCAGCTCTGATGGTGATCCCTCAAGACAACCCCCTGCTTCGGCCTGGGGGATCGGGTAGTATCCCGGCTGTCGCAGTAAAATGAAACAACAAATCATGAAGAAATTTATTCGCATACGTTTTATCACGCTCACGAACAAAAATGATATTTCTAGTAGAGCGTTTTTTTTAACCTGATTTTATGTTTTATTTTTGCTATCCTTGGTGTCTTCATCTTCGTTGATCTCTCACCTTTGTATGAATCCTCAACCTATTTGTACTGTTTTGAGATGTCAGTAAGTAATCTTCAAAATGCTGGCCTCCAGTGGGATATCTAACACAGATATCCTGAAACCGCATGTCACGTTCAAAATTGCCAACTGCAATGTTGACACTGATTCAAATCGCACAAAAGGCAAGTCTGGCCAGGAAATTAAGTAGCCTTGCTATCGGTATCTGCTGCATTTTGAAGTCCTGTATTCACGATCCCAGTGAAGTGCTTCGAATAACTTCTCTATATGGAGGTTCAGGTTGTGTCTACGACCTGTGGCGTTGCCATCCAACATATCTAGTGCCCTTATCGTATTGGATGCTAGAGCAGATGTTGCATTACTCCACTGGATCCCCACTTACACTCGTTTATGTGCTGTGAGGCTGGATGTCTATGCGAGAGTAAGAAGCTGTTGACCAGAAAGGCTTGTTTGTCATCTGTGGCTATGCATCGATGGCTTGCTGCCCAAGTAGTATTATCAGATGAGCGAGCTACTAAAACAAACGCGTCAGAGAGATGTCGTAGTGTGGTAGAGCTATCTACTAGCCAAATTGGTAGACAGTAATTTACGTCAATGTTTACGTTCTCAAATTGGTCGTGAGAAAATATGAACAAGACTGATTCAAAAACCGGCTACATCAGACTTTGCGTAGGCGGATGCAGTTAACATATAGATGATCTAACATTCAAGAAACACTCACAAAGAGATGAAAGATTAACTTTAAGTGAGAAACAACCAATCAGAAGACTGTGTTTGTTTGCTTAACTAATCTATAATAATGTACATGAAAATATATAAATATGCTTTGATTTCCTTAATAAACGATCTGTTGCCTGGCCCTTGTCTTCTGTCGTTACAGTAGTGCTAGCTGGGGATTTGATTGTACACATGGGGTGTCTAGTCTCAGTGAGTTGCTTAAGGGATCAGTGGGGCTTAAATGGTTGCAGGTCAGATAATGGGAGCCATCTTTTGCAGCCTCGCGTAGTTTACAACGTATTTCTTGCCAGCAACAACTTCCAACACAATTATAGCCTTAGTGCTACCTGACGTCAAGCCTAAACTCAGATTGATCGCAGTGCTGTCACTTTCCAATAGCGTGGATGCATTTAGGGCTACCATTTATTCTGGACCACATACCTGAACCTCGACCAGGCTTTAGTTCATTCCAGGTTCACCTTACAATATGGTGGTGTTCATAAACGGCGTCCCCTTGAGGTTGATGTAGGTAAACTGATAGTACCACCTACCTCTGCAAATTACCACTCAGAGTTAAACTCGAGGCTATCTAGCGATTCTCCAAATAGCATAGAAGAACATTGGTTACACTTGCGAGACGTTATGAAAATGGCGAGTAAAGCCGTTTTCAGCTGCTTGCAAATTCTGGATGAGCACTAGTCCATTCAGGCATACAGCGAGTACGGCGACATGTGCAAGACTCTTACTGACAAGACAAAACAGTATTCATTTAGGCACCGCGAGGTCTGATGGTCAGACCATGAATACATCTGACAGCAGACGGAACCTGTTCGAGCTCATCTGAGCCACCACCAGCAAGAGGTATGGCGTCGAAGAGACGGTTTGTGAGGCAGATGGTACGCTAATTACTAGTCTAGAAAGACCCCTGGAACGCTGGGTAGAGCACTTAGAGATGCCGCGTAGCTGGCCATCAGTGCCAGCATCCAACATCAGCTACAGTGCTCCTTGGTCGGTTAATACCGACACACCAAACTAAGCGGAGGTTGGAAAGGAACTCCAAATGCTTGAACGCTCCGGGCACCAGTCCAAACAACCTACCTTTGGCTGTTTTTAAACGTGGTGACGAGATCTTAGTCAGAGAATTATGGGAAAGCGAATATGTTCCATCAAAATGGAATGAAGCAATAATTATGCCCATCTTTAAAAAGGAGCTACGTAATATGTTCTACCGATTGCGTCTAAAATATTGGCTTCTGTCTTGCTTCTCAGGTTGTGCAAAACACGTGAAGAACTGATTCGCGAGAAGCAGGCTGGATTTTGTTAGAGCCGTGGATGCATTGGTCATGTATTCATCCTTTTTCAGGTGCTAGAACACCGTCACATATATTGCGGGACAACAGTCGTTGTGGTTTTTGATATTAGAGTTGTCTTCGATTTGCTGGACAAAAATGCACTTTGGAACTGTGTGTTATAGAAAGACGCGTTCCTGAGAAGTTCATTAACATCCTTAAAGCCTAAGACAGAAATACATGGCGAATTTACTGTATGCAACCATCTATCACCACTGTTCCCAACCAGCAGTAGGGTTAGATAAGGTTTCTCAATCTCAATTGCTCTTTGACTTTACTATCGATAACATTCTGAGTCAGCCCGGAAGGACTTGCATGGTAGTGGTCTTGATCTGCTTCCTGGAGAGAGGTTTTTCAACCTCAGATATGCAGACGATGTTGTCTTACTGTACACAGTATGCACGCACCCTAAATCGCACTTAATCAGTTGGGGATCAGTGTTTGTAAATATAGTATGCGCTTCGCGCCGTCTAAGTGCAAAGTAGTGTTGCATGGTTAGCAGAAGCCTGTGCTTATGCTTTCCGCGTAAAGGGGTCGGTAAGTTTATGTATCTGCGTAGTTGTGTGAATGCTGGCGCAGGCCTAATGGACGAAATCTCTAATCATGTAGTGAAAGCTGGGGTGACATGCGCCGATTCGGGCCACCTCTGGAGCGTTAGTCTGGCCGTCAAAAGTCAGTCTTAGGATGCTTCGGTGTGTGAAGTGTTGTTCTACGACAGTGAAACCTGGTCTATCCGAGCTGAGGATGTGCGGCGACCCTGCCTATTCTTTTCTCCTTGTCTGGAAATAAAATGAAGTAATGAACGCTGAATAATCTCGACAAGTATGCTTGCTTGCTTTCTGGATGATGTCCATCATTCATCCTATCCCTGTTTTCTCTATACATGGTTGTTTTACTATTTTTGTTTGGCGCATCTCTTGGTTCCCATAACGTATCAAGTTTGTTTTAAACAAAAAATACATTATTATACTATATTCAGAATTTATCTAGTTCTGTTCTGATGGCATTATTCATTTCAAACGTAAATTTAGTGTAATGTAGGTCCTAACTCAGTGTTTTGGATGATCACCTGTGCAAAGTCTACACACACTGTCGAACCTTAAAGTAGTATTACGATTTAAGTGAAGCATATTTATTTGTTGAAGACCAGTCAGTTGACGGTAGAAATCAGAACTAGTTGCATTTAATTGAAATCCTTCGTTGTGTAGGCTGAAATGATCAAAAGCCCATGGGTGAGCACAGTCAAAGAATCTCAAGCAGGGATGAAGTGACTTCCTAGTGACTCCTGGTTTTAAATGCTGCTCTATGCAATGTCGATTGGTAATGAAATCAGCCTTAAAATTAATCGAAGTTTCATGAACCCAACACGTTAAAGCCAATCCACTAGCTATATCAAACCGTGATGGCAGATGCTTTCTGAAGATGTTGTATGACAGTGCTACTATATCTCATATTCACAACAGTTGCATTTCTTGAACTGCTGCATTCTAACCCAGTGTTTGAATACCACTGAGCTTGCATTGCAATTTGTCACTGGTTTTATTTTTGGTGTAGTCATTTGTGCACTACTGAAGAATTCTACACCCGAATGAAATAGGAGTTCAGTGTTCCCATTTCTTATGTAACATCTATATTATTTTATTTCGTGATGAAATCGACTTCAAAATCAGTTCAGATACCATAGACTGGAAGACTAAATCTAGATGTACATGTCCTTGTTAGTATAACTATTATATAAATTTTTAGTTAATTTATCACTTAAACCAAAGGTAGAAAATATGGTAGCAAAATTAAGCCAGACATTTAAGAAATGGGCAGTCCAAAATGATTAGTCACTTTTAATAGCTTATAAGAAATTACCAGTCATCAGTCGATATCTGCATTTTTCAAATGCCTAATTGACAGCTAGTCATTCTACATTTGCTGTGGAATACTTTTGTTGCCTAGATGATAGGATATCACTGCTATACTTTACAAATCGTTCACTTGCATACATGGAAACAGTGCATTATTTCTCAAGTGCTGACAGCCTTGGCGTCATTTGTCAAGTACTTGTAAATTCTGTGATTCAGTCAAATTTCGCTGAGTGCCTCCTGTTCGTATTAATCAGAAGGTTTTAGAATGGCACTATATCTTCGTTGTACTTCATAATTAACAGGCGATAGGACGCTCTTGTTCCCCGAACACTTCTTTATTTTTATTTTCGAACTGGGTGTCGTAATGCCTTGGATCATTAGATTCCACTGACGTAACGTAATATCTGCAGCTTACGCTTGCTGATACAGATAACTGGAATTATTGACCATTATTTTTGATATGGAAGTGGTCTCCCGCACATATGTACATGCTCGGTCAACTCTTACTCTATTGAATTTTCCTTGTACACAACTGATCAATAATGTACAGTAATAAGTGATGACCAATTGTATTCATGAGATTTTAAATTACAAAAAAGTAAAAAAAAATAAAAATAATAAACAAATAAAAGAAGCTATCAAATGCACATAGTAGTTAGCGGAACAACATTAAATTAATGCGTGTTCATTTACATGGGGTGACAAAAATAGTAGTGAATGATGTGACACGTTTGTCTTTCAGTTCATGAAAATAATAAAAACTAAATTAAAAAATTCACGGTGATTTGAATTTCCCATTTCTTCCATGTTTACTCCAATTTTCTTATATACATATGACTTCTTTTAACCCATCATGTCACGTTGACGTTTACCTAAGAAATGCAAATTAATGAAAGATACAGACGACTGATAACTATGACAAGATTTTGATTGAGAATTATCTTTTAAAAGTTCAATTTTAAGATGAATTTATATTACAGTATGCATAATGCATTGTTAAATCTTATCTGTTTAAATATCTAGAAGAAAATTGATTCACCAGAATGAAATTTCATCACACTGTCTTTCACAGTGCTGTGCTTGTTCATTGTTGTGAAACAATTAAACTGTACACTACTCAAACTTCAAAACATGCATTTAAAATATTATTCATTTGTTCACATTCTCTACTGGCTATTTGATATTGTCAGATAGTCTTAACAACAGAATCATGAATGTAATGAGTCACATTAATAACCCATAAGTCATATTCCTAATCAAAGTATTCAGCAATACGTTAGACAGAATAACAGTTATCAAGTGTTGGTTTGCAGACATTTGATTGGTTACTCGTTTGATCATGAACTGACATTAGTTAGAGGTTGACTGGAAAACCAGAGAGCACTGGACAGCTAGTTTGAGACTCTTCATCAGGAGTTTGCAAATCTTGAACAAAAGAGTCCTTGATTGTGACGATTAACTTCTGAAAATAGTTGCTTGCTGATGTTGATTCATGATGAAGTTTCCCGTTAGATCCACTTACCGTTTTTTAAAAAATATTAACTTGTCCTATTAAAACTCTGTTTAAGCGAAATTTGTATCTGAGTTATTGTCCCTCAGTATGCAAAAAGCAAATAAATAAGCAGGCTTTGTTATGCCTTATTTAGGCAACTGATAAATGAAATTATTTGATTGAATACAAAACTAAGTTGGCAAAAATGTATATTTTATGACCTAACTTTTCTTGTTCACATAAGAAAATCTCTTGTTTAAACCTGTAAGTTTGGACCTTGACATGATTTGAATTCAAAAAAGCTTTAGCAGCAGACAGGAATAAACATGATTTTGAAAAATACAGACAGTAGTTTTATGTAATATGCCTGAGAAAAAGCAACAGCCACTTTAGTGTAAGCGAGTGCACGGTCTTTCGTTATTCATGCCTTGGTAATTCCAATAATTTGTAGTTGAATGTAATAATTGTTTTACTCATCATTAAAGATTTACTGAATATATATAATATTCTCTGCAGGTACGGGATGATTTAATAAATAAAAGTAAATACTTGAACTGATAGGCATGATTATAAGATTTGAACGTGTCTCTTACATGTTATGTGATCATAGAACGAAATATTTTGTGATGCTAGTGAATAATTGTGACTCAGAAGGAGAATTTGAACGTTTTGCGTTTTCTACATACTTTGGTTTAACCATAACACTTTCATTGTCAGGGGAAATGCAAAATACTGAAGAAAAGTTTTACAGTCAGGTCAATCTGTAATCACTAGACACGTGGATAAAGACTCAGTCTTGTAACCAATGTGAAATATCTACAAAGTCAAAGATCAACTCACTGAGCCAACCAGTCACAATAGGTGTACGGGAAATGATAGTACGAACAATGAGGTAACTAACTACACCATCAAATTGAGCGATTAAACAAGCTCTGGTGATTTTCAATAGCTTACTTCTTTCTGAAGTTTGTGCAACTGACTTTGCCTAGAAATACATCACGACTGAACCATCCAACCAAGAGGACACATGAGCCTCAAATCAGGGAATATTTCTCAATTTTTCTTTCTTTATCGCCATATTAAACGAATGCTATCACGAAAAATAATGTTAACCTATTTGTTACAGGAAAATTCTTTACCAACCACAAGATTCCTTATGAATGCATTATCACGAGTGTAAAATACTGACTTAGGCTCTTGACATATCTTTAGTAGATCTCTGGCTCATATCTCACTTCGCTTAATTCAGTCGGTGCGACTAAGCTGTATCATAAGTCCTCCCATATCAAAGATGACTCATGACATGTCAAAAGAAAAATCTAATTCCTACTGATTACATGGATTGAATTGAACACCACTTAACAACCATAAAAACCATACATTAAACGTTTTCGGATATTGTGATTTAAATTCATTAGAAGTTTCCTTCAATGACAGGACATTACTGCATCTTCGAATTATAAATAATAGGCAAGACGGTTTTACACATCATTTTCAGTTATGATTCCTGTCGATAAGATATTTCACTTCTACTTTTGCTGCCGATCAACAATGAATTTCATTCATTCTTTTAAATCATTTCATGATATAACATTTCTATACATAACAGGTGAAGTTGTATATGACTTTCTCATCTATATATTGACATACGAATAGAAATAATACACTCAGGTCTAATAAATGCTTTCACAAAGGCCTTCGTTACTTACCTTGTTCAACTGCTTCAAATGATTCTATAAAGTGGAAATAAATGAAAATGAAATTAGTCATATGAATTTCAATCTAATAACGGAAATACACTGAATAAGACAAAATTGAAATATATAACTCCTGGTTTACTTTAAAGCAACAAATAACGAATTAATACAGGGTCTATTTATCAAGATGTTAACCGATTGATCTGTAGTGTATTCTGTGTTAATTTCATGTATATCTACAAATAAAAAGCATTTATTTAAATAAATAATTAAGCCTTTTGTGTTGCAAATGCATGTTTCTTATTAGTATATTATTCCCACTAACAGCTTTACATGAAGCTTTATGTTACGGTGAGAGCTCAAGGAATGCTAATAATGACCGCTAGGTCATCTTATTAAAAGATGCGGAAACACCATTACAGATAAGATTTTACTTTGATAAATCACACAGTGTTATACAATAATACTAACTGATGACGTTTCGAGCACAAACATGTTAATGGAGTTATACTCTACCACAGTGCCCAAGTTTTATACTTAGATGCGGAAACAGTTTTATCTTCGGACTAAAGTATCCTAAACTATAATTTACTGACCACATTGCAAACATGACTGATAGAATTCAGTCTGCACCGAAGATAGGACTAGACGCATTACACTAGTTACTGACTAGTGTTCAATCAAAAATATAATTTACTGACATTCTAGTGCATCAGTGTCCTTGAATAAACTTAATTTCACACAACTAAATACTGAAGTTTGCAAATTGAAGTTGGGAATTCTGTGCATATTGAGTTGTTTACTGAACTGCAGTTTTGATTGTCGAAAATTTTGTTATCATTCTGGAGGTCGTCAGTTTAATTTCAAGAAAAGCAGTTTGAGTGTGTATGAATAGTCTTTTTAAATTTTCGGTCTGGAATGTTGGCGCCAGGCGTTTATCAGCAGGAATACCATGTCACCTGACCATTCAACCTGCATACTCACATCCCGAAGTATTAATATTTTCCACCATCTAAGTATACAATTATTTAAATATACTTATTATAAATAGCTCTTTTTTCAGCCGGAGTTGATCCTTTTTATTTTGGTTTGAAAAAATTGGAAGAAAAACTTTCCTTAATCGGTACTATTTTACAAGTATACCAAGGAGTCAGTTAATTAATTATGCAGTTGACAGTCAAACATTGTAATAAAATAAAACTGAACAAAAAAAGCGATCAACAGAAAAATAATGTTTCCTACATTTGTGTGTGCGTCGTTGGCGCAGCGGTGGAATGCTTGCCAACCACGAAGGTGGTCCGGGGTTCGATCTCTGGCCGACGCACTCCTTTACTTCGTTAAGCCAGTAATAAGACTGGTAAAGAGGGAAGAATGGGCATGAGGCCAGCAACCCCATCCCGTAAAAATAAACTATGCAACAGAAACTTCAAGCCTCTAGCTTGAAGCCCTATGTTCCACTAGGAACGTGAAGGAATTAAAAAGAACAAACCAAGTGAATCTAATATGCCTGTGCAAACACTATAAATTTTATTCACACCTTGTGAGTATGAATATAAATTTCCCTCATTCGAAAAACTAACTTAGTAAGTTTTTATGGCTTAATTGAGTCAAGAAATGTTTCTGAGATAAAATTTCATGGCAGCAACAATCTGAAAATCTGCTTATCGTAGACACTTTCTCAGTAAAAACAACAATTCACTAGCAAGTATTTGTTTTGGAAAAAAATAGACATAGACAATATTAAGCCCGATAATCTTAGATATATGATTATCGCTGTAAATCGAAAGTGCCATCTTAAATTATCGTAATAAAGGAAGTTTCATCTGGTTTCTGTTATCGAAATCCTCTTAGAGTTGGTAGAAAATCAGTTTTCGCTCAACATTCAAGATGTTAGCATGAACATCTGACGAGCTAATGTTAGCTGAAGAAAATTGTATTGTCAGAAATACTGATTCTCAACCCCTTTTACCTTCTACGAGGAAAACTAAATATACTTGGGAAATTCACTCTCTTCTACTGTTACATTTTTAAGCGATAGACTTCAGAAAATTAAGATAGATTCAAGAGCATAATAAATTCTACGACACGACAAACTACGTAAATGTATTCGTTTGTAATTCTAATTACTACAGTTATTTGAGAATTTTGAAAGTTGTTTTATTATGAATCTATCCTGTTATTATGCGAAATACATATGAAAACAGTATTTTCTTCGTAAGTATATAAAAAGGCTTATCCAATTAACACAAAAAATTGAATAAGCTATTGACTGGTTACATAGTGTTATCAACTAGCTTGTATGACTCAGTCTTTGTATTTCATAAATTGTTCTTCATAATCAAGTCCACAATCCTTGTGTGCTGAATTTCCACTGTATTATCAATCATAATATCTAAGCTTATTATTGCTGGTTAATGATATGTTGGGTAAGCATTTAAACAGTTTCACATCAGCGGTGCATTAGGTTGGTTTGGTTATTAATCATCATAAACTGAAATGTTTTATCACTTATGATTTAGTTAGTTGAAGTTATTATTCAATAGATAATAGGAACAAAAGACTAAAATTTGATATCTCTAAATGTCGTTTTGTTTATTCTTATACTTCAAATCCAGATCATACTCTCCACAAATATAAAATCAGCTGATAAAAATCCAAAAATATTTACACCAATGAGACCGAAAGGTGACTATAAAGCAATGAATTCCATATTGTTTATTCCTAAATACTGACCAAACTCTGTTCATCAAGCTTTTCTCGTATCAAACTAAAAGACTTGGCATTGCAATAAAACTTTGGCCATTCTTAGATAGTTAGAAAACTTCGATCCAGTTTTAACCACTTGTGAAGAAAAGAAATACGTCAAATTAGGCTACCTAAGTTGTTAAACTATTGTCAATATATATATATATTGCGTATACAGGAGTGAGCGATTTATCATGAACATGGCAATGTCTTGTGCTGCATGATTTTCAAACTAGGTCAGATAATCGCTACTAGTGTCCAATCAGAATAGTTGCTAATATGTTAGAAAAGAAGTCCTGTGTTAGTCTACTGAGAATTTTCTCTGATTACTCAAATCTAAAATAAGAATGCACTCATCTAACTGCTAGCATAGCTTTTGATAAACAAATTCAAAATAAGGGTGTCGAAAGTAAACCATATGAACAACATGGCAAACTTTCTACAAAATCACCACTGGAAAACTGAAGAATCAGTGTAGTTTCTACGATCCTAAGAAATTCAGTAGAACTCGAAAAATTTGAAATATTTAATTTACAGCTCTATGGATCAAATATTCAGGTCAGAAGAATAACTTAGATAAGAGTTAAATTATTCAAACACAATCGATTAGTTATAAGAAATGTCCCATGTACATGAGTGAATTTCATTTCAGAATTCATGAACTCGTCACGCCTAACATGCTGCAAGTGTTCCTTATCTTTTGCAATTAATAGTGTTCTCTGAGCTGGCTGGTTTAGTTGCGGAGCTTGCGTCATCCTTCTGGACATCTTCAGAGCGATTTTTAGCATAAACTGAAATGGTTTAAATTTCCCATGAGCGATAGAACTGCGTCTCCCGGTAACCATCTTTACATATGCATTGATCATTTTCTATTGACTTGGATTTTAAACTTTCTCATCACATGATGTACTTTTTATTAGTTGGTGTATTTGGTCCATATTAACATGTTTGTTAATTGCATATTAGTTTGAGTTCCAGGCTTCTATGAATTCCCTGGCACTTTTGGTGTTTCCTCTGTCTTCTGTCCTTATCTTTATACTGATTAGGCAGTATTATCCTAATAGAGTCGTCAAAGACAAGCCAACTGCAGTTGTATCGTTACATTCGTAAAGACGGTAGCAGAAAAACAATTTCATTTTCCATTCACTAGAAAATATCAACGTCACAGTAATAAAACAAAACTAGTGTTTAGAACTGAGAATCACGAGAAAGTGCCCACATTCAATACAGCATTCCTTGCAATACAGCTTTATTTTCTTCACAAAATATTTATAAACGAGAATACTTGCTCATTTTTACTGCTTTTCCCTTAAGTATCAACTTTTCTCTATCTCTATCATACTAAATTGGTGTTCAGATGCAGAAATAAAATAACAGGCCTATTACCAGTCTTGGAAATTAAGATTAACTATGTTGGTATCATCTTCACTAATAATTCAGTTTTAAGAATTTTTTCCCTCAGGACAAGATAAAGAATACTTCTGCACATAATATGAATTTAACTTGCATTGATGTGTTTCACTCACGAACATTAATGTGAGATGAAACTTATCAATTATGGGACTGTTGAATTTTTCTTAACAATTATTCAGTTAAACGCATGGTAACTCCCTTAGAAGCAGCTAATTAAATAATATCAGAAGCTTTGTTAACAAAAGTCATATAGCTACAAAAATCCCATATGTGTAAATAAAAATATTCACCAGCATATCACTGTAAAATGTTCAGTTCACGCACAAAACCCGTTATAAATGTAATATTTTCCTACAAATAATCCATATATCTTATCTATTAAGTTGCGAGTACATTTTTTCCATTACAAAGTTTAAATTGTATAACTTACCTGTGTTTTCCTCTACTCCATTTCCAATACCCACAGCACAATTCCAACTCATTAGGATGATTGAGAAATAAATATACACCAAAGCTGTTATCAAGAAGTGTAGATTCAATCTCATTTTCCAGTTTAATGAGTTTCTTAAGAAGAAATCAGGTATTATGGAGAAAAGAGAATTGCTATTCACTTTAAACTTTTTAAGCAGCAATGTGTATTTATATGGTGCTCTATCCAGTGACTTTCTTCTCGCTAACCATATGACGTATGATTGTAAAGTGTGTGTGTACTGTTGGTTGATAACACTACTCGTGTTGTGCTTGGTTTGGTAGGTTACTTTTTCTGTCTAATTTTTCTTACTACTAAACACCTTCAAAAAGTATTTAACATAGTAAAGATACAAAATTTACTGCCATTGGTTAACATTGACTGTAATATAAATTTCAAAAGCCAGAGGGTTTGTAAGAAAGAATACTAAATTCAGTACCTTTATTTATGCATATCAGAAATTCATTTTGTGCGAAAAACGTGTAAATAAATAAGATTTTCCCTAGTATTACTAAGATGTTTTCTATTCTATCATTCAATAAAGTAGTCTTTTTATTCTTCATAGAAAGACGAAATATTCTATGAGCTGTAAGCTTAAACCGCATTTCCAATTAAACATACAATAAGTATGATATAAGGTTATGTAGTGTGGATAAAGTCAGACTTCATCTTTCTTGATTTCGGGACGAATGAAAAGCTTTAAAGTATATCAAACTTTGCATTTAATTCCAATAACTTCAAAATTGTAAGAACAGATAAATAGATAAGAATTTTTGACATAACTTATTCTCTAGGTTCAATGAACAATAATCTGTTGGACAGTTTCACCTGAATACATAATATTGAAGGAATATTAGCGTACCAGGGTGTACTTTGCACTTCCACAAATACTTTGCTTTCGAAATCGTTACGAAGAGAAGCAAATGTTATGACTGGCGTCCTAAAACTTTTTGAGACCACTATAAGATATTTGTAGTCATAGGAGCAGACAAACATCTACAATCCGTCCAGATCCTGTAGCCAAATGATACACTATGGTATGAACAAGCTGACATCAATGAAAGGTGGTTGGTTAATCTTGCTACTACTTGTTTGTCTATAGGATTACATCATCCAATTTCAGAAATCTACCGATTCGTCATATTTCTAACCTGTTATTTGTTTTAGCACTTTTACAAGTTTGACTAAATAATTGTATTATATTAAAATTAATTTCCAGAAGTCTTTTAGGTATTTCATTTATTTTCATACTTCATTTTAATGTGTCTACGTGTTGTAAAGTGATATCATGTTATTTTAGACTTCAGAATCATGAATCTAAGAATCCAATTTTTTCCATCCATATATCTTTATCTGTCTTTTAATCTGACACACTTTGGTTCAATGATGATGAGTGATTTAGTAGTTTGGATCAAAAGAAATTGACACCGCATGGTTAAAAGTAATAGAAATACATTCAAGGAGAGTGAAGATATCCTAAGATCTGAGAGCTTTTTATTTGCCTTGAGAAAATTTGAGAAACTAAGATGTAATACATGGTACGGCTTGTATAAAACAACCAATACATTAGGGACGAAATGAATACAATTTTAGCAACTTATTTTCGACATCAGATTTCATCTTTTTCTACATGATATAAAAAGCAGACGCTTAAAATTTGATTTCTATTTTCAAAAGTCTTTTGCTGACCTGACAACTCGACTTCAAGCTTTTCTTCGTATTTCCTTTCTTTATTCTATATTCATTATAATTCTGGTTTTAAGTGATTACATGTAAAGCAATGTACTGAAAAAGAATCTGTTTTGCTTTTTACATGTACAGTTAAGTCAGCTGGAGTGCCATATACAAACAACAGCTGACCTTGTGTAGGAATATGTTTTGCTGGCGACTAGATGGTGATCGATGGAGTGATGAATGATGTAGCATTATCTCTTCAGCATATCTTCTGTTGACAAATCTATCCACTTCTGTATTCGAAATGTCACTTTCTCTCCTCTCTGTTAACAAGATGTTTCGGTTGAGAAATGAATATATTTTGCATGTCATAAGTATATTGTAAAAAGTCAATTACATTAAATAAAGTCATTTCATTCCACACAAAGTGCAGTTTATCTAACTGATTTAGCCGTAAAAATAAAACACTCTAATTGTGAATGTCGAGGTAGCTTTGCTGCATACCAAGGTTAAGTACCTTTGAGTAGATGTTTAGATATTAATTTAGTTATTCTCTTCATCTCATTTCTTTCCTAAAAATCAGCAAAACTATGAGATAACATGTTGTTGTTTAGCTTAAATGAATTTATTTATGTATAATATTATTTTTCATACTGCACCAAACAACATTTAGGTCAAGTAGCTTTCAACGTACTGTTTCATACTGGGTACAGATGTTACTGAATTATATATAACATTCCATATCCTCTATTGGATCATAGTAAAATGTCCACCTGAGATGCTTGACAGCTTTGTATACATTGGGTCTAGCAGTTGATTATTCAATACAAAAATAGCTTGTTCAAACTATCTGAAACTGTCAACGACCATAATGAGCTGTTTAATCACAGAACTGGTAATTGATAGTCCGGCGGAATGAAGGCATACTAAGAAGTAAAGATTTTTGTATCAACAGAGAAATCAACCTAAATCTTAACAGCATTGGAATAAAACATCATAGCAAAACTTGTTGTGTATTCATCAACTCTACTGGTAAGACTTCCCACAGCTTATCAAGGTTGGTTTACTAACCTGATGGTGATATGATCCCCAGTTCATAATACAAATTATGGGGCAAGATAATTAGTAAACAAAATGATGCGCGGATAGTCTGATTACCACTATGCGAAATAGACATGAATGAATAGTAGTTCAAGACATTTAATTTAAAAAAGGGTGGCAAAAATGATTGAATTCGGCACCGTGAAAAGCATGCCTGTTTTAGACAGTCACTTCGCCAGCAATTACTAACGAAGATATGAATCAGCGGTTATGGGGACTAATTTGGTACATAAACTACATCGGAGAAGCGTCTGAGAGCAAGAGAATTCCTTATTTAGTTTCAACTTTGGATAATGTAGTGTTACACACGTCTTCACCACATATTTTTTCAGATCTAAGTTAAAATTGTTTGGTTGGTCTAACTGTTAAGTCAAATCGCCTGTAATCTACCGATATACCACTCAACCGATTTCGGCCATTTACATTTAAACTAACTAAGAAGCCTAATTCACTGTTTAACGCATTATGTGTAGAACAGTGTTACTATAAGAGGGAATGGGAGGATGGAATTTGAAACAACAGATACAAAGTATGTATCTCTCCAATACAGTTGGATCTTGGTGTACAGTTGCTAGTTTTAAGGTCACCAGTGTCTTATGTTGAAAATGGTTTCCTTTACAGTTACACTTACTACTATACTTAGAAGTAGTATCATTCTGAAGTAATTGCATCATTATCATTATCCTCCTTCACCGTTTAAATACGTTCATAGGAAATGGTTCTCAAATAACCCCTATGTTTTATTGAAAGCCATGAAACGTAATTCACTAATAAAAAGATATTTCTTTATTTAAACCGTATTTAATAGAAGACAACCTGTATAAAAAATTATGTGGTTCATAAAGATTCTGGTTACTCATAGTTTTCTGAAATTTGCATATCATAATTCCTTGCTCAAAAGCTATCCACGGCATGGAAATCACTGACGAATATTGTTACTGTTTTGCGTACAATTAGATGAAAAATTTCATATAGTTCTTCCCAGTGTTAAAGCTGAACAGAGCAGGAACAACAAATTCGGCAGGATAAAGTGCTATTATCTTGATAGTTCTTATGAAATGCGTGCAACCTAAAACAGTTTCAACATCAAGAATACACTGGAGTCAAGAAAAGAAGATGGAAATTAATTAGGTGTGCGGAACAAATAATTAGTACATATTGAGTATGAGTTCAAAGTCTTGGTAACTTGAAGCGATTAAACACAGTAGTAAGTAATGTAAAGGTCAAATATTCAAGTTAAGAGTATCGATGAAGAGAAAACATTTGAGGGGCATGGAAGGACGTTGTCAAAACCACCTGGAATAACAAAACTGCAAAGAAGGAAATATTCTCACCATAATACAGAAAGATAGGCAACCGTTTCATTCTGAATACACAAAATGAGGTCTAACCGTTTGATCGCTACGGTTTCCTTGATATGTAGTAGACTGGAACTAGCTTGTAATTTGTAAATGTACAAATTAAATTAAGGTATCATAGTTTGAAAAGAAAACTGAGTATTGGGTATATGCTGTTCATTATTGTAACAATTTTTTAAATTTCCCAATGAACGAAAAAAACGATATGGACTTTACTGATGGTTCGCTATTCAAAGCTAACAGCTTTATCAAAGTAACATTTAACTAAAATTGACAAAATATCGGATAGAATTAGTCACAATTCGCCAGAGTGAAATATGTTTCACGTTGCTAAGTAGGTGAAACGTTAAAGATAACAAACCATGTGCAGACTATTGGATTTGATAAATGTTTAACACATTTGTGTTGATTTTATCATTTCATGGGGACACAGATGTCCGAACCAGATGAAATTCGGTCTTGATCCGTAATTCCTATTCAGACAGTTTGGATTCCGTTTATTGTGAAGTGACATCAGACGTTCTTTGTGATTTTTGAAATTTTTCTGAATGATTACAAAATCAGAATAAGTCTTGTGGCTCGATATAGGTTGCATCACATTTTATTTTATGGATACAATTAGAGCGTCGATTCTGAAGATTTCGTGGTCAACTGAAAGTACAAAACTACTCAGTTTCCTAAAGACCAGTAGTGGATTCTAATAACCCACCGGCCTACAATATCAGTTGTCGCTAGTCTCAGAACAGGATACTCTAAGATAAGAAACGGAAAGGAAGAAGAAATATCTCGTGGCCACTACGCAGTAGGTGAAGACTTCTTCAATTTTCAACAGCAAGTTCCTTAGAATATGCCCCAACATGCGGTCACAAATCCCTTTCTGGTAGTCCGGTGTATGTGCTTTGACAAGTATGTATATATATACATATATATATATACTTTCACACGTAGTTCTTTTCTCTCAACGCATCGTGTATTCGATTACCCAATATTGGTGGTTATCATCTTCGGACTAATTAATTAAAGTATATGGAGATGTTATATAGTGATACTAAAAATTTTGATTTAGTTGTGCTCTATGAATCAAAATCATCCAACTGAGTTACAAATCTTCTCGATTATTTTGCTATTAAAACTTTTTTAGATTGTATGCATTTTATGGGGAGAAAAAAACTAGATGAAAAATGTTCGTTTCATGCATTTCAAGCATTTTAGTAGTGCGTTTATTTATACAGGTATTTTTATATGAAAATGAAATAAAAGCAGTTATCGAAAAAGGGATTAAGAAAAAAAAGATGATGTGTTTTCGACCCTTTCTTACGCCAAAATGAAGTATAAAAGAAAGTTGAGTATAGAATCCCATTAATTTCTGATTGCATGTGATGACCTTAAACCAGAATAAGTGGAAGTTTGAGTATTTGGTCCGGGAATCTTCCCCGCAGAAATTTAAAATTAACTTTGATGTCATTTTAACGTTCTTTTTCAAGACTAAACTTGTTTGTATATGTGGAAATGCTCGCCTGATACCCGTGTTTAAAACAAAAGTTTAAAAGTACTCATCTTTCTAGCCTCGTTTAGCCACATCTTGTTTCCCTAAAATGAACTACTCTCTCTGCATGCATAAAAACGTTAATTTTTTAAATGTATACTCCTTCATCGGCAACAACGAATGAGTTTGCATGAAATTTTTTACTGGTTACAAAGTTTAGCCTTCATTTCGAAGTCACTCTGCCTTCAGCGTAATTTCTCCAGGATGCGAATGGAATAAGCTTCTACTTTATTTTATTTATGTGATAGTCTGTGAATCGAACCGTTTTAATCGCAGTAACCTGACTTCCAGGTTTAAGGATTCTGCGCTTCGATTAGACAGAATAATCTCATCTACTGAGCATCTTGAAGTGACTGTGAGATCAAGTACACAGGTCAAACCAGTAGATATGGATCAACTAGTTGGTGAAAGTACTTGAATTTAGCTAAATGTATTGTGATAAACTCCAATGACACAACCACACAATGGGTTGTAGCTGAAAAGTAATCTTAAAAATTGATTTATTTGTTTGAAGGGAGAAACTGACTGTTCATTAAATCATTGTCTTCCATGTGTAATAAGAATGATATGATGCCAATACAGATGTCAAAAATATTATGATCATTAAAACCCTAAAAAGAGAAAACAGCGGATTGACTCTGGCATAATCTGGTATGTCGAATAAATTAACCCATATTAGGATTTATTTGAGCGTCATACTGTAACAACAGAAGGCAATACACGGAAGCCAAGGTATATTCTCCATTAATCAAACCACTGTTTATATATATGTACAATTTATATTCGTTAATCAATCACTGAGCGTGTGATTTTAGTTTACATTAAATGACATGAAATAGAATGTTCAAATATACATAGTATTCTGTTGCTAACACCGTAATGAAGTGTGAGAATAATATTCTAGTTCTAGCAACAAACAGAATGTTCCAACAGATATATCGTATTCTGTTGCTCGTGCCGTATTGAACTATGGGAATATGTGAGAATCATATTCCGTTGGAACACACTGTCCGTATCAGACCAAACAATACTAATGTTCATAAAGTATCTACACATAATTATTACTCAATCAAAAACTCCTAATAATTTTATCCATTAGTTTTGGGAATGAAGGTTTAATTCTCCTGTACCCTAAGAGAAACTGATATCCCTCTTACACATTCCTGACATCTTTAAATAAACTGGACTACTAGTTTGATTCCAGTGAAAATGTCCTTAGTTCACCAAGTAAACCGACTAGTAAACCTTATTTGTCTACAGTTAATCAAAGTTAGCCATGATATATGACACTAACTTGAAAATAGAGGCTACTGTTTTCCCTACCTTCTATTACTGACTGATCACTGTACTCATAATTGCAATCCAACAAAATTTCATACATAACTATGTTTACGTGTATCATAAAAGTGATTCGATGCCAGAGTTTGTGGAAGCAAACGACTCTTAAACATACAAACAATACTGTCTATAGACATTGTTAAAATGCACAAGTTTTGACAGAGTTGTCGTTGAAATTTCCGTATGTGATAATCATTTATATCCATTAGCCAGAGAATCGTGGAAATACTTTTTTTTCAATGTTGGCTAAAATGTTTCTAACACCCGAGATAGTTTTTTTTAAAGAATAGTTTGCATGTAAATAAAACGCATAAGTTGTTTAGAAAAACATCAGTGTGTATTTTAATTTCATATTCATGTATAATTTATGTTATAACCTTTCTAGTAAAGCAAGTCTTATCATGCTTACTCAGTATCATACATAGACTAGCTGATAATTATCTAAAACTTTGGTGATCAACTTTTAAACCATGTATACCTGTTAATTAAATTGTTCATTGGTGAAAAAAAGATGTCATTTGCAGACTTCTCGAGAATTTAACTCATATTCTGACAAATCAAGGTGTTTGTTCACAAACTAGTAGAAATATGGATGATGTCAGAAATGGCCTGTAAGTTCAATTCTGTTTCAGTGTAAGACAAGAGTGAGAAAGAGAAAACTTAAAAGATCTCGACTTACAGTAACTTGAAGTCATTGTAAATCTATGTAGGTGAAGGCGCACCATGTTAAATCGTGTGTCATTTCAGCCATAAAACGCGAAATGTTAACACTGATTCCAAGGAAATTTCATCGAATAATTAACATCAGCGAGAGAACCACTTAGAGACTTGGCAAATATTGGACATTTGTTTGGTTCTACTTTATGACTTCTGAATATTCCTCACCAATGAAACAGTATGTGCTGATGACCATGACCATCAAAACTCATTTGAAGTTCTCATTTTATGAACAGATATTAGTCACACTATTTAACAAGACACGGATACCAGCGTTTACTCAAAATTTGCAAGTAACTTGCTTAGTAAAAGACCTGCATATCTTTGGATCAACCCTACAGAATGCTGTAGGTATACACTGATAAAAAGTCGTAAGCTAAAAAGAAACAGATGTCTAATTTTTCCTGGCTCTGAATGATTCCTCATTCTAGACATGCTGTAGAAGCGTGCTGAGATCAATTAATTCCTTAGAATTCTCCTGGTTAAGTAAGGACACACAATTCATGTAGCCTAAGTAAGTGTACTAAAGTTTTATCATGATTTTTCCAGGTTTTTGTTTTAATAACCAATAAATTTAACATTTAAGTTATGATGCCGTTTTCTTCTTTAGTTGATTAAAACTCATGAAATCTCTTTCAGGGGTTCACCGTTCCTATTAATGCACATTTTTCCCTAGTATTCATCATCATCATCAAATCAGATAGGTGAGATATTATCAAACGTTGAAATTTCTCTTCCTTTCTTTTTTGAAAACCGAGGTAATTCCTTCCTTTTCATGTGTTGACTTCATTTGGAGGGGTGAGCAGAATCTTATTATAAACCCCTCAGTATAGGTGCCATTGTACGATGGAATTATCAGCCAGATGTTGGCGGATATGTTTGAACGTTTCTCATTGAACCCTTACACTACGATCTACTGAGGCAGTCGCTTTCTGTTCAAAGAGTATTAAATCATTTGCTGTAGATAAAAATGATTGTACTTACACTATTATTACTAATCAAAAGAGTGCACTTAACATTCAAGCTAATTTTAATGCAACTGAAGACAATTACAATACTTTTATTACTGCCGTTACCCTTTCATCATGCCATCTACAGAAAGATAATTTATGTAAAGTAGACAATGCAAGATAAACAAACGATGTGTGCTTTGGTGTCACTAGTGGATTTTCATATTTCCAAACTAAAGCCCACATCTTTTGAATACACTGGTACTGGTAGCATTAATAACCCTATCAAGAATTAAAAGTGAATATATACATAAGTAACAGTAGTAAGCGTAAAATATAATGTATTATTTCTTATTAGATTACCATGCACAAATTAAACTCACAGAGAAATAAACAAAAGATGGACAATATTTATACAGTTCGGTTAGAACTTGTTCAATTTATTTCTAAATGTTGTGAAATATATCACTATTCCACATAGAGTTTAGTTAGTAGAGTTTTTGACTTTACTTCACAGGAGAGATTAATTACGGAACTGATGTGTATCGTCAGTTTATCATTTTGTTTTCGCCAACATACTTCATATTCTACTAAAGTTTCCAGAAATTTGACAATGAAGGCTGACTTTTTACTATATGATACTTAAAAATATTATTTGGACAACAAGTTTCAGTCTTACTGAACTCCAATAATCAGATGATTTATCAGGTAGTGAAGTAATTTTGTCAACTGAAATCTAGGTATATTAAACTAATTCACAAATGTCTGTTTACAGACTATATCAAATTTTTGACGACCGTAATAATCAGGCTGATCTTTCAGCAGTATACTTTTGTTTATTCATTCCTGTAGAGAAATGGAGCTTCTTACATAAATTGTACATTTATTTATATATTTTTAGCGTTGTCTTTAAAGTTATATCATTATTATTACTAGTGTTATTATCCATCTCGGTTAACTTCTGTATATTTTCTTTGATGCTCGTACTTGCAGAGATCTATGAGTCCTCCCAATGGATGTGTGTTCACAAGTACATTCAAATTGGTAAATGCAGTAAGATGTGATATCATTTTTCGCACGTTCAAAGGTCTCAGATGGATATATTGGCTTCACATTCTCAATTTTTCTTATCTTAGCAGCATAAAAAGTCTTTTTAACCGCAGCGTTCAGTCTTTGTCTAGTTGTCAAGCTGCGATGATCACCCATGTAGGGTAGCTTGATGTACACACCTTTCTTAGAAGAGAATTGGAGAGTGGGTCTTGATGTTCTGACTACTTTATATCCCCTGATGAACTTGTCTGGATAATCATTATCAACCAGAGTTTGTGTCAACTTTCCTTCTTCCTCACCAAGTGTGTCTTCAGTGCATATTCGTTGGATTCTACTGAAGAGGCACCTTACTAAGGCTCTTTCGTACCGAACAGGGCGGACATTGTGATAATTAAGATACTGTCCTGTCCAGGCAAGTTTTCTATAAATAGATCGTTTTATTGATCCATCAGGCCGTCGACTAAGCAATATGTCTAAGAAAGATAAACAATTAGCTTCCTCTTCTACAGATGTAAGTGATATGCTATTCTGAACCTCATTCATTCAATTTAAAATTGAGGTGGCAGAACAAGGCCTATCACTTATGATTACAGTGTCGTCTGCATACCTTCTATAAAGTGGCACATTTTCGATTAAATCTTCCGATAAACTCTCGATGTACGACATATGGATATCTGCTAAAAGGGGCCCTAACGGACTTCCATAGCAACACCATCAACTTGACGGAAACAATCTAACAATGCTAGTACATAGAAGTAAGAAATCCCTTAAATAAGATTGAGGGAATGGGATGAAAAAATTGTGTGCAAATGTAACTACATAAAATGTTAATTCATTGGGAAATACAAAAACCTTTATTATAATGAATGTCATATAACCAATGCCCGAATTTTTTCAAACTGTTAAAACGTTAATTGTTTTAATTAAAGGCATATTAGTGAATAAAGAGTTTACATCAAAAGAATACACACTTGGTGAGGAAGAAGGAAAGTTGACACAAACTCTGGTTGATAATGATTATCCAGACAAGTTCATCAGGGGATATAAAGTAGTCAGAACATCAAGACCCACTCTCCAATTCTCTTCTAAGAAAGGTGTGTACATCAAGCTACCCTACATGGGTGATCATCGCAGCTTGACAACTAGACAAAGACTGAACGCTGCGGTTAAAAAGACATTTTATGAGGCTAAGATCATAATAATTGAGGATGTAAATTTCTGCATATTTCATGTAGATGTATTATTTTCAAAAGTAAATTTTTAACAGGTATGCGTATGAAATAGTAAAGTAGCTGTTCTCGAACAGTGTGAAAAGCAAAAGCAATCTGATTACATACTTACATCACTTTATATCTACTTTTATTTTCTGCAGATAACCATTTCGAAGTCTGTTTTTATTTCCTTTGCTCTTCCGGGCTTTCTGTCCGTGCACAATTGTTAACTACATACTAAGAATACTCAATTCAGGAAGAAAACATTCCCATGACTTGTTAAGTTCCACATATCCTCCAAGGTCTATTTTAACACAAGTTTCAAAGTGAATTTACTGAATGCTCTCAGACGATCTATTACTTTGAATTCTTTTCAAACAGTGTAATAAATGCATCTAGATCATATTACTGAATAAAGTTAAAAAGAAATGGTTGAACACCAGAAAAGTGTGTCATAAATACCTGTGGCACTTTTGTCAAAGATTCTGATCAAAATACACTCTGACATAGTCAACTACCCAGAATCCAGTACATGCAAACCATCAAAACAAGCTGGTGCTATCGTTTTCTAAGATATTCAATTTTAGCGAATGCTGTTGAGTATTCAGTGGGACTATAGGCCGACTGTGCATCAGAACATAAAAACTCCGGAAAAACGTTAACACTAGAAGATATTATAATTCAGATAGTCCAATTTATGTTTTCTCAACGAGACATTTTTACTAATGGCCTATATGACACTATTTTATCTGTGCTAAACATTTTTTTTTGTTCCCTATATGTACATGTGAGGTCTGGTAAAATTGCGATTTATTGAATTTTCTGTACTCAATATTCGTCGAAGAGACTTTTCTGTGAATTCACTATCAATTTGTACTATATATATATATATATATATATATATATATATATATATATATAGGCAACTTGGGCTGCTGAACTTCTGTGCATAGCTCTATGTTGAAACTCAATTCTTCCTTTTTCCGTTTTAAAACCATTCTGGACTATGCTATAGTGCCCGTGTGGAAATAATTCTATGTCTACTTTGCTCTACAAGATCAAGTGAACTGACAGATGAACACAGAAGTGTGTGGAGTACTCAACAATATTATTGTGCACCTTTTGTTAATTGTTGAAATTGAAGACATTGTACATGATTTTTGTTTAAAGCGACTCATGTTTAAATATATGTAATTTCCGAACACAATTGGAAATACAGTATATACTGTTGGTGGTTTCGCCTTCTCACTGGCCATTCCTGTCTACTTGCTCCACTCATACCGTGTTGTATACTTTGGATTTATTGCAGGAATCTATTATCCTTATCCGAAGACAACTCTACAACCGGCACACAGCTTCTACCAGTAGACACAATCCCAACAGTGAACACTTCTGTGGATTATATTAATAATTTGTAGCAGTGGACTTTAACAAGATATCCAAGTAACCTTTTTATTAACATAACTCATTACTGCATTTTTGATAATATATTGTTACTCTATCATCTCATTGACTTGCATTTTCATTCGCATATTTATCATGTTATTGAGTTCTTTAGACAGTCCCTACAAGTGTTCTGACAAGGGATGATCTCTGTAACACAAGCAGAGAGTAGCTTCGGTCTGGTGAAGTTCAGTTTAAGTTTTGCTTTAAAGAAAGTCTTACTGACTGATTTAGAAGGACGATTTCGAAACATATCTGTAACATGACCACCTTTGAACTTTTTTGATTCACGAGGATAGTTTTCTTTGGAAATAATTTTGTAAAAAACAGATTTTTGTTTTTATTATCATTATGTAACAACAAACTGATTTTTTTTCATTCAGAATATGTGAAAATATTTAAAGCTTAGATCTATCTCAGCCAAACTAAGTTCTTTTTCTTTCTAATAACCGTAGCAACACTAGAAATCCTCAGAAGAATTAAGTATTATGTATTCAATCATTGTGCAGAGAGATTAACTATGATGAACTGTTAATAATACTGTCAACTACACAAATATGTTGGAAACAATATTCGCCTACCGTCTGCTAAAGTACCTCTGGAATAACTTGACATGAAAAAATACTTAACTGTATCTGAATATTCTATCATTTCCTGGAGTAAACCCAATATGTTCTGTTTAGTTTTTCAATGTGATTTGCAAAAAAAATAAACAACATAGTTTCGCTAAAACAAAGTTGATTGAATGAGACGATGGGTTTCAGTGAGTTAACATCTGTGTGGAAATTTTGTTCAGACAACCTGAACATAGGTCATAGTCTTAATACTATGATATCCAATTACGTGCTTGTTCTAACTTGAAGATTAGAGTATGCCTTTTGTTTAATTCAGAATTATTCTGCGATATTTTTCTACTTTTTCAGTAAAAAAATATACAGGTTTTGAACAAGTCTTACTCTTTATCTTGTCCGATTTTTGAGTTCGTTTATCACTATTGTCTTCTAAGCAAACCCATATTTTGCATTATGATCTGAATAAAAATATATAATACCTTTTCTCATTTGAATTGTTTTCTGTCTGAGTGTCTCACCTCTCTTTTGACATTTTTCATTTTTACTAGTAACATCTCTACCGTTACTAATGGCTTTTGTAATAGAGTGATGTGCATTATGCTTAAACTAAACGTTATTTCTCATTGTTATAGTAGTAATACTAATAACATGGTGATAAATCAACTTGTTACCATCCGCTCTTTACTATCTGCTTTGGTTTTTTATTTGTATGTGAGTTGCACTGCCACATCAAAAAAATGGAGCGGTAAAGCGAAGATGACTATAGAAAAATTATGCTTTTAGGCAGTACCATTCGAAATGATTCTATGATGTTAAGTAGTCATAATGATGTTAGCTTCTAGTGGTAAATAATTCCCCAAAATTATTGGCCAAAGCATACATCAGTAAACATTGGATACTTACCCTCACGGTTTAAGTCAACTTGTTTAGCTGAAGGCTTCCTGTCAAGCATCCACGTTATTTGGTACCCCTTCGTGTCACGTCCGTTCGTTCTTGCACGATCCTTAGCTAGCTAAGCAATCATCTAGCACTCCGATTTGGTCCCGAAATATATCTCGTAATTTGGAAGATCAACTCTGTTGTTTTGCTTTGCTTTTGGTCTACGAGTAACGAATACTATAGAAGTTGTGGGTATCAGATCTTGCGTTAGTATACTTCGTGCATAGTACTATCCGTGAACGTCAACACCCTCAGCCTCTAAACTGGTGAGCCTTACCGCGAACTTCATCTTTGGTAAGTACACAGACACATCCGGTGAGTTCATTCGATTTTGTATTTGTTCTTGTACTATTTTCAAACTAAATATATTTCGTCATGCGTGATCATACTCCTAAGGCCATTCGTATTCGCTCAACTGCCAGAAGTATTTAGTTCGTACCATTTTGGCCAGATAATGCTGAATCATAGTTTCAGACAGCTGAGTCTGATTTTAGCGAGCATGGGTTAATTGATCAACGTTCACAGTTCCTTGCAGTTGTCCACGCCTTACCGCGGGAATTTAGCAGGTGCGTAACTGTGCAGATGTTGAGTCCAGAGACAAGTAACTCGTATGAGTTGCTTAAAGTAACCCTCCTAAGGAGAAACGTTCTCACGGATCGACAACGTCTTGATGAACTATTTCGCAACGGGGAGTTAGGTGATCAGTCAGCCGTGAGCATGCTAAAAAGAATGAGGGAAGTTATTGACGAACGACTTTTTAGAGAAATTTTTTATCCAAACTGTGACAGTCAGTACAGGCTGTGCTGGTGACTCTTCATGGTGTTATTATAGATGACTTAGCTGTTTCTGCAGATAAAATTCTAGAAATAACACAACTGTCAGTTACTGAAATATCCTCAGTTGCCGAACAAACTTCGAGTAGGGACACTGCAGTGGGAGAGTTATGCAGCTGTGTCCAGCAGCTACTTAAGTCAAACGTACTTTGTAATTCCTTCTGTCTTCATCTGAACTCTCCCCAACGGCGAAACTCACGTGGTTGGTCTAAATCCAAGCCACATTCACTGAAAAACCCTGACTGGTGTTGGTATCACAATACCTATAACCAAGAAGCGAAATGTTGCCGAAAAACTTGTAATTTCGGCAACGTCTCGAAGACTATGGGAAACTATCCCACTGGCACGCGTTGGCGGCAACCGTCGCCGGTGGCACTAGTCGCCTACTATACATACGTGATGTAGCCAACCACACCCGGCAGTCAGTCGAAGTCAACGTCCTTCCTGCTACAGCAGCCGATCGACAGAAGGAACCTACCTTCAAATTACAGGCTGCAAATGGAAAACCAGTTGTAACCTTTGGTCGGAAATACGTCTATCTGAACGTAGGTTTACGCAAAACTATTCAGTGGATTTTCCTTCTCGCTGACGTCACAATGCCCATCATTGGCACGGACCTACTTAATCATCATAATTTACTCGTAGACGTCCACCAAAAACGACTGATAGACAGTACTACTAGACTGTCTGTCAAAGGCATCACCTTCGTAGGTCCCAGCTTGTCACTCGTTAAGAAGAAAGCAATCTTTGGTCCAATATTCCAACCGATTGTTGATTAGAACCCGGAACTTAACTGCCCGTCTAACGATCTCCCGTGCATAACCAGCAATGCTATGCACCACATCATAACCTCAGGACAACCCGTGACATCTAAAGCACGGCGACTTGCTCCGGACAAACTGAGAATTGCTAGAAATGAGTTCGACCATCTGCTCACCCTTGGCATCATTCAGCCATCGAATAGCCCATGGGCATCCCCACTGCACATGGTATCGAGTAAGGATAGCAGCGATTGGCGACCCACTGGTGATTACTGGCGAGTGAACGCCAAAACAACCCCTGATTGCTATCCATTGCCCCACATACACGACTTGAAGGCAACATTATCTGGCACAGCCATATTCTCGAAAATAGACTTGGTTAAAGCGTATAACCAAATCCCGATGGCATCAGATGACATTCCGAAAACGGCTATCATTACGCCTTTCGGACTTTTCGAATTTCTACGTATGCCACTTGGCCTCCAAAACGCAGCACAAACATTCCAACGTTTCATTGATGGAGTATTTCGCGGTCTCGACTTTGTAAACGTATACTTAGACAACTGCCTCATTGCCAATCCAGATAGGGAAACTTACCTTAGACACTTAGAATTGGCATTCGAAAGGTTACACCGACATGGTGTTACCATTTATTTTCAAAAGTGTCAGATAGGCGTTGACTCACTCGACTTTCTGGACCACACCATTGACCGCAAGGGTATTCGCCCACTGGCTATTAGAGTTGAGGCGATACTGAACTTTCCAGAGCCACAAACAGTGAAAAGTCTGCGAGCTTTTACCGCCTTGGTGAGTTTGTGCCAACGCTTCATTCACGAATATTCTTCCCTGATTCAACTACTAACAGACCTTCGAGGAAATAAAACGTTCATTGAACTTGACGCATCCGCTCAAAATGCTTTCACATGGGTTAAAAAATCTATAGTGGATGTCACCTTTCTTATATATCAAGATCCAGCACCACCACTTAGTATCTCGGTTGATGCATCTGCAACCGGTGCAGTTCCGCAGCAACTAGTAAACAGAGAGAGAAAACCACTCGCCTTTTTCTCGAGGCATCTACAACTGGCTGAAACAAAGTACAGCACATTTGACAGAGAACGTCTGGCTATGTACTGTGCTATACGCCATTTTCGACATTCAGTGGAGGGTCGTGAGTTTATAATTTTCACTGACCACAAACCTCTGACGTACTCTCTGTACTCAACTCCAGATAAGTATTCACCTAGGGAATCGCGACAAGTGGACTACGTTTCACAGTTTACATCGGATGTTGGCCATATATCCGGAGTGAACAACACTGTGGCAGATGCCTTGTCGCACATTTGTTCCCTCACCCAAAAAAATGGCACAGACCTTGTGAAACTGCCTCGTCTTCAAGAAGAAGATACTGAGCTTCAACATGAGTTGTCGAACACAACTTTGCAATTAGCCGAGAAACCCTTCGGTATGGGAAGAGACACTATTCTATGTGACATTTCCACGAGTACTCCTCGCCCATAGTGCCTGAAAGTTATCGCCTCAACGTATTCAATATGTTGCATGGCTTATCACACCCAGGTATTCGAACTACCATCAAACTCATAACTGGTAGTTGTTGTTGGCCTGATATTGATAAAGAAGTAAGGGTATGGGCACACACGTGATTAGCTTGCCGAAATAGCAAGGCGGTAAGACACTCCAAAAGCCCTCTTGGCACCTTTCTTATCCCTGATGCTCGTTTCGAACACTTTCATATAGATTTGGTTGGATCCCTCCCAGAATCTCATGGATATACCTATATGTTTACCTGCATCGACCGTTTCACACGATGGCCTGAGGCAGTACCCCTCAAGGATGTATCTGGTGAATAGTAGCACGCGTCTCTGCCGGACAATGGATCGCAATCTTTGGATTCCCATCCTCCATAACAACTGTTCGCGGGCGGTAATCTGAAAGCAGCCTATTCTTTGCTCTGATTTAAATCCCAGGTTGTATGCGTTTTAAAGCAACAGCCTACCATCTTCAGGCTAATGGTGTGGTAGGACGTCTACACAGACAGTTGGAAGTCGGTTTATCAGCTGCAAACATTACCCATTGGACTGAATCAATTCCGTTAGTTCTCCTAGGGATACGAAACGCCTTGAAAACTGATGCTGGTTGTACTGCTGCCGGGTTAGTATATGGCACGACACTACGACTGTCAGGTGAGTTTGTTTCTCCCTCGAGCTTCCCAATGGCGGTAGACCACGCCTCATACGTCAGCAAGCTTACAAACTCAATACGTTCAGTTAAACTTGCTCCCTTCAACCACAGTCCATAGACGTCTTTGTTCACCCGTGTTTGAAAACTTCTTAACATGTATTTGTTCGTCCTGTTTCTGTGCGTCGCCCTCTGGAACCCTCATAAGACGGACCATATAAACTCATTAAACGTATGGATAAATTCTTTGTCTCGGACAAAAAAGGCCGCAAAGACACCGTTAGCACCGACCGTCTGAAACCGGCCTGCTCAGAAGGCAGTCCTATTAGCCTGGAGTTGGGCATTCCCAATAATGTGTAAGTAACCGAATATCCATTAGTCCTCAAAGCGAAAGTTACCGAACCTTCTGTCGACCCCTCAAAGAAAAAGCGTTCTGGACGAACTTTGAGATTCCCAGAAAATCTTCACACTTATATCACATAACTAAGTGATGCGATTCACCCAAACCCTATTCGTTTGTGCTATTTATTATTTTTGCTCTCAGACATATCAGTGTTTTTATATTGCATCCCGCTACACAAGTAAAAAGCTTTTCTCCAACCGTACACGTTACATCCACCAAAAAATTAGATGTGTACATTTTTTGATGTTCTATTTTCGCATTATTTTACTGTTTGGGATGTAGTGTATATTGTACCTTCGAACTTTTGTTTGAACGAACTCATCTGACCTTTAACCCCACTTCCACTTTGTATTCGTGAACCTCCTGTACGGTTTCGGTTTCGCTCTCTCGCTGTGCTTGCACCTAGAACACTCTCCGAGCTTACCACAGTCTCACCTGCAGATAAGTGTATACCTCTTATTTCTTATCAAATTCCATACCTCTTTTGTGTAAATACAATTCTGCTCCAGTCACACTTGCCATCTCAGATCTTTTAACCTTGATTCCGTTCGTTAGTACTCGCACGTTAGGCAGAGTACGATTAAGGCCATAAGCGGTGAAGTTTTGTAAGAGTGGTTATTATAGGTCGAAGTTAACTTAAGTCTAACTCTTACAGGGAGATGCATATCACTTATCAAACATTACTTTTGGTACATCTCCCTCAACAAGGTTCTTAGCATTCTTGTTTTCTTTTCCACGTGCGACGGGCACTGAAAAAGAAGCAAACGAAGCAAGAGTTGCAACGGACAAACATCAACGAAGCGATGTACAGACACCCTACTGGCATAGGTAGACGACCAGTAGGCACTACATCAAGCCTCTCGGAAGAGGTGTTTTACCGATGGGAAAACCATTGGTTTGTATTACTCCCGGCTGGTTTTGTCTTAGGGTCCTCACAACCCCACGGTTTAGGTCAACATGTTTAGCTGAAGGCTTCCGGTCAAGCATCCACGCTATTTGGTACCCCGTCGTGTCACGTCCGTTCGTTCTTGCACGATCATGACTGAAGAATTTGACCAAGAACTGCTTCGTCACCAGTCCATTTAGTACCATAAATAATAACTCAGACGGAGCTATCAATGACGCATTGTTCAGCATGCTGAGAGTGAGAAACTTCCAGGTGAAGAACTCACTGCTTTGGGAGCAGGTGACTTCTACCTGATCAAGGTGCTCGGTATACGAAAATTATAGGCTAAAGCAACTGGACTTAATGAGACATTGGATGCTGCATTCACTGATTCCAAAAAGTATTGCCATGAGTCTAACCATTCTGGTATTCTGATAATGGTAGGCATTTTCGGGATTTACAAAATGCTAAGAAACTGGACTCAGGACTCCCTCGGGGATTCATGGCGTTAACCAGGGAAATGTTGCGTGTCTTAATGTTTAATCCCAAGCTTTCTCCTCTTCCTCCTTTTTGTAAACGGGACATACGTGGCAATCAGGGACAATTTGCAAGTGATATATTTACATTATTATATGCAATGAATTAGGTCTACTAGTCGGCTGGTATAAACATTCGTCAGTAATTGCGAGAGTATCTGTACATGTCATTTATAAAACATGCTCAATGAACATCTTTACTGAACATGCGGTCATTGGGTCCTTATGGGTTTAAAAGCGATTGCTGAGCATGACCTGAAAATGTCAGCCATCTGTAGGCCAGAAGCTGTAAGGGATGAAGAATATTGTCGGCTTCCTGCTGGTCTCTAGCCATATGGAACAAGTACGTCGGTCGTTAAATATTTGTACGTGGACAGGTATTTCTCGTTTACTCATCGACATGGTTCTCCTACTGAAGGCCCTCTCAAGTTTTGACACCAATACTTTTTATGTTACGTAGGATACCAGCAAAATCAGCTAATTCAATTGAGCGTTGGCCACTCTGCCATCAGAGGTACTTTGTTTATCTGAGCTAACAGCAGCACACTTCTAGAAGTTGAATTTTCAAGCGTGGTTGCTGAGCTACGGTGTGTTTGTTTATCTCCACTATAGCTAATTAATACGCCCCCTGAATAGCTGTAAGGATTGTCTTCTCCCTTTACTGTTTGAAGAGATGTTATGAGCAGTATGGCTACCAGGTTAGGTGGACCAAACATAAGAGTCAGCAACTCGTGTAACCAAATCACAAGCCTAGCAGGATGGATGGTCATACAACAATCATCTGTGTTGTTTGCATTTGAGGCCAGAAGGAAAATGACCTCTAGTTCGTTCACAGAAAGCTAACTAAACAGCCTTCTAGAATTATGTCTGATCTACGTCAGACCTCATTTGAAATACGGGATTTAGTCTGCCAGCGCAAGCAAGAATCAAGGGAATTAGAAAATGTCCTTAGTCAAACTTATGCAGCGACTCATGTCACGTGACAAATTATCTTATGGTGCCCACGGTGTTTTGGATGCATTGGAATCCAATATATGCATATGCAGTTGGGAAGCGTCCTCATGTTTTGAAAGATGAAGCTGAAGAAGAGTTGAATAATTTGGTTAGGGAGGGTACATCTCTTCTGTGGCGTCGAGGCTGGGTGAATAGAAGTTAAGTATATGTGGCGATTACTGACTAATACTTAATAGTAGCCAACCGCTGCAATAAACAGGGGCATTCTTGACCAAATATGTGTCAAAAAATAAATCCTCAGTATAGATCCAAAGGTGCAGAGCGACTTTATTGCATATCCCCTCAATGACGCTTGTTGCTATGTTGCTATTGGTTTCAACTGGCCTTGGTTTCGGGGGGAGATTTAACTGATGCAATATTGTGATTTCATTTACATTTACAAATTTCACTTCGTGTAACTTCAATATAATTAACTGAAACAATTACTATAATTGGCAAATTTGGGCGCACACCTAACTTTCTGAAACCCTGGTGTGAGATCTTACTCGTTTGCACGATGAAAGCAGCTAAAATGTATTCCTGTGTTTCTGTCATGAGAATATACTAGTTAATTCTTAAAATGCAGTTTAAATTTGCCATCTGTTTCATACCAGGGATAAATTGTGGACGGCGATGTACTCTAACATCAAATGAAGTGTATGTTCCCCGCTGTTCAGGTATCTTTGCCATGCAGTATTTTTATTTGGGACTGCGGACTGTCAGTAAGCCTTTATACTCCAGCTCTGTTTCTGACTTCTCATTACTTAGGTTGCTTTAATTTCCACTGTGTCCTGTTGGCAGATTTTATGTGAGATGTCAAAATATACAGCCAAACCCCCTGAAACTTTTAAAAAATCCACCTTTCGTGAAACTCCCCTCATAAGAATATAGGTCTTTTTTAATGTTAATGCACTATAATTACAGTTCTGTTCCAAACACTACTTCCTGGTAAAAAAAAATGGAACCTTTGCGTGTGGTACAGTATTGCGTCTAACTTTCTCACTACAAAGTTAATAATTTGAAGAGGGAATTAGCACTGATTATCTTGTTCAATAAGAAAATGTATCTAAAATTAAAATAGGTAAAAATATTTGCAAAAAATGGTAATAGTACATAGAGACCTTTAATTAGAGTTCTGCAGTAAGTTGTTAATGTTCTGCCTTACACTTTTCTCATCACAAAAACGTATTGAAGAGCATTTTGTGCCCAGTCACCCGAGCATATAGTCTTCTACAGTTGCTTCTAGTTCTACCTGGTGAAATGTAACGAGAGAGTTGTGTTTAGAAAGAATGCCCAAGGTCTGACCAGATAATTTTTTCTAATCTCTTGTATGAGCCTATGTGTTTATCTACAACAGCATTAACGAGTTGGCTTAGCGCACACCCTAGAGACGGCTCCTAGTTTCCTCCGTATTATAACAATGTCTTTCTTAAGCAGCCCAGGAAGGACTTAGGGGAGCATTTAAGAGGAACAGGCAGAATACAGTAATTAACAGACAGCAAACTCAGAGACTGCGTGACGCCAAATCCTCCCAATTTCCTAACGTAGAACGCTAAACGAAGTATCTTTCTGAAAGCTAAATGGTGTGAGAAGATCAGGAAAGATTAGAGGGAATACACAGTCCAAAGTATTCAACATCCGATTTAGTTTCAACCTCGGTACCATCTATGACAGTGGAGCTGTGGACAGAGGATTGGGGCACAGATGGCCTACGGAGAGGCTGAGTACTTGAAAATCACTTGTGCGTATTATGATAGGTAGACTTCCCTTTGCGTAAACGTAACGGCTAATACGTGTTGTACGTTACTGAGGTGGGCTCTGAAATAGCAATAATAAAATTGGATAGACATTTTTTAGCCTAAAGGAGCAATTTAATATGTATATAAATTTCACAGATTTGATGAGCATTGAATCCACTTACAAGAAGAATATTTCTTGGTAACCTAATCCCACCTCCGACACACGCTTTTCTCGGGGTAACATACTCAGATCTTACCTTTACTGAACATGCAAATAAGGTGGTATCTGATTGTAAACGTCTAACAGGCTTTGTGCTACGCAACTTTTACACCCCAGAAGCCAGATTAGCCATATATAAGATATGCATTCGCCCCAAACTTGAATACTGTGCCCACTTATACAGTAGCTTTAAATCAGCAGACAGAAAAAAAGTTGAAAGTGTCCAAAGATTCCTCACGAAACGCATATTAGGTTATGATCAGCAAATAGAATACCTTGACAGATGTATTCGACTGGACTTAGAACCCTTATGGTTAAGGAGAGTGAAGTGCAATTTATTTCTCTTATTCAAAGTTATAAGAAAGCACTGTAACAGTAACTCGTCTATAACCTGGGCTAATCCTAAATCGTATGGACTACGCAACCATAACTGCCTTCTCAAGGTTAACACCCATAAGCTCACCACTAGAGCTAACTTCTTCACCATTAAATATTGCAAACTTTGGAACCAACTACCCTCTGAGATTAGATCCTGTGAAAGGCCTGACAGTTTCAAAAGGAGCCTAGAAAAACATATTAACATGTCCACCCTAGCCCTTCTAAATGATCTCAACTGCTGGTAGAGTGGTGAAACCATGACATTTCAATATTTAACTACAGACAGTACACTAGTTCCTAGACTAACCTAATAATACTTAGTAATTATGCATGTTCAATACTTGAAATTAGATTATCATTAAAATACTTAAAATGATTACTTACGCAGCAAATGTTCTCTTAGTTTATCACTCTTATTTCCCTTATAACATTCAGTTTTTGAGCCTAATGTATTCTTTGATAATACGAATTATAACAATGATTACACTCTTATTGTATATAGATTGATTTACTTTACGGCTACCTGTAAGACTCACTAACTTTCTGTAGTATTGTTAACCAAATGCTGAAATTTTGCTGGTTCTGCTAATATCTTTTTATAATATATGTAGACAGGTTACTTTGCAATGTCAAATGTTTACTATATATAAAACTGTCATGATAATTTAGTACACTTGGTCCTGCCAACCGACCTTACCTTCAGTTCATACTACCTATATTGAACCCTAACTATATTGTTCTGCTGAATCTTGCTCCACTATTCACAAAACCTATTCTTGTTATTCTTCAAGGTTTTTGTCTTCTTATAAAGTAATCTGTTCATTAGGACGCATGCATACATATATAATATGTTCATAAAGATGTACGCGGGGACCTATTGGAAGCACTCATTAAGAAAGCTAGGGAGATGGAATATGGGGTACGAACATGTCTGGTACCAAGCAATATATTTGCGGTAACCATAATAATCATAGTCTCAGAGCCTAACATCAAAAAAGGTGGGAGGGTGGAGTTAGCTGATCAGTAGATATGGTGGTGGACACTAAGGTGAATCGCCCCATTCTGCAGGAACAGCATTAAAAAATTTGAAGGCTCGAGATATTTCTGGTTTTTATGAGGGCTTAAATCTTTATCTTGAAAAAGATAACAATGAACGCCTTGACAGATCATGCTTCTACCTTTAAATATATACCATTCACCCAGCCTATTGTTGAGATGCGACCATGTGGGATCTGCTCAGATTTATGGGGCATCTTATAAATTAACTTGCTGTCTATCGTCAGATCTTTTCATACCACTCCACAATGTCTTATCTCATTTATTTTCTGACAACGTCTTTACTTGATCCTCATTTTACTCCATTAAACTTAACATCTTATAGCTCTTCATTACTTATTATACTCCTACTCTCTGAAGGGTACGGTTGTGCGCTAAATGCACAAAAAGGTATAAAATAAAAACAACTGGCATGAGGATAATTGTATTAAAACCAAAAGTGGATATCATGATAGTTTGTGATATATCTGTAGCATTATACATTGCAAATGAATGTTGTTACCCTAGGGTGTTTCCTTTATTAATGCATTTATTAATGATACTTGCACTTACCTATCTCATTACAATTTAATGATTCACCTCAGCACTTTAATTTTTCTAAAACAGATTCCAATCCCTTGTAAAAGGTGTACTTACCTCAATATCGGTTGGTTATCGTATGCCTACAACCACGGGATGAAAACGGAACGAAGTCGATTTTCCCGCTCAACCTGGAGGACAACTGTACAATTCAATAACTATACGGCCTAATTCAGAAAATGAGTGTATTATATGTATCGAATATTTAACAGTTGAAATACGATTAACTTGTAGACAATCTACGATTTGATATTATATCATACTTGATCGTGCCTGTAAAAATGGCATGCATTTTCATGTAAATTTGTAAATTTATATGAAATACATTATTATTATTATTAATCAAAGAAGTATAAATTTTGAAGATTTGATCTCTTTTGGTTGGTTGTAACGGACTAATAATGGAGTCACTTGTGTAATATCTGCCTTTTGTAGAAGAAAAATTGTGGGAGATGTTTCGGAAGTTATACAATTCTTCAAATTTATCGTCGAATATATGGAGGACTATATAGAATTCCACCAACTGTATGATTATTCCTTCCCTTGTTCGCATATCCAGTGTGCCTGGGATTAGGGATCGTTCACCAAAGGTAAGATCAATTGACCTATATGTATTCAGAGGTATTCAAAGGAATACAATCTCAATCTTTGCTTGAAAAGTTCACATGCAGTTTCTCCGAACTGATTTGTTTGTGACAAAAACTGAAAGGAGTGGTCCAGCACCACTGCTGACGGAGGTAAACTGAAACAGATATTGTGGATAGAGTGATTATTAGACTTTATGATGACTATGATGCAGCTATAAAAACTCTGCAACTGTGACTTTTTCATTGGATTGTTATCAACTCTTCCTAGTGTAGATATGTACTCTTTCATGCTGAATTATTTTTAACTTGATTGATCATTGTTTCTTTGCAAATATATGCATTTATGTCGACTACCCTTACCTCTTTTACTTATCATTTTGAGAACACTGGGTAGTTAACGAGAATGATTGACAACGTATCAAAACTTATTTGAAGTGCGTCAGCAAGCTCTGCGTGAAGTGTTTCAGTTACTTTTAATCCGGTTGCTTATTATATTCGAAATCATGATTGTTAAGAAAATGGCCATTGAACATGTGTTCGTACTGTAATAACGGAATATAACCTGGCAAATGTGGGTTCTATACGTACACGACTTGTATTTGTAGTCTAGGCAGTTGAAACGCATATCCTATTTATCACAAGTAGTTTATTATTCTTATATTGCGTTTAACACTATCTCAGAGGAAATCATTAGGTGATAAAGAGATAACTGCATTACTCTTCTTGTGTGATCATTTCATATCAATAGGCTCTTACATGATCACATCAACACTTAGACTTTTGAATTAGCTGACCACGCCACTAAACTTCATTGATTATTTTTTGTCAGAAAATACCGCAACTTATTAGATAGGCTTTTGTTGTACATATAGCCTGTTTGTAGTTTGCTAGCGGAAACAATTACTCAGAAGCAAAAATAGTACCCCATCATGGCCAGATTCAATCACGTGCAAATATGACATTTTACGAATATTACTTCTTCTACACTGGCATCACTTCTCAACTTGAAAAAAATGTAGATAATGTGTGAGTGGACTGCAAAATATCAAAAATATTTATTTCCATAAATTCATTCATCATGTCATAAATATTTCATCGTTCACAAACATATTATCCGTTTTAATTTCACTAGAATGTACTGGGTGATTGCTGAAGCGAAGACCGTGATCTGGAAATTAAAAATAACGAAACTTTAGTCAGTACCTACCAATTAAACGACTGTCTATTCACCGCTATCTGATCAAAAAACCAACTCGATTTTCTTAATTACTGTGAAACTTTGTAAAGATCATGAAATCATAATCGCCTCAATATTCAACACCCTTCCCCATCATTTAAGTGAAACATATTCCAGTGTGCGTTAGTGGAACAGTGGTTAGGACTCTCGCCGACCATGCACACGGTCCGGGACTCGATCCCCAGCCGATGCACACCTGATATCAGTTGTTCGGCCTGCTAAATTTGGGCTACCGATATCACATGCTGAGAATTCCATATGTGCACCAATAATACGGTGTGGAATCAAGCTATAATCAAAAAATCAAAAATATTTGCTATCATAATTGACATTTGACAACATTTCGCGTGCACCTCAGCATGTCAACTCGATGAATAGACAGCATTTTGTCAACACCAAGAAAACTTTTTTCTCCCTTTTTTCGTTAAAATACGGTATTTAGAATACACTTCTGTCGAAAAAACCACTAAAAGGAACGCAGGACTGCCCAAACACAACAACACGATAACACACGATATCTGCAGCAATCAAATGATTTGTGCCGCTATCCCCTGCCGAAGGTGTACGAACTAACCAGTTCATTTAAGTCGCGCTTGCCTCTGCAAATGGAATTAACCACCTTACATCTGAAGGGATTAAGCTTAAAAACTTTTGAGAGGGACCACTAACTAATTTCAGATAAAAAGTAGTTCATTTTGCGATTGTATAGCTTTGAAAATGAATTCGCCGAAAAGAGACTCTTTACTAACCGTATTTTGTTTGACATTTTGGAACAGTCTGACTGAGAATTAACGAGCATAGAAACAGTCAGATCATCAGCATACTTAACCAAACTGGCTTCGTCAGAATGGGGGAATTAATTTTAGACCAGCTCATTTGTGCAGTTTCTTGAATTATGATCACCCCACATATTTGATGGACGGACTATTTCTCTATTTCACGAAAGGATAAATCCAGATAGGCAACTGTGCGTCCTCCTAAACACAAAAGGTTTATTAAATGAAGGAACGGAATGGGAAACACCTAGCACATCTGTCATTCAATGTTTTCGAAAAGTCAAGAGGTTGATTTTAGGCGCTTTCAAGAAGCGACATTCAACTAAATATCCTATAGTTACTTTGTTGATGGTAATGTCAATCCAATTATGCATGTCCTTGAGTGAGTAGAGTAACCTATAACTTGAGATCAAGGAAGACGGGTAAACAGCGTTGCAAATGATTGAATATTTATGCTACACACTACAGTCTCCAAGCACAACAGGCGACTTGTTTAAAGATGGAAACAGCCGCTAATCTGAATTAGCCACATCTTTACGGCTTCATCATCTGTTGTTCTGTAATGCGGCAAAAACAGTTTGCAACCCAGCGTTTGTGACAAAAAAGTTACTGGCCGATATCCCGCATTGTTGTGGAAGACTTATTCCGCCTTTAATTCTTTATTTTTTAAAATAACAGTAGTTGGCAGATAAAATAGGAGACCCAGTCAAAGATATGGAAGGGCATCCGCCATTCAGTAAATGGGGAAAACTCCATAAATTACAAAGGTGTTATAGCTCCTACTTGTTTACTCATTTCATCCTTCTGAATCTATTAATCACTGACTAGATCTGAATGTCCATAGCATACTTTCTTGTGTAGGCCCTGTAGATTCACATTGTAGAAAAAGTTCAAGGAAAGGGCAAGGGCATATTCCTCAGCACGACCAATTTATCACATAAGGAAGGACTTAACAGGAGATCCCTTCACTTTATCATCAGATGTCGTAAATATGTTAAGAATTCCCAACAATAACTATGCATCCCATATATCTTGCGTTTTTCCTTTCCAAGAAATCATAACGTCTCGGAAGATGCGGCAAGAATCCAGAGGTAATACGGTAGTCATATCACTGTGAAGTGTTAGTTCTTCCCCCAATTCATTAACTTTCGGAAGCGATTCCTGGAAACTGAGTATGAGCTCTCAGTTAACCGGTTTGAGGAGAGGTTAGTTGAGCACAAATCCTAGCCACCAATTTTAAACCTTTTATGCTGAATAGATATGTATATTACAGATATCACACAGTGATGCAGTACTCAGAGCTGGATGACATTTCGAAAACTTATGCACCTTCTTTCCTGAACCAAAAGATCTGAATTTGAAATTTGTCTCTCATCTTTACGAATATTCGCAAAATATAGACGGGAAAAAGTTCAACTTCCAATTTCTGTAATCACTAATACGATGTCGTGATTAAAGGGATACACTGTTTACCTTAATACCTAAATATTGAAGGTCACTTTTTTGTTACTACTATTCACGGTCAGGAAACCGCGGTGTAACCGGCTGTTTGAAATTATTTTGACAATGGAAGGTTGGACGGTATTTGATGCTAACTTATTGTTTCAGGAGCTAGAAATGCACGGAAACCTAGCAATACCAAAGAGTCTAGGCTGGCTCTGCTTACCAGAATACGTGAAGCCAGGGAAAAGGGGGAGCGCTTGCGTATTGTAAGTGAAAGTACCCGCCTATTATTTTCTTAAGGAAAGGAAAGAAGAGCCAGTTTATGATACTGTTGACGAGGCAGAATATGCAGAATTGGTGCGTCAACGCCTAGAGGACGACTGGATTATTGATAACGGTTAGTGTGAAAACGTTGCTTTGCACATAAAGGGCAAATACATACATTCTTAAAAGCTTAAGTCCTGTTTTTATACAGTTTTTACTATGTATGGAGTCTCTAAATGGTCTTGCAGTTGAATGAATTAAATGTGAAATATGGTTGTCTTCTATATGCTGGTATTTATATCGGTCTTTTCTGAATGGCTTTCATGTAATTGTCAGTTGGATCAGTTATATTTAATAGTAGTCGTAACAAAACATGTTACTTTGACCCAGGGCATACTTTGAATCTGCTGACAGTCCACGAGAAAACGTTCAAACAGACGTGAATTCCCGCATCAAGAGTTAAAGACTGCTTGAAGGACAAAGTAATGAGGGTAGTGTTGAAAGTATCATAAACACTAATTAGGTATAAATTTAGACCAATAAAAATGTGACATTTTAAGTTAGAGTAGGCTGAAAACAAGCGCATGTGCATCACTGCGAGCCATATTGCATAAAATCAGTTCCGATTACTTCGTTGATTTAGATGGAATAGCGTTTTCCCTACTCAAGTCAACAGGTAATCTATAGAACTATGTCGTCTTGACTCGATCGCTTGTACTCCTCCAGTTTTGTTTTTTGGTTAAAAGGACAGCGGATGGTAGGTAGACAGTTTCAGCATCTCAGTCACCTCACTTGAGATAGGTTTTCATTTACCTATATTTTAACGTGCTGTTTTTGCTTAAGGTAATTTTATGAAAGTAACTTTGGTCAGTCATGTAGGTGTTCGAGTTCAGACAAGTTTGTTATTTTGTAAAAGTAGACTTGAACTGCACAACAGCAATATTTGTCGAAGAGACGATAAATCCAGGTGAGTAAGGTGTGCACTATGCGGATTTAATGTTGGTGTTTTCTGCTCTTTCTGTTGTTTTTTGGATGTTTGTGGTTTAAATTTTTAGGTCTAATAGGCATTTCATTGTTTCAAAGATATGTTTGTGAAACTTCATTCTCTGGGTCTTACGTTGAAACTGAGTCCCAGGAAATCGGGTTTGGGTAACAAAGTACTGTGTTTTGTTTTACGTATCATGTACTAGGGGATAAAAAAGTGTTCCGGCTTGCCAAGTTTAATTCTTAATGTCTTTTAGCCTGTTTTCACTGGATTAAGTGCAAGTTTGAGTAATTTTTATTCGCAGAAGGATGTGATTACGCAGATGACGGCAGGGAAATATTTGATGATAATGATGAAGATGAAGAACTGTGTGACTTAAGGCAGAAAACGAAAAACAAGGTGTCCAAGAAGAAACGACTTAATCCTGATATCCGTGCAAGTGAATCAGCACCGCTGCGTCCTTCTGTAGGCCGTGATATTCGCAGTTTATTTGCGGCTTCTGCTAGTTCAAATCCTAGTAAGAAAAGAAAAGTGAGTCCTAGATTCTTTTATTTTTATTAGCATGTCAAATCTGTTGTCTCACCAGTACTCCAGTGGAGAGCGTATATTACACAGGACAAAGTTCCGTCTAGTTGTGCGTCCTAATATCTCGTTCAAATGATGTTACTCTTATGTCCTTCCTTTATTGTCCTGGTAGCCTGAGATGTTTTGTGTGCTAAAAGATTTAGTCACAGTGTTTTGTGTTCACCTAAATCGAATCTAATGGAACACTCAAGACCGTTCTAAGCACAGGAATTCAATATAAACTGAACAATTTAGGTGAATGAGGGATAAAAAGGAAGTAAAAATCAAGCATATTAACTGTCCTTTTCTGTGAAATTATAATGCCACTTCTCAAATTCTTATGGGTTTTCATTTCAATTTGTTACACGTAATTATCAGACCGGCTTTACTGCTGCTTCTGAACGTCACTTTGAGTAGGAAAAACTTTGGTAGGTAATAATTGGAATTACTGACGGTGTCTGATTCATGCTTCTACTGGATATAAAAATTAGAGAATTTTAAAATTTAGTGATAATCCCACATGCTCTGCATGCTTTTTCATTTTCACTCTTAAATTATGTTCATTCTCTCCAAAGTATCTGTTCAGGAGTTGAGATTTGTTGAAATTGGCCGCTCACTTCTCTATTTTCATGACGCATTTTGTGTTTAAGGTTTATGTGTAAGCTTACATTTGTGCATAAACATTGATTAGGGGAGAATAATGCCGGAGATGCTTCTCACAGCCAAATGGCAAGTTTAAAATATAGAGTTATGGTATAGTGTTACCTGTGGTGGGATGTAGCAGCGAAAAAATCCATTTCGGAATGTTTGTTGGAGGCCATGTTTTTATCGTTGAAGGCAAAATTGACAAAAGTTAACATTAAATAAAAATGTTACCCTAATTTGAGTAATGTATGGCTTCGGCAAATCAATTCTCGAATTATTGGATATGTGTAGTGGCCTGTGCTGCTGTCTTTTGACTAGTCCCATGAACTATGCTACTGCACATCAGATTAATGAACAAAGATTAGTTCAGTGTTTCAATCATGTGTTAAAAACTTGCTCCGTCTAACAATACTTTGATGACCGAATATTTTCTTTTTTGTCACTTATCTGTAAAGTGCTTTGATTGTGAGGCAAAAAGAATTAAAAGTCCAAAAGTAACATTTTCAGTAGATGTAAACTAGGTTTAAACATTGGTTTTCAGGAGTTAAAAATACTTAGTGTGGTTTTATGAGTAATCATTCCTTATCATCTGTACATTTTAAATTTTATTTCGGAACACTAAAATGTTTCTACTTTTTTAGTCTTTTGCTTGTTTTGTGTGTTTGTGTGTACTTTTATTTCGTGTCTTTTATTTACTTCACTGAAAACTGTTAGGAAACAAAAGATCTTTCTGTGGACCCAAATCTGGATGATCTACTGGCAGAATTAGAATCTTCTGTAGCGGAACCAGAAATTCGTCGTCCTAAATTTAGTGTGGACCCGAAAACAATTCGAACGACTCCTAAACCACAACACAGAAGTAATTATCGCGATACGGATAAACTGACATATTCACAACGCCGTTCACCTGAACAATCAGAACGACGCCATATTTCTAGTGAAGATCACCCACAGAGATCCTCAGTATCTGAAAGTGATTGTTCTCCCCATATTCAGCCTAGTCCACGACCACGCAATCCGTTTTCATGTCGAGGCCTCACAGAAACAGACCCAAGAGTAGAAGAGAATAAAGCGAAAATGACCGAAGATCCAGAAATACGTATGTTTTTTGTACAAAATTGATATCTGCGAGCATTTTGTGTTACATCCTGTATTCCTATGAATACTTGGGTTATGTTTGGTCCATATTTTTGGGATTTAAAATCAATTTTCTCGGACATTAGTAATTAGTGAGAGTCATATCACATGAGTCTCAGATTAGTGTTCAAAGCTGACGTTTTGAGACTGCTGCATGTGCACTTTTGTAAGTATTTCTTATTATTAAAAACTAGTTAGAATACTGAACATCAGAAGGACTGAAGAATTTTTCATTTGAGTCATCTTTCTATGAATAACCTAACCAGATTTACCGTTGGGGACCTTACCCTTTTTATTTAAGTACCTGTCGTGTGCGTTATTTTCTTGACACAAGAGTTAATAGTTACCTGTTTTATTCATGCTGTCAAATGTTTCTGGTCCTCTTCCTTATTTTTATGTGTGGCTAATTTATGATATTATGTACTTGTTAATTTTCGTTACTTAGATATCCTGATATTAGTCTTGCATTGTAAGATTATGCACAATATAATATATATGGTTATGAATTACACTTAAAGCATCGGGACAGTTATGTTGATGGTTCATACTCCTGTGTACCTAATGCTGGCAACTATCAAAGTATACAAAGCATATGCGCAATTATTACGTAGAAACGGAATTGAAACTATTTGTTGTTCAGAGAAGGTTATTTGTGTATTTTATTGTAAGTGGTTTACCAGCAAACACCCAAGATTGTCTGTGTTATCCAACAACAGGTGGTTCCGTTAGCCATTTAATAATGTACAGAGATTTTCGTCTTTTTTTTCCAGATGTTTCCCAACCGATAAAAGATACAACACCGTTTTCTGAAATGGATGTCTCCGAATTTACGTTGGATTTTGAGGCAGAAATTACCGAACCAAAAGAGTTGACTCCCAAAACTTCTGAAACTAAGCCAGCCTCTGATGCAAGTGTAAAACCGATTACAGATCTAACTGCTAGTTGGCTAGCAGCTGAAAACCTAGTTAACACTGATGATGCGACGTGGATAATCGAAACAGACTCAGTTTCTTTCCCTTCGTCGTCAAACAAAGGAAATGTACTCTACTTTTATTGGTTTGATGCTTATGAAGATTCCAAACAATTACCAGGTGTGTGTTTATTTTAAGAAACAACTAAAAATGTCTTGGGATGCTTATTTTGTAGTCTTGCTGCAGATTTAGGTTGTTTACCTCATTTCAGATTTCGTATTATGTAGTTTTCAGATAAGGATTGTCACATGAAACGAAACAACGCAAATTATTTTAATCCTCCCCCATGAAATTTAGGTTATTTAGACGTGTTTACCCACTGAAGATTTTCCTCAGATTCGCTCTGGGTATATCTTTATTTGAAACGGTTTTCTTTAGATTTTTTTTACAAACTTAGTAATGATAAAGACACTGGTCTCGGTAGCACAACCTTCTTACAAAATATCAAAACTGCGGGTGCACGAATTAACTTTCAGTTTTTTTAAAACGAATGAATTGATAGAAATTGATCGTACACTTAATACAGTCGTTCTGAGGGTTTGCTATCATGACTTGGTGTCATCAAGCTTTAGACCATTCTGTACCTGTGCCTTATATCCTCGATTTTTATAATAATTGGCTTAATTTTCAAATTCCTGTTTACGCATTTAGAAAAAACAGCAGATTGAGCGAAGAAATATATTCGTTTTCAATTAGTTCCCCATCATCGGCTCTATACCAATATATAGTTTTTTACATCAAAATGTTTTACCAATCAAGGGGTTATTGTAGTTAATCAGTTTTAGGTATAGGCGGGGGTGAAATTAAGAGGTTAAAGATCATAAAAATAAATAACTAATAGATGCTAGTAACAAGATATTTAAGTTTTAAAAGAGAGGTGAAAATTAATTACGGAATTCAAGATAAGTTGATTCTTAGGCTTTAGCAATAAGTTATTGCGTGATCAGGAAATTAGTAAGATAGTGATGATGACTAAAAAGAAAAGGATGATTCAGAGGAGTTACGTAAAACACAAACAAGTTAATAGAATTATCTAGAATTGTAAAAATTAACAAAGTCAAAAGATATTTACAAGGGGAGGGTAAAGATCGTTTTTGAAAACTTAATACATATTATGTAGTTGGCCATGGCAAAGGAAGGGCCTGTACAAATTTCCTTTGAACACAGATTTGGTTTGTTCAGATGAATTCCGATTGCTTCTGCTGTAAGTAAAAATTGCACTTGAAGACCCTTTGCGAGAGGTTGGGTGATATACGATAAATAACTTTAAAAGCTTTGTCAGAGTCGACTTGATGTCCGGTCAATATCGACGATATGAGCTAGTATTGATCTGCGTATAGCTTTATTTGGATCTTTGCCAAACCAAGATGGGAGGTGTTCATCAGGTGAGTTAACTTAATAAGTAGATCACACGTAGGATCCCATAATAAACAACATGCTGGAGTGTTAAGTGGTAACAATTTGTCAAGGATATATGGTTAGACATTCATACAAAATAGCATGTGATGTCACTATGTGATATACTTTTTGGAGAATTAATCTGGCTGATCATCTTTAGAATTCAGCGAGTATTCTCACTTTACGCACTATTTGTTTGGCTTCTTGTTTCGTATTTTCTTATTTCTTTGTAGTAAAAATTCATTTCCTTGGTTAACATTCCCTTCATCTTTTAGGTATCGTTTACCTTTTTGGCAAACTTTATGATCACTCTAAACTTGGAAATTATACAAGCTGTTGCCTACGCGTTAAGGACATCGAGCGACGAGTATTTCTACTTCCCCGAAACACATCAGTAAGTTTTTTCCCAGTGATATAGTATTCTGAAAAGTTTCTGCGGAACTGTTTCACTTTTCCCGTTTACATTGAGTCATTAACTACATTCCACCTACAGTTGTCGTGGTATCCATTTCATCAAAATCTGTACCTCTTCATTCGAGTAATGACTTCAGCGTAACGACTGGAGGTATGACTGGAGCTATATTTTCCAGTGAGTGGTGTATGCATGGATAAATGAGATTACTTTTTCTGAGTTAATGGACTGTCGTCCGAACACAAAAGAAAGTGTTACGTCGAACATGTCAATCTAAGTCAGGAACTTTAGTAATCAAAATGCAAGCATCAAATGTCAATCGAGTTAAAAATTCTGGTTGTTGCCGTGTATCTTGGGTTTTGTGGAACGCGCGAAGGCTTTTGAGTGGACTAAATTTATTTAAGGTCCTTGTTACGTTGACCTCGTATTCTCTCTTCTTCACACATTGCAGGCCAGCAATTTTTTAACTGTTAAGCAACAAAGCTATCCCTCAGTCGTTGGACTGTTCTTTAAAATTTTCTTTTACAGAAGGTTGTCCCTGGAAAGTTTATCAACATCATCAAAGCCTTGTACAAAAACACCTAAGATAGATTTTCGTCATTAAACTACCTCTCACCACTGCTGACAACCGGCATTTTATTTAAACTGGGTCACTTCATTTCATGACATCTCTGTAACTCTGCCATCGAGTTTCTTATGACAGCCTTAGATAGAATGTGCGTGGTGGTGCAAAATCTCTGGCTTTGAGAAAAAGATATTTGACTCTGAGCATGTAGATTTCATCTTGATGTGCAATAACATATAAACTCCCTAAATCTTATTCATTTGGTATTTAGTGTTCGTAAGTATGGTATGCACCTAGTAATGTTGTAAGATAAGCTGAGAGTGTAGTGTCTCTGCTTGTTCGATCATGTCTGTCTCTTTAAGGTTGTTAGCATCTGTTTGCGTTGTTGTGTATGTAATTATTAAGTCTGGTGACGCATGTTTGGACAAGGTGAGAGTCATCTTTCAATTAGTGATGTAGTCTTGAAACCATCACTTCAATAACATGCACATTTATTATGAGTCTTTCATATCGTTTGGTATTTACTGGTCCTGAAACTGGTTGAAATTGACTAATTGTTGGTCATCTTTTGACATTGCACTGAGATTCGGTTAGCGTCAAGATTCTCTGGTTGTCGTCTGATATATCGTTTAACTCGTTAGTTTGAGAAATAGGATGCGGTTTAGAATCAAATCAATAGTAAACATGCTACAGGTTCCTTTTTTCCTGCTACCCAGAAGTTCATGACGTAACGAATGCTGTGTTCAATATACTCTATTAGCATACTTAATTACTTCATTCTGCTTAATCTTCAACTGTTTTATTTCTTTTTTCCTTTTATTTTTGCTCGCTTATTGTGTGTGACACATTTCTTGGTGCGTCTATGCTGTATCAGATTTGTTTTTAAATAGGTAGACAACTAGGTACCTAAGCTGTGTAGAATCATTGTTTTGCTGCATTGTTACAGCGTCCGGGAATTGATTTATTAATGACCAGTAACCCTTCGGATTATCTTCTCACTCCTGTATGTCCTATTTTGAACAGAAAGTTCATCCATCTTCTCGCCTTCTTGTAGCATAACGAAGATAGATTTATTTGGATAGATGTAACTTAGAATTGTGTAAAGTAAGAAGACTATCTTTTTTCATAACAATTGGTAGTGGTTCTCGAAATAATGCAAAATATCCGTAGTTGCAGTGAGTGTTCTTAGTGTGCTTGAATTCTCTGAGCTTGTTGGCTTAATTGCGAAGCTCCCATTGTCCCTCTGAAAAAAACATCTTCCGCGCCTATTTCATTGTGAATTGAGTTCTTGGGAAGTTTCCGTGATTGGCTTAGCTACCTATCCTTATGATTTTGACTGTGGTTGGTTTACTTATCCTTGTGGTAATTTGTATTGGTTCTGTATTTCATAAATTTGCATGGATACATTCGAGGTGATGTAACACTAAATAAAACAAGCTGCGGTTACTAAGGCGTGAAAATGACATGTTCACTATGTGAGTGGTATTTGTGAATCTGTACAGATGGTTTTGAGGCTGCTGGTTTACATCCTATCGTGACCATTATTTTCATTTCACCTTCAATCATCACCTATTATATCAATTATAGGCTGCCAACCAACAGCCATTTCAGATACTTTCATCTTCAACAAAATAATCGTTAATATAAAATAGAGCCACCGAATATAAAATTCTAGCCAGAAATATCATTAATTATAATTATTCATGATGTGGTGGATTGATGAACAAAGTTTGCATCATTGGTGAAGTTGTGTGCTAATGAGCATGTCCTCTGAAGTACGAATTGCTGCAATTTTAATGGTATTGCATGGATAATTCACCAGGGGCGTGTTTACAGTCATTCACTGATCACGTCATTCAGTACTTGTGTATATTCATGAGCTACTTTGTAGCCAGTAGCTTATATGATTTTCTCCAGCTGTTCATTTTTATTTTCGAAATAAATTAGTGGTCTACGAGCTCGCCTTATAACCAGAAGGTCCTGGGTTCAAACCCCGTGGGTGCATACTGATGAAGAGTCACGAACTAGGACGAAACAGCTATACCGGACTCCCAGGTTTTCCAATGGTTCTCTAACTGATGTCAGCTCATGATGAAGTCCTCCAACCAATCAAACATAATCCCTACAAAACCAATATTTGAAAAATAACTACCTATACTTTCTCATAGGTGTCTTTGTTATTGATTTCTCTGTAAACTGTCATACTTTAATCATTAGAGTTTACCTTAGTTAAAAAATGTTAAAAATGTTATTGTCATTCGTAGCATGGAACTTATTTTTTATTTTTTCCAGACTGAGGATGGTAATCCTGTTACAGTTAAAGACGTCTATGTGGAATTTCGTGATATGACTCCACAATATAAAATTGGAAAGTTTAGATGTAAGGTATGTATTATTCTGTTCATATATACAAATCGTACTTTTCGTTGCAACTTTTATTGGTGTGACATTGTGTGAAGTTGGCAACGGGCCATGCCAATTGTGTAGTCTATTGGTACTGCCTGGCTGTTAAAAACTCATTTGGTTGGAGGCTTGTTAATTTATTTTTGTTTCAAAAACCACCCACCTCCGACTTAAGGCCTTATTGATGGGGATTTTCTCTACATGTGAGTCTTTAGACAGTTTAGCAGTTAGTCAATTTTCATTTCTGAAGTATTGTGTGACTGAGGCTTTCAGATAATTGATACCTCACATTTCACTAGTTTGAAGATTTCCAAGTGATAACCAACAAGTTGACAAAAGAGTCAGAGAAGACAGGACTTCAGGCAAATATAAGGAAGGCAGAGGTGATGAGGAAACCTGACAAAAAACGAGCATCAATCATCATGAATGGGAAAAATCTAAATGAAGTCGTCCCTTTCACATACGGGAGCAGCGTCGTTTCAACTACAAGTGATAAAGATAAGGATGTCAAGGCCTCGTTGGAAACTGGTAAGCGAGACAGGTGTTCGTGACTGTGAAGTCAGTGTGGAGATTTACAGCACTAAGCACAAAGTAAAATTTCCTATTTTTCAACACTAATATATAGTCACTAAGTGCTTTTATATGGTGCGTCAGCCAAAGCATATCCAATAGGCTGCTTCAAACTTACATTAGCAGCTGCCTTTGCTGGCTCAATACTGATGATCAGATGGCAGGTCACAAGCAACTCTACCATGCAACGGACGCGCCCAAACTCATTACCCACTTAATATACAGAAAAAAAGTAGATGAATCAGACAGACGCTGAGGAGACCGTGGAGTGACGTTACAGGTCAGACAGGCCCCATAGTGGAACCCAAATGGGAAGGGTGAAGTTGGGGCGTGGGTCCAAGGGTGATATGGCAATCATGTTGGGAAGAAATGAAAGCTTGTGGGTAGTTGTATTGCCAGTGTCGGCGAAATCCTATGTTCCACCAGAAATGCAGGGAATGTATAATAACATTATCATCTAGGGCCAGAGGTTGCTTTTTTTGCATTTATGTTGAATATCTTCCATTCACTGAATAAGCTGTGTTTAATTATGAATAATTATGAAGGTTTATCTAGGTGAATATCGTGTTCTGATAAAATATATGTTGCATATTAACAATTAGTCTATTATTCTGTCTTAGTTCCATGTTGTTTTATGCATTCAATTTCTTAGTTCGTTACGTAAATTATTCACATCTTAAGGAGATTGTTAAAGAAACATCGTGCGTGTCTTGTATTCTCGTGTTTGTCATGGTTTTTGTCCTAGTGTTTAGTTTTGTCATTGTTTCTTTCACTGTATCTTAAATCCTGTCTATCTTTCTGGTGCGTTTTCCATGTCTTTTTAAGTATCTATAGTATATATCGTTGTTGTTGATCCATTCACTGCTTGTCGTTTCGTGAGGCTCTGTTTTTCATTATTTTCACCACCTTATGAATGTGTCGAATCAGCCTCCTTCGGCAATCACTAAAAGGTCTGTGCAAGCGTCATTGATTCACAGAGTTCGAATCTAAATGAATGAACCACAAATTCTACAATGAAGCGAAAACACATGTACTATTGCATAGCTGTATAATTTTCTATCCTCTTAAATGTTTACCTGCCTTACTTCTCCAGTTCATCGCATGATGATCATCAGTTATGTTTATGTAACCTGATGTTTATGTTTCATTTTAATTCTGTTATGAAATTAAACCGTCGGTTCATTGTAGAATTGGTTAATCATATAGTTGAATCAGTTAAAACTGTTTTGCAGATAAGATTGAAACATAACTGTGTAAAATATCATTTGTGTTAGTTTTGGTTGAATTTTTTGTCTGTACATCAAATGATCAGTTGTCAACTCGTCTTAAAACGAGCATTGCACAGAAGCATATTTTCGTATTTAAAACCATTGCCAAAGTACCATATCTTACACTCAGCTAGTCAAATCTTTTGACGGTGTTATTGCTTTTCTGTTTTCATTTCTTGTATCAGGCCACTACAAAACGCTATGCTTTCGAGTTTGCTAATGTTCCTGAAGAAAGCGAGTATCTTGAGATCCGTTATGCTGCATCATATCCAGCCTTGCCGGCTGATCTTCAAGGTCGAACGTTTTCTCACGTTTTTGGTACAAATACTTCATTGTAAGTTGCCTTCGCCTTAAATTTGATTTTATCATGGAAGCCCTTTAATTAATCAATTGAGCATATGAGAATAAGACCTTGCAGTTGAGACAGGATATCATCCCACATTTATTTGTTTGATCTGGCATCATTAGAAATTGACCCATGGAAAACTACTGTTTTTATTAAATGTCATAGAAACTTACGAGTAGTAGTAGCCATTCAAATGTTTTGCATGCCAAACAAATGTGAGATTGTTACCAAACCTCTTCGTTTTTGTTCACTTTCTGTACTCATAATGTATGACTGTTATTATCAGTCCCCCTCCTTGTAAGCCCTTCAGATATTGTTTGTAACTAAAGCTTAGTGATATAAACTTGCAATTACTTTTTTAACAAGATAGTCTTAATATATTCAGTAAAGCTCATCGATGTGTCAGTCGTAGCTCCATACAACCTCTTACCAAATCTAGTATTATCTTAAGTCACAAAAGTAAATGGTGTCACATTCAGTGAAGCTTAAGAAATTTCTCTTAGGAGGTTAACCGTACAAAAGACTTTATATTAGATAAATGCTTTTAGTAAAAGGTTTGATTTTCTGCAATTAACAACAAACTATTCATGCCTGAGGTTACTTTATTTAACGTTATTTTTACACCCTACAGTTTGGAAAATCTAATCCTCGAACTGCAATTACGTGGTCCTTGTTGGTTGGAAATCAAAGACGCCTGTAAGCTTACACCTTACACTTTTATCACTATGCATGTTAAATATATCTACACTTCCTTTTAGCGTTTACCTTATGTTTAGTTTTTTCAGTTTTGTCATCGTCTTTGAATAATACTGTAGACGAAATAATGTATTTGGTGGAGATCGTAATCTTAGGAATTGTTCTGTTGGTTTTCATGCGTCTGTTATTCCATATAAAATGATAAGGATCGATTTCAAGTTGGTTTGCATCACGACCTGACACCAGTTGATAAACAATTGAAATCTGCGAAGTGCATAATAATAATAATATTTCTAGCAGTTTCATCAGTGTTTATCCGCGACCCGAACATAGATCGAATTGGTGGCAGCTAGAGTACGAGACATGCATGCTATTAATCAGTTTTTGGTTTCTAGATTCATTGGCCCATGAATTCAGTATTCCTCCAATTTGTATTGTAGCACCACCTCCCTCTACTACCATCAGTGAATATCCGTCCTCGCATGCTGCCCGATTGAATCTACCGGTTAGCACTTCTCTTTGCAAGTTCAGTAAATTTATGGTGCATCTAGGTATTCGTAGATAGTAGATTAATATTAAGATTATAGGTTTATGAGAGTTGGATTTGTCCCACTGTAGATTTCGTTGAATAAGTGTGCGTCGGTGGCACAGTAGTTAGGACTCTCGCCGACCATGCACATGGTCCCGGGTTCGATCCCCTGCCGACGCACACCCGATATCTATGGTCGGCCTGCGAAATTCGGGCTACCGATATCCATGCTGAAAATGTCATACTTGTACTGAAAATACTGTGTGGCATCAAGCTGTAACCAAAATAAAAAAAAATGAAGATTACTTAAAAGATTAGAAATAGTGCTACTTTTTCTCTGTCAGAAGTGTTGTTTGTTTTTAATAAAATCTTCTAGAAATTGCCTTCCTACTTGTTTTCCTAAAAGTGAGTTGAAGAACGCTAGTCCTTATTCGGGATATCACATCATGGATACTTGTAAAGGAAGAAGATTCCACAAATATAGGATTGAATTTTAAGTTGTTGCATTCTCTTGTACGTAGGAATGTTGACATCTTTCTTATGGAACTTTCAGTGATCCTTCCAGTTTATAAATGAATTCCAACAGGAGTATTGTTGACTAAATGATGACAATAAATCTTGTAACTGGAGTGGTTGACAGATCAAACAGGCGAAAAAGTATTGTTTTAGGAACATGAGTAGGATTGTGTACTTTTAGGTTGTTGAATGGCAAAGGCTTATGTAGTATTGTTCTTCATACTAATTCACTATAAATAATCGACTACTGTGTATATAAAATTAAATTGCAGTATTTTACTCTAATTTACTCCGGTTAGGGTGTTACACCAATCGCCTTTATTTTATCTGTAAAAATTAACTGTGGTTTATTAATTTAGCTCAGATTCAACCTCAAATAAGTTGGTGTCAAGTTGATTATGAAGTGAATTGGCGATCGGGAAGTGGATGTCCAATGATAAAATTATCTACACTCTTTGAAAACCAGAAATCATCTGCAGATAATTCATCCGTATTAACAAAAATCCCTCCAGCTCCACCTCTGTGTCTTGCGGCTATCAACATAAAATCTGTTACCCAAACACATTCGAGTCATTCTGAGGTGAGCGTTTCTTTATAGAATTTTTCAGTAGCCTTATTCATTAGTACTGCATTGTCTGTTACCGTTTATCATGCCTATTTGTCTATCTAAAATTAGTGAAAGATAGCAGTTCGGCTCATAGAAAGTGTACTACAAATTCATCAGTTTTATACAAAATGACATTTATGCATTATAGATTTTTAAGTATTAGATTTAAAGTTGATAAATGGTGACAACACTCTATCATTCTTTGCACATCAATTTTTCGCCAACTTTCTGTCAGATTGGTTTTTAACATAACCACTGGCATATTGTACACTTTCTACGGTTGACTTATAACAGTTTATATATGTAAATCCCAGATTGATCTATAAGCCACTGTTGTGCAAGAAATATTCACAGCAGTTGGTTACGTGAATGAATGTTAACGTAAAATACATTCCGACTACAAATATGCGGTTCATTAGTTTAAACCAGCCAGTGTGTCCTGGATCCGACTGCCTTGCTCATTTACGTCAACCTGGGCAACTGCGTTGTTCCTTTAGCCTTCCCACGACAAGTGTAGTTCACAACGAGGTTTGTGGGAGAAACCTCTTCTGGGTCATTTGGTTCTAACAACCACAAAATAGAAATGTCAAGTGCCTGAGGCAGTATATCTTATATGTCCATAATTTCTACAGTGAAAGCAAATAATATGCAGTTTGTCTGTTTGTACCACTAGTGTTCAGCTGTTCATTATAATTTTTTCTCCATATCCCATTATGCCACTGTAAGTGGTGTCGTAACACAGAAAGTTTTGCTGGATGAGAGCCTATTTCTGTATTCCCTTTTTAACAAAAATGTAAATACGAGAATCCTTTCGGATGCAATACCTTACTTTTTGATTAATTCCCTGAACGTAATACCCAGCACATAATATGAATTCATGAATTCAGAGAAACGAACAATGTGGAATTAGTATAATAACTAAGTTCTAATAGCTTATTTAATGCATTTCAATTGTTATAATGTTGATTAACTCGTAACAGTAACTTTGTATTTTTCTTCAAATTAGATTGTTTCTATTGGCTTGCTGATCGATAATGCGTACCTTCTTGACAGACCGATTGAAAAGAGTCTATTTCAAACACACTATTTAGGTGAGACTATTTTCCGTGGGATTGTCTTCATATGTACTGGCAGATTGCTACAGAACATTAATTTATATTTTAACAATGGAATACTACATTCTGTTATATATTATTCTGTGCTTTAGTGTATCATGAACAGCTGTTTCGTCCTAGTTTGTGATTCTTCATCTCTCAGCACCAGCAATGTATGTCATCATCGGGGTCAGTCCGTTGATCATTCGGAAGTTTAGACACTAATTCTAACTCCTGTTGGTTCGTGATATAGAGCTACAGGAGCATCCGCTTTACATTTGAACCCTATGAGCCACGACTTCTTCACAGAACGTCATCCAACCTGTAGTCACCAGTTTGCAGGAGACTGATATTTAAGATGAAAAAGCTGTCCAGTCCCTATTGGATAAGTTTATTTCAAATATCACACAGTGATGCAGTATTAATAACTGAATGAGGTTTAAAGCATAAATTGTTGCTCCTAATCATATCATCCTACCACAGTGCCAAAATCCTACACTGTGCAGTCCTTCTCGGAATCTCTAACTGACGTTGGTTCGTAGAGTGTAGTTTATTCAGTTGCTCCAGGGACAAATGTTTTAAAGATGAAGTGTATTATTCTCTGAAGCGCTTAACTTTCATTCACCAATGCGCCATTCCACTAACTTCAGTCTTTCAGTTAGGTAATATTGCAAATCCTCACACTTCAAACATATGACTTTTAGCCTGATACACGAAATGGAAGTGCTTAACAACTGATGTATGCATATATTTTGCTTAAACAGTCAGAATTTTATGTGCTACTAACGGGAAGTATCTTATCTTTTACTTCAGTTTTGGCACCACCAAAGGATGCAGCTCTGCCATATGATCTGAGAACAAAATTACCGACTTATGGAGCTCAATACAGTCCTCCTTCTTCTACTTGGTTGTCTTCAAATACAGGACCACCATCAACACCAAATACTGCGGAAAAAAATAAGAGTCGTCCAAGCGAAAGTTCATCGGGGGCTGGCGGAATCGACATTGAACCCAACGAACGTGCATTATTAGGTAGATTCTTAACACGCCTGCATAAACTTGATCCTGATTTAATTGTTGGTCATGATTTATGGGGACACCAAATCGAATTGTTAATTCAGAGACTGAATGCTAATAAAGTGCCTCATTGGCATCGCATTGGACGATTACGGCGTTCAGCTAATTTCTCCTTGAATTCGAACAGTCGAGTGAGTCCTTTTTGTGTTGATAGCTTGATCGTTAATTCATGTGATGGTCTTTGTACAAGTGGTTGATAAGCCAATAATTTTCTGGAATTTGATTACAATTTTTATATGATTACTGCTTACAGTCTTCTGTAAAAGGCGGTAGGGTCATTGCTTAATTGTTTGTGTATATCATTCTTTTATGATAAGGCATCTGCTCACAAATAAATAGTCAGTGGTTATTTTCTCTTGACGCTATATTTTAATAAATCTAGATTATTACTTCAAAGTTTAGAATTTTTAAAATAGGCAAACGTATATACTCTCAGTCGTGACTCTGAGTATCTTCATATGACATCATTCTGTCCTCAGCAATAAGGTTTAGTGCTGGACACCACCAAAAAATTGGTACAATTTTAGCGTTTAGCTCGCATAATTTTGACGAGGAATTAAATAATTATATCAATGAAGCTAATGATACATTAGCGACATATTGCTGTAAAAGTAATTTCAAATGTTTACAGACTCTCATCAACGTTTTTTTAAACTATATACATGTACAATAGTGTCGCGCCTTATTACCATAGACATACAAGTTGTTCATGGTGTTATGTATATTAGAACCTATTCGCATATTTCGAAACTATATTTAGTAAGTAGGACCTAACAACTTCCCGAGTTTCTGAGGTGAACTGATCTCACAGTCTGTGCAGGCGCACACAGTTAATCCTCTTATATAGCAGTGCGCATTAATTATTATTATACTTTCATTGTTGTTATAGTTTATGGTTTGTTAGAGACATTTTCTACGGTTTTCGGATGTATTTAAGTAAATACTAGTATGAGATGAGTTACTATTCGTCAATCATTTCATTTTCTTCAAAATGTCAATGCTTTGTAATGTTTTAAGCCTGATTAAGACTTCTTGTTGTATCGCACCAATCTGTTATGTGAAGGTAGTTACAATGTTCTGGTTGCAGAACCTTTACAGCGGTATCCTTTTGAAATAGGTATTGCTCGGTATATCAGATTAGCAGAAATACACTGTAGGCGTAAATGAGTTTTACACTCTTTGTGGAACACTATATTCCAACTGTTCGGAGTAAGTTTTCTCCTGTTTATAATAACGTGTATAAAGTGTGCATGTAGTCTGACTAAAGTAGTTCATTTAGTTAGATAAATAATGACTGATAACTGGTACCATTCAATATTTAGTGTTTAGCAGACTATTTTTAATTAGCTAGTGTTTAGTAGTGCTGTAATTTGGATTCATTTCACTGAAGATTACTTCAATTTATATCACAATGGTATTCAATATATCGAAATATTCAACATCCCTTTTATCTCATTGGAAGGCGTATTTCAAATTATAAACATACATATATCAAACCATCAATGGTGTTACAGCCAATAGAGGTCGTTTTCTTCAATCAGACGTACAGATTTGTGAAGCTTTTACGTGTGAAAACATGATGGAATACAGCCTAAGCAAATATTTTTCTCTGTTTGATGTGTAGGTCCAACTTTTGTTTGTTCATTTCAGTTAGTGTTTTCCCAGAATTATTCTCCTTCCGGTGCATCCTTTTATGTAGAATAAATTTCTTTATTTCAGTCATGGCTTATTCGACATTCTATGCCTGGGCGTCTTGTTTGTGATACAAAAGTGTCTGCCCGTGAATTGGTTCGATCAAGGACGTATAATCTTTCTGATCTAGCTAATCAAGTTCTGGGTGAAGTAACTTCTAAAAAAGATGATAAATCTTCAAAAGCAAATTCACTTCCAAAACGTCAAGTTCCTCCAGTTTTAGTGAGTCGGATTAATGGCAATACTACAACTATTCGTGATAGTGATATTTCTGTCATGGGTTTTGGCGCAGAATTAGCAGACATGGAAATAGATTCTGCTGACTTGAGATGCCTGTTTTCTACATCTGATTTGGTTCGGCAGTTAATTGACTTTTGTCTTTCAGATGCACACCTTGTCCTTCGGTTGTGTCATCAACTACAGGTTAGTCGTTCTATGATGTAACACATTTACCTTTGCTAGTTTGCATAAGAACAAATATTTTCCTATTCTACCATGTGCAATAATAAGGTTTGACATAAACTTGAAGTGTAAATGTATCTATCTAGATGAGACTGTTGGTTTTCAGTTATTCATATAGGAATCACACACGTTTCAACATATGTGCTAGTGGGGAAATGCAAAGTGGGCATGCATACTGTCCTAGGCGGAGGTACTTTTATGAATATAAAAAGGTTGATAGTTGCGATCTGAGGTCTTCCACTAAGTCGCATTGCTCACCAAATTCTCATTCTTAGAAACAAACTGCATGTTTTATGAAATAAGTATAATATTCCATTATTATTGTTATCATTATTTTCGTATTCGCTAGGCCTTACTAAAGAGAAAAGCTCAGTAAGCGTAGTGTTGTGTGAAGTTGGATGGTGGAATGATTGCTCCTAAAAGCAGTTAATCATAAAAAATGTTGAATTCATAATGATACTCTATCAGTTTAAATCAAAATGTATTAAAGATTGTATATGAACATTCTCAGTTTACATGTATTATGCATAACCTTCACTTTGTCGGTTGAAGGAAACTGTTATTAAATTATATGTCTTTCGTAAACCAATTGTTTACGATTAGTAGTTTCGCAAATCAATCCACAGCTTTGAAGATCTCATTATGTATTTCTCATACATAATATTTTTGTATCACCTAACATATAAACTATTCTATAAGCATGAGTTCTTCAGTCACATGTTTGTCTTTCTTATAGGTTTTGCCACTGGCAGTGCAGATCACCTCTATTTGTGGTAATGTTCTTAGTCGCACTTTGTCAGGTGGTCGTGCTGAGCGCAATGAAGCCTTACTTCTGCATGCATTTAATCAACACGGGTACATTGTTCCAGATCCACCAGTGTCTCGACGCGGTGTTCAAAATAACCCCGTGGATGAATGGGATCAAATCCAGGAACAAGGAGCAGAGGAAGGGGGAACAGGACGTAGGAAACCTGCATATACTGGAGGATTGGTACTTGAACCTAAAAAAGGTGATTAGTATCTTTTGTAAAGGTGTCATTTGGTAGTTCTAATTGCGTAAATTATTTAATGTTTTTTATCTCTTGAAATCACATATGTGACAGGAATATGCGCATTAAACATTTCAATGCTAATCGTGCTCTGTGCTTTTCATGTTCTAATACTAGAATTATGAGTTTGATTGATTTGATTAGTAATGATACTTTGCCTTCTGTACACCCTATGGTAACCAATATTATTTGATTGCATCATTTATCTAACAGACTAGGTACTGTGAAATAAATGCGGCTTATTTCTAATATACCAATACCAACATAACTATTATTGGGCTGCATGGAACATGGAACGTTAACTTCGTTATTTAAACTTATCCGCTTTTATTTATCTACTTGTTTATTTGATATAGGTTTCTACGATAAATACATATTACTTCTGGATTTCAACTCATTGTACCCATCTATTATTCAAGAGTTTAATATTTGTTTCACCACTGTCGATCGTGAACTTGTAGCAACTACATCATCTGATAAGGAGGTGGGTGGGTGTACTGTTTTAATAAGTTTCACTATGGGGCTCATCTTGTTTCTGCACCTTCAAAATTAAACTGCTCAGCAATACTTTTATCCAAGTGATGTATTCTCCATTCTTAGAGTTATCATTCCATACATATCTAGTAAATAATCCGAAAGCTTACTTATTACCTAAGAATATCAACTTATTTCAACTTCTGAATATCCATATGTGCATGTTTCAAATAGATTTATCTTAAATGTCGTATGTTGTTGCTATTCTTCAAGATATGATACTATCTGTGGATTTCTTGTAAGAAATTGATGTTGAAGGCAGTCAGTTGAAATTTCGATTACATAAATCAAACACTTGAGTTACTGATGAAATCCAAAGCTCTCTGAACAATATACTATAAACCTTAAATCAATACCTGTATGGGCTGACTGTCATCAAACCACTGTAGTTGCCACAATGGTATCAACAACAGAGCTGTGTTAAATTGATTTACAGTCAAATTATGAAGAACGTGTAAATGTATTAAACATGGCCAGATGGGTTTTAGTTAATAAGGTTCAAAAGGGAGAAGAACATAAAGGTAACGTGCGGTAGATACAGTCGAATCATGGGATAAAATTTACCATTAGCAGTAGAACTTTGACATGTGATACAATTGAATGTAAATAAACATTATTGTAGAGTAACAACCGTTGAATAATTATGAACTTTTACCATATGCTACTAATAAGTAGTTTAGTCAATTAAACAAAGGAAAGTGGTGACAAATCACTGAAGGTAATCGACAAGATATCTAACACTGTCTATGGAAATTAAAGATGAAGTGATTTAGTTCCCAATCAGCTTATGTAGCAACGTAGTTCTCCCCTGTATGTGTATTGTGCTTACCATTCCTGCTTCTCCACGCTTGTGATTGGTACAGTTGACAGTATTGTTTGAATGCTATAAGTAAATTCTTAAAATTGTCATAACCCCATACGTTTCCTAAAAATTTATTTTTATATACTGTGTAGTCTGTTGATCTAGATACGATTGTTGCAACCTTACTGGCCAGTGTTCGTGGTGATGCAAGTGCTGCATCTGCTCTCAAATCTAGCGATAAGAAAGTTCGGCTTCCTACTGATCAGGATCCTGGTTTACTACCTGCAGAAATCAGACGTCTAGTTGAATCACGCAGAGAAGTCAAGAAGTTATTGGCAAACGCTTCGTCAGGTGATGCTGCACAACGCGCTCAATGGAATACTAGACAGGCTGCCTTAAAACTAACTGCGAATAGTGTTTATGGTTGTCTGGGTTTTGCTGCCTCACGGTTCTGTGCTCGAGGTTTAGCTGCTCTTGTTACTGGTTTAGGGCGTGCTGTGCTGATGAGTACCAGAGACCTCGTGGAGAATATGAATTTAGAAGTAAGTTAGTCATCCTTATATTATCATTAAGTTAGTTGAACTTTTCCTAGCTGTTTTTTTATGTTTCCAGTTCTAACTGTTAGTCACTTTACAGTATTTTCTTCTTTAAAACAATTAGTTCCCTTAATGAATTTAGATAAAGCAATAAGAAAACGTAATTTGTCTGAATCATGTGATGTATTTGCGCAACACATTTCGAACAATCTGATCACACACGGACTTGTCATAGGAATATATATGGAATTAATAAAGAGGTAAGAGGTGAGAAAATAGACTTAGGTCAAGTTTAAAGGACATATTCAAGGTCAAAGTAACAATGAAGACCACTACACCAAATAACAGAGGTAATAGTACATCTGCTATGGTGTTAAAACAAAATTTACCAAGGAAGGTTTAATGTGATGACAAATTGTTTTTGAACGCATAAAGGTGGCTTAAACTTTCTAATTGCTAGGGCTTCCACAAACTTTAGGATACGCCCCAAACACGTTTTATAGATAGGTTTAAAAGATCTGTTAACGTCAATTTTATGTCCTGTTTCTATAATATGTTTCTCAATAGAGGAGCTAGGTCTCCTGTTCTCACCATTAATGGGTTCTGAAAATTCAATTTGTTTCTGGAGCCATTTAGGAATATGCTCTGAAGCCCTTACTTGCAGAGATCGATGAGTCCTCCCTGTGTATGCGTGTCCACACGTACATTCAAATTGGTAAATACAGTGGGATGTGACGTCATTTTTCTCATGTTCGAAGGGCTTAGATAGATATATTGGCTTAACATTCTCTATTATTATGATATTGGCTGCATAAAAAGTCTTTTTGACAGCAGCGTTCAGTCTTTGTCTAGTTATCAAGCTGCTTTGATGCCCCATATAGGGTAGCTTGATGTACACGTCTTTCTTAGGGGCGAGTTGGAGAGTGGGTCTTGGTGTTCTGACTACTTTATATCTCCTGATGAACTTGTCTGGATAATTATTATCAACCAGAGTTTGTGTCAACTTTCCTTCATCCGCATCAAGTGTGTCTTCAATGCATATTCGTTGGATTCTACTGAGGAGGCACCTTACTAAGGCTCTTTTGTACCGAACAGGGCAAAAACTGTGGTAATTAAGATACTGTCCTGTCCAGGTAGGTTTTCTATAAATAGATCTTTTTATTGACCTATCAAGCCGTCGACTAAGCATAAGGAAAGATAAACAGTTATCTTCCTCTTCTACAGATGTAAGTGATATGCTATTTTGGACTTCATTCATTCGATTTAAAATTGAGGTAGCAGAACAAGACTTATCACTGATGATTACAATATCGTCTACATACCTTCTATAAAGTGGCACATTTTCGATTAAATCCTCCGATAAATTCTCAATGTGCGACATATAAATATCTGCTAAAAGGGGCCCTAACGGACTTCCCATAGCAACACCATCAACTTGGCGGAAATAATCACCTTCAAATGTAAACCTAACATTGTTAGTACATAGAAGTAATAAATCCCTTAAATAAGATATAGGAAACGGGATGAAAAAATTGTTTGTGGAAATATAATCACACAAAATGTCAACTGTTTTGAGCAAAGGCACATTAGTGAATAACGAGTTTACATCAAAAGAGTACATATTCTTATTCATAATATTAATATTACTATTGTCAAGAAAATCAATCAATTCAAATGTATCTTTTAACACATGCTTACAGAATTGTGTTTTAACTGGATGCAATAATTCTACTAACCATTTAGCAAGTTTATGTGTTGGGGATTTGCACATTGACAGTATAGGACGTAGAAGATTATTGGGTTTGTGTATTTTTGGCAAGCCATACAAATGCGGGAATTTACAATCTGATGGCTTTAACGAGTCAAATTTTTCTTTACTTATAGCATTTAGGCCTTGAAGCTTCATTAGATTAGCTGTCACTGTGCCCTGCAACAACTGGATATCTTCTGAGGAGGGGTCACGGCTAAATTTGCTTTTATCATCAAGAATAAACATCATTTTAGATTTATAGTCACTTTTATTCATAATAACGACTCCAGAACCTTTATCAGGTTTCTTAATAATGATATTAGGATTTTCCCGTAGCTCTTTCAAGGCTTTGAAATGCTGGGAATTTAAAATGCTTTTCTCGTTTGGGTTGTTGTTTAAAAACTGATGAGCTATATCCACCATCTTGGCCTTAAACCAACCCCGATCTTCATCGGATGTTGCGGTAAGAGGTTTGAGTTGGTCGTATAAGTTTTCAAACTCAGCATGTATGGCTAAATCCGTAAAGTGCGTGCGAGGAACACAAAATTTGAGTCCAAGGGATAATGCTTCTTTTGATGAGTAGATAGAGTAATATCAGAAAGATTTGTAACATACTTATCAGGATTCACCGGAAAGACATCTACGCGGTTTCGATCATCAATTGAACTCGTTAGCTTATTTTGTATATCCGTCTTAGTTTTCTGAGTAACGTCTTTATTTTCTTCGAGAGATATTTGCCTCATGAATCGGGTAGTTGTGAAAACCACTTCAATTTTATGGTCGTGGGGTGACATGTTGTCGTCTGATCTTTTTTGTTTAAGGTTGGAAATATTCAGTTCTAGTATAATTGATACTTGGATGATATAACCATTCACTGCTTCCAAGTTTTCAGTAGTTTTTCAAGTTTTGTCAATTTCTTTTTTTAACTATTTAGCCAGTATATTCATCAAAGAATAACTTGTGAAATAATTACTTAGTAAGGTTTTTAAGTGTTGCTGAAATGCCATATTCCTCGATAGGATTGTAAAGTAATTATGATGTTTATCTGCTATTATCGAAATACATATATTACTTGAAATAGTTTTCTGTTAATACAAGTTTTCAATTTCCTATACATCATTCTTATAGGTGATTTACGGTGACACTGATTCTATTATGGTTAATACTAATACAACGGATTTATTAGCTGCATTAGCTATCGGGGAAAAAGTGCGCCAAGAAGTTAATAAGCATTATCGTTTGTTAGAGTTGGATACAGATGGCGTTTACGCTGCTATGCTACTTCTGGCTAAAAAGAAATACGCGGCTTTGGCAATAAACAATCCTATTCAGTGGGCTGCAGCAGCGAAATTAGCGATTAGTCAAGGATTACCACCACAAGTTGTTTCTACGAAACAAGAAATGAAAGGTTTGGATATCGTTCGACGGGATTGGTCAGCACTTGCTGTGGCTGTCGGGCGTCGGTGTGTGGCTGCTTTGCTTTCTGGCGAACCTAAAGACGTCATATTAGATCGTATACATGCTGACTTGACAGAAACTGCCGAAAAAGTTCGTGAAGGAAAGTTACCTATTTCAGATTTTATCATCACTAAAGTAAGTTCCTTCTAAAAGAAATTAAAAGTTTTGTTTTTATGTAGTCCACACTTACTATTTTTATGCTAACGTGTTACGAAGTGTGACTAGCCACTACTAGCGAATAGCAACAGGATACGTTTTGACAAGATAAAATAATAAACTGGATAAATTGCCGATAAATTTTGTTGCACAAACTAAAAGCAGAGTACTGTGGTACACTGTCCAACATTTCCGTTTGTGGTTTCCTGTGTTATAAAAAATTTATGAAGTGATCTGCAGCGACGTTGCTTTAGTCGGATTGTTGTGGTTCAATAGTATAAGCGCTCGTCTTCTAAGTAATGAGTTTCAACTCTGGTCCACCCATCTAACTTCCGTCAACCAGTCAGTATTATCTGATTCTCAACCATTGACACTAATGGTTTATGCTATATTTAGCAATAAGTATTACATAATAGTAATTAGTGGAAATCAACTGCTTTCATCATCGCCGTGAATGCTTTGTTGACGACATTGGCTAGGACTTTTCGTATGCTTTTCTATGTTCTGTTTTTTAAACCCTGCTGTCTAGGTTATAAAAAATGCTTTTGGTGCAATACTGTTGTTTATTGTAAAATATCACATTGAACAGTTAGTTACTGTATCGTTTAGTTAACTTATTTTCAGTTCTTTTACTTTTTAATTCAAAAGTTGCGTAGCATAAAGTATGCTACAGTTTTAAGTTTCTTTTTATCATGACCTGTATATCTTCTTCATAATCTGTTTCTCTGTTTGTACGAAAATTAAGGCTTTTCTGACTTTTGTAGCATAATTTGAAAAGTGTTTTCGAAGAAGCTGCTTGGGACTGGATTTGTAGAACAGATTATCTTCAGAGTCGTATTTACTGACTCTGATTGTTCAACTTTTCCCTCATCGCTTTATCAAGTACAGTTTCATTTGCTGTATCTCTAACTTGTCATGTCTGTATCTTTGAGTTTACTATTTTATGTTTAGAGGTTTTTCCTGTGTAAACCTTTCAGATGTTAACTAAGAATCCAGAAGATTATGCTGATTCTAAAAGTCAACCTCATGTGCAAGTAGCTTTACGTCTCAATGGTTCTAATACAAGCGATAAAAAATCTGCTACACGTCGAATTCGTGCAGGTGATACAGTTGAATACATTATTTGTGAGGATGGTTCCGGTCATTTGGCCACACAGCGTGGTTATAGTCCAGCCGAGGTTTCTAACCGTGCCTCTAAAGTATCCAATGGTAAGTTAGTGTTTTCTGAATATATGCACGTGTATAATTTACTTCGTATGTCAATGTTGTAGTAATAGTGAAGTAACCTGAGACGGCCTCAACCTGACAACGTTATGTTGATGGATTGTAGCAGTGATCGAAGTTGAAACAAAGGATAAATCTCTGCGTAAATAAACCCAGAAACCTGTAGATTACTAGTTCTTGATTCCACTGACTTAGCTATGAGATCTGATCTCCAAATAATTCTGAGCTTCGATTCGATCACTGGTCTTCATATGAATGAGTGCTATGTATTTCTTGTTCAGCGTTATCATACTATCCAAGCCAGGATTCCAGCAGCTGAGATGACCTTAGCTTGACAGACTAGTAGTGTTTTTGTGATTTATGTATGATTGTATAAATACTCACAAATTCCATATTAGATAAGTTTATTTTAATAATCACACAGTGATACAGTATCAACAGCTGGATGACGTTTCGAGCATAAATTATTGCTCATAATCATATCAATTGTAAATCTAAGTCAGTGTATTTATAGCTATGTTAGAGGGTATGGCCTTCGTTCACTCTTCGAAATTACACTTTTCAACATAAGTTTTTCCTCTAGCTATAAACTAGACCATAAATACTTCAGGGGTTTTTCCTCCACATCTGATCAAGTGTGTGTTCATCGGCAGCTCAATAGTTTACAAATATAATGGTGTGTAGTGGGTGCGAAAAATGTCTCTAGGGTAGCTCTACTAATGATAAAACTATTCGTTATTTTACCCTTCGATAGGTTTTTTTTACTCTTAAATTTATTCATCTTATATGAGAAATTATAGTTAAATAAATTTCATCCTCATTACCTTTTTTTCTGAGTTTTGGCTTTCTTCTAGTTCCTTCATGATATGGGTTGTATTATATTCGTTACATGTTGTTTATTCATCTTCCCTTGCTATGTCTAAATTGTCGTATTAATTTAGCAAGCCTAAGTAATTACGCGATGCCTAATTTTTTTATCACTTTTAATAAACTTGTAGCCATCATTGTTTCAGCTTGTTGTCTTGTCCATTTAGAATGTAACATTTAAAATCATATCACATTATCTCTATTCTCTAGTCCGTCCTTATCTTCTATGCTGTTATTTTGCATCATGTTATCAATTTTTCCTTTCGAGATACGGAATCATCTGCACAGGGGACCCTCTCAATTGATGTGAATTACTATTTGGCTCACCAAATACATCCTGTTGTTAGCCGCTTGGTTGCACCTATTGAAGGCACATCTCCAGCTCGCATTGCTGACTGCCTTGGATTGGATCCATCGGGTTATCGACGATCTAACGCGACTGCTATTGGGGACGAAGATGATGAAAATGCAAGTTATCTTTTATATAGTATAATAATATATTTCTTCTTGTAGAACCCAGACAGTGGACTCGCTAACTTCACTTCATCTGTTACAACGGGAGATATTGATCCAGTTTACGTTACATGCCCACGAAATTGTGGTGGTCCTCCAATTTCCATCACAAATTCTGCTTTCAGTGTTGTTGGTAAATCTTGGTTTGTAAGTTTTCAATTTATAGTGATATATTTTTTATTTCCATTTACTGTACTGTATGTTTTCTTGTTAAGTGTGTTTTGTTTTATTTGCGGTATCTATTAGTGATTATTATTCTTGATTAAATCAATGTTGTGAATGTTATAACGCTGTTTCTTAACTGCTTTCACACTTCACTATCACTATGCTGGATGATAAAACTGGTGGGATATGTTTTTTGCAAACTCCTTATACCTTTCATTTTTTTGTCTAAAGGTCTGAACACGCATAGTGTAATAACCTCTACTGCTTTGAGAGAATGCTAGGTTTTATATTGATAATGACTATTTTCTTGAGCAATTACGGCATGTTATTGAATTACACACTGTTAGTTTAGAATGACTGGAAAATGTACATATCTTTCTTTCATATGTTGGGTGTTTCTCACTGTTAATTGTCCAAGATGCGTAAACTGCTGACGCTTCCAAACTCCACGTCATGTTTGCATTTGTCACAGATAATGGTATTTACAGTCCGTTGCTTAATCGTCACATATTCAGTATATTTCTCGATAAGTTTTACCAAAATAAGATTAGTGAGCACGTAATTAATTGAATAGTTAGTGGAAAAAGTTTGTTGCTCATTTGTATTAAGTTTTTTGTACGCTCTTTCTATCGATATATTCACATTTATTAATCTTGTTTGTTCGTTCTGAGTTGTTTTTGCAGTCAAGATTGTTTCTGAAACATCTTTCCTTTTCTAGATAACTTATTGTCTACTTTGATTTAATAACTGTTTATGTTTTGTCTATTGTAGTGTCCTACTTGTTCACACAATTTATTATTATCCCAAGATTCCACTCGCCTTGTTACTAACCGCTTGATTTTTGAAGCTCGTCGCCTTATTGTTCGATATCAGTTAGGCTGGATGACTTGTGAAGATCCTGCCTGTGGTGCAATTACACGTTCTTTCCCTTGTCCACCCAGTTCTGGTCATCATGCTATTGGTGAGTCTGATAGTCTTTGGGCACGTGGTGGACGCCCTCTTTGTGCTGCCTGTGGAGGTCAAGCAGTGCTCAAATCCAATTTTTCAGAGGCAAAACTGTATAGGCAGTTATGTTTTTTCAGATATCTTGTGAGTCCACCAAACACTAAGAATCCTGGGACCAGTATTGATATAGATGGTTAGTTAACTTTCATTTATGAAGTGAATGCATTATTGTATATTTACTGTTATGTGATTTAACTGAAGTAGTTTAACTTTGTCAAGAGTACAAAAATATTTTTGTTGTGTTTTTATTAAGGCATGCGCAGTGCGTTTACAACAGATTTGTTTGAATTTGTATACCACCCATTCCTCTTTATTGTTCCTCCATATTCTTCCCAGGGCTTCTCAAAAAGACGTCATATTGCGTAAAATATTAGAGGCTGTGTGTAGAGTTGGAGGTGTGCCTTTGATTCAACTAACTGACATTGTTGCTGATAGGCATTTTAACTCTTGCAAGCAGCTAGCTAAAGTTATCTTGTCTGATACCGAGCAACCTAACTGACTGACTGATTTCAACATAGAACCTTGCATGGATGTGCAGCAGTTTGAGCTGCCACACTTCATTTAGCACACAAAGCAAGAAATGCAAAACAGAGACAGTGCGCGAACCAGGGTGTAGTCGGAGTCTACGCACGTGCTCCAGAATGAGTGACAGTCTTTAATTGACCCTCACCGATTGTACCCTATCGCTATGTGGTCTATCTGAGTCCAGCGTTGATTTGCTGATGGAGCCGAGCAACCTCTCTATTCACAATTTCTTCCTTCTCTCTCTGCGGGTATTACCACGAGAAATTTCCTAAGAATTTATGTTCATATAGCAAAAGCGCGATTTTACAATTTAGTTATTAAATCTACTGTGATTTTCTGCGGTTAGTGAATTAAAAGATGAGATTGAAAGTTTCAGTGAAGATAATTTATTATTACACTAAGTCTCGTTGTTAGTGTTACTGCTATTCATAAGAACTAGATGTATGGAAATTCCTGAACACTCCTCGAGAAACGCGCAGATATTTTGTATCTTTTCATTTATACCTAACCTATTAACGATTATTTATTAGTGTTTGTGCATATATAATTATGGAGTCTGATACTATGTTTTTAAAAAAAGGTTGTTAGTGCAACCCTAAAATTCGGTTACGAAAAGCCAATGAAGAAGTTTCTTTTCATTTTTTACAGTTACCCTTCCACCGATGGTTTCCAGTATTCTACTACAATGTCGAATGCATTTTGATCGTCTTCTGTCTCATTCCGCATTTGCAATGGTGGATCTGAGTAAACTGTTCTCTGGGTTACGCCCTGTGCACAAAGGTCCTGAATTTCGTCAAATAAACACAGTCCTCGTATAATCTCTTTTTTAAATATTATTTATGTGTTTATTTTCTCAATGTAAAAATTATTTTTGTACCGAAAATTGCGCCTACATGCTACTTTAAGTGTAATTCTATAAGAAAAAAAAAAGAATTTCCATATCTTGCTTCGATCGAATCGGATGGGTGTATTGGATAAAGCTTACAAAATGAATACACAACGGAAGCATGTTGCTTCCAATGTGTTTTTTGTTGTTAGATGTTGAAGATATTTTGTCTAGAAAGCCATGCAATTAAATTCCAAGTTTCGTGTGACTCACTAGGTATTAAAATATGCGTTTAACTTCCAGAGAGAGAGATGTACGCATCTCTTAACGTCTACAGTCGTACGATATGCAGTTGTTATGCACTCAAAACGATCGAAAATATGTCGTTGGCAATCAAGCCTGTCACGTTATATTTTTCACCGGTTAAATAATTCAAAAAGGTATTATTCGATAATGGTTAAGTAATGTACTTTGATTTGTTCCAATATCTTGAACATTTTGACACTAAGTAATGAGAGTAGGGATTGGCACTTAGTTGCATCACTTTAAGTTATCAGACTTACATGGAGAACACAAAATAAGGGAACAGAAACGAAGTGAAACAGTAACCATAAGACGCGGGTGTGATTGAGAGAATAAATAAAGATTAGGGGACATTTTTCAAATTTTGATGACAAGGGGTAAATACATTCGCGAATTATATTCAATTCTCATAAAGAACCTTCAGCTGTTGGTTTTAAGCATTTCGGAAAACCCTATGAAGAGCAATCTAGACCTAACTACTAAGCTCAAATCATAAGCTAACGATTCCATCTTCCTGATTAACTTTAAGTCTTTTCAACCAAATTCTTTTTCACCTAACGTTCCCATCAGAAAAAATTGTTGGCTTACAAGGACAAAATTTCACAGCTGTACAGCAGGGTAGGGTAGGGTGAACTACTATCCAGGACACGCGTTCTTTGACATACAGTCAGATATCACTTCGGCGTCAAAGTCGATACAAGTTGGTTAGTGTCAAACAAGCCCTTTGTGTCTGTGATATGGGTCATCTCAACGACCCATGTATTAGGTCTTATGCATTTCCTTAAATAAGTGAAGTGGTACAGAATTAATCACTTAGAGAATAAAGCAAAACTGAGTGACGTAAGATGATAAACAGGATTGAGTAGAGTTCATCTGGAATTGAAAAATAGTAAAGTGAAGATCATAAGAAGTACAAATGTAGTAGTACAAAATGAGGAAATAATAAATGCATATCATGATTTGTTGGTCAGTTAAGTGAACAACTTCTATGTCTACTGTTAAAAGCGGAAATCGGCATTTCATCTGATTTTAAAGGAAAAACCATGAAAACATGTCTTTATTATCGTTTATAATATCTTTCAATCTGATGATTATTTAATTTCTTCTCATTAAGTCTACATGATTATATGAAAGGATTTTTTGTGAAATCTTCTTTGAGAGTGCTAATAGATAATGACATCTCTTGTGAACAATGTACAGTTAAGCAAACTAAGTGGATGAATGTTTGTAGAATTATGCATTTCTACAATGCGTGTGGGGAACTACTTTCACTTTCATGACAAACCAGTGATTCCAGTACTACCGATCTATGTGAATGAATGGGAATTCTGAAAAAGAAAACAGTTAAGGGTTTTAGCTATCGTTGTAGTGAATACTAGTGGCCTAGTTTACGAAGTTCCGTGAGTGAACATTTTCTTTTAATTCATGGAAAATTCCCATTGTAACATATTGAAAATCAAAACAAGTGATTCAGCAAAGAAACTTTTTTCAACGAAGCTGTACAATCGTATATATATATATATATATATATATATATATAGTTTTTAAGAAGTTATATCCGGTAAGGGAATTGAATCATAGGTGTGAATGCATAGTAGTATGAAATGCAATTAAAATATTTGTGATTATAATCATAGTTAAATGTGAAGTGGCAAAACAATTAATGTCATACATAAAATAATCCATAGGATGTATAGAACTTGGAAGGAGTGTGCAATTATACGATTAGTAGGCAAATCGAATAAAATAAAAACGTTACGTAATATCGTATGAAATTTGATAACATAGAATTTAACGTTGCAAAACAAAAATGATTTAGAATGACAAGTGAAATAATACCGGTGACAGCTCAAAGTGACAATAGTAATGGTAACAATTGACGTAATAAAGGAAGAGCATACGAATTGAATAGACAGAATGGAAAAAAATTGGTAGAGCCAATATATGATTTGGTATTATCATACTTAAGCATAGAGGGATTAAGACCATGGGAGTTGGAGGGGTTGAACGAACGTTTTCTGTATACAGAGATCTGACTTTTCTGTTTCGATAGCGAAAGCTTCAGCAGCACAGATGAGTCGGGTACGTAGTGATTTCTGTAAATTACTTTTTGCCTTGTAGATGACTTTAAGAGTGGAGGCTGTAGAGATAGGGTGATCATCATCGACCAGATGTTCAATGATCGCGCTTCTTATTTTTCCACTTCCACCTCTTCGCAACAATGCAGGATAGTGTTGGACCCTCTTGGACAAAACTCGATTCGAATGACCGATATACCTAGCTCCACACGAGCAGGTGAATTAATAAACTCATATAGAGTTCGTCAACAGCGGGATCTTGTCCTTCAGGTTATTGAACAGTAATGGTTGACTGGTAAAGGCTATTCTCTCAGATTCAGCAGGGAATGTTCTTTCCAGGGACTGTGATATCCTTCTTTTCATGATATCGGGAGCTAAGTCACCTCTGAATTCCAAATTTATGTGCAGTATTTTTCAGGGTGTGGATATTCAGTCACGTTTCATAGGATTTGAATGTATATTCTTGTCTATAAAACGTGGTGCAAATTCATTTTCTATTAGGATTTTCCTCAAAAGATTTAACTCATCCTCCACAGTTTCAGGGCTACATATGCGCCGAATGCGGGTGGCAAGCGACAGGACTAGGTTTCGTTTTCAACCCAGCTGTAGAAATTTGTCAGTTGACCATTCCATGACAGCTTTCGATAAATCGATCTCTTCAGAGTTCCATCGGTCCTCCTTGATAAGTTCACATCGAGGAAATAAATGCTAGGCTCGTTCTCCATTTCGATTGTGAGTTTTATCGCTGGATGGCAACCATTAAATGCATTTAATATATTATTCAAATTACAAATAGTAAAGGTGTCATCTACATATCTTTTATACATTTGAAAGCTTTGGATTGTTGACTTCAACTGACCATTTTCTAAACTGGCCATAAAACAGTCTACAACGAGAGGACCCAAGGGAGAAGCCATTGCAGTACCATCCTTCTGTCTTTAGACTGTTTCATTGAAAGTAAACTGCACATCTCAAAAGTAGTTTCAAATTTTCTTTACTGATATATGACATTCAACATAACTATCTTCATTTTCTGTGGTTGCTCCTACTACTTTAGAATAATAAAGATTTTTAGCTCAGGTGGATGAATTTGATTTAGTTGTGTTCTCTGAGCTAGTTGATTTAACTGCGAAGCAGTATATTAGAAGTTTTCTGCCTTGGTGAACGATAGTGAAGGCGTATAATTGTTCATACTATGCAGTTTTCTGGAGAAACTTTAGTTGCCTTATCAGGCAACATCGGGATTAACCGGGATGGATTTGTGGACTACGACGGTGTATTCGTGAGATAAAAATTCGTTTTAATTAATTGTAAAGTTATTCATTCAGATATCAACTGCTGAGTCACAGTTTAACACAACCAGGTTCTATCATGAATTTCTGTACTAAAATTGCAGTCCAACTTGTATTTCATAAGCATACACTAGATCGGAAAATAACCTTGTTTATTATTATCATTATCGTCTTATTACTAACTTTAGTAATGGTCACGTGAAACAACTCGCCTGCACTACACATTAGATAGTCGATAAGTTTAAAACTTATACTGTTTCACTGTCTCCTACCTATTGTCGTTCTATTTCCAAAATGCCTTTACTCATATACTTCGACCAACACCCGTTGTAAATTTTTTGGAAAGAAACTATCTGAATATGCTCTTTGTTAACGCAGTCACGAGTGATCATGTTTTCTCAATGAAGTTATTCAATGCACGATCTGTTTTATTATGCTATGAGTCAAGAAGGTCATTATTGCAAAAAAGAACTCAACACTAAACCTTACCGGTCACTTAGTTTTGCTGATAATAGATTGGATAAACTGTTGATTGAAATTCCTAATCGAAGATCTGAGTCATCAGTTTGTGTTAACGATCGCTCCAATTCTGCTTCACCTACTAGAAAACAACCACACCCATATGCAATGCATGCAATGAGGTCGATTAATGGACAACGGCCTCGACTGCCTCAGTGGCCACCACCTGATCCACCTCCACTAACTCCACTTAATATGGGATTTAGTCGTTATTTTTTTGGTGCAACACTTGGAGTAAATAACACATCACCAGTATGGACACTTCGTCCATGGGGACGTGGTAATCACCTATCCCGTCCTGTAAATCAGATTATTCGTGTTAACATCGGCATACCAGAACTTACTGATGATACTCTTTTGAATCCAACAGCAGAGCAATCAGCCCGTATGGTTTGGATTGATGCAAGTGATGCTGTAGAGGAGATCACAACCGGAGAAATCGAACTTATGCCCACACCTCAATTAGCATCATTGACTGAAGTTGACGGTGCTCAGTTTGACGGCAGCGTAAGCTGTACTTCAACCTTGCACACACCCAACACCCTTCCTAATCATTCTGGAAGTAATCAGACGACTGTTCAGAGTCTGTCTGAAGGATCGTCTCACAGCTGTATTTCAACCTCCCATCAATCATTGACACATCAAGCAACTGTAAATGATTCCGTTAATGAGGAAGTGATGTATGGATTAGAAGAAGAAGACAGTACTGAGTTTGTCTTAGTAATGGATTCTAATTTGGATTCTCACATCACATTACATATGAGTGATGAAATGCTTCTTGTAGGACAGTTGATTTTAAATAATTCGGATACTGAAACTGAAATGACTTATGATTATCCAAATTTTTCAGGATAATAAATCAATTTTTATAGATTTAATTTTGTTTTTCTCACATTATTATCCCATTTAAGTTCATTTTATCTTTGTTTAACTTATCTATTGATTGATTGTTATTTGTGATCAGCAGGATAAATGAATCAAGTGGTCACAGCTCCTAGTAATCTGACAGATTCACTCTTTTCATTCGCTTTGTAGAAGTTTGTTTAATTATCTGAAGCAGACAGCTGCAATAAGATATTTTCGTACACGAGAAAGTTACTTCTTTGATTTGCTATGAATTTTGTAAGATAAACATTTCCACAGATAAAATACAGACCTTAGCGGCAGTAATGGTTGTCAGTTGCAGGCGATGGATGAATGATGTTCACGATCTTCACCTCATCCATGGCTGAAGATAATTTTTATGGTTTACAGTTTTATATGCCTTAATTTTTCAACTATCGTATTATTATCGTTACCTTGACAAAGTTTTGCAGTGACTTTATGTAAAAGTGTTTTTGGGCTTTTGATAACTTGAAGTGTTTAGATCAAACTAACATTGTAGAATAAGATTCTGAATTTAGTGATCCAGGCGTAAATTAGTGGCTCATTTATGTTTGAAGTGATTGCATTCACTGGATTTCTAAATCACATTGTATTTTACGGATCAGCAAACATTCTACTTAACACGTTTATTTCTTTCATCATCTGGAAATTAGTCCGGCAGTGCTCCAGTCTCAGCCTGAATGTATACAGCATATTAACACTGAGGTTTTAAAATGCTAATATCCTCAATTTTCAAGTTACGGTTTACAGTTTTGTGATGATTACCTTTGATTTATTACAATCATTTGTAATGCGATTCACTGGCAATGAAGTTACCGGGTCGCCGTTCATGGTTGATTGTGTAGACTGGGAAGTACGTTATATTTTAATAAAAGAAATGGAACCGCCCTTAAAATAAGTATTTTAGCAACTGTCTAAGGACAAGGCAGTTAAGAATGACGATTCTCAGTTTCTATGTGTAATGATTATAAAGCATCCTTTTGAGTGGTGAGATCTAAAAACACACTGACGAGCATGTTAAAGACTTCTGAATATCTTTCCTCTTATGTGGAAAAAATACAAAGGAAAAAGAAGTCTGATAAATGGTTACACTGATGCTGCATATTTCCTTTTCAACGTAACTCTACATCCATGTCTGCTTAGTTGACTATAATGTTGCTCTGGCTCTCAACTCATTGGTTAACATGTCTAGCTTTACTCACCAGATTACCTATTTATGGAAGTTATCATGTTATATAATACGCGTAAGCACTGTTGTTTAGTTGCCCATCCATTTAGTGGTTGTAGGCAAATGTCATTTTTTCACCTGATATAGTTACTAATGCTTGTGCATCTACTAACTTATTGGATGGTTTATTGCTATTGTACCTTAGAATCTGCTGATTCATACGTCTCCTTAATGTGCTTCTGAATTGCCGGTCTTTAAGCTAGTTTCCCTTTGACAATAACTTTTAATGATACCATCTTATTCATTCATTTAATATTCTGAGCTGAAGTGTTTCGTAATTACATTTAACACTCATAATATGACAAATGCTTATTGTCATCATCCTGAACTATAGTAATAAATGTAGGTTTTAATGACAAAAATATAAAAGTTGGGCACTGTGGTAGAGTATAACTCCATTATAGATAAGACTTTATTTTCACAAATCACACAGTGTTATACAGTAATATTAACTCGATAATTAATCAGGACATTTCATCCCTACAGTCCGATGTTTCATAGTACATTGTTAAATACGAATTTCACACCTGATAATGAGAAACTTAATTGGTAAGAATATAAGAGATTTTGCAAACTTGTAGTGGCCAAAGCTACTGCACGAATGAGAAATAAGTCGGATAAATTTATTTACTTATTTATATTTCTTGTGGTAGACAATTTGGTAACAGAATGCTGGAATGATGTGCTCAAATAGCTGTGTCACAAAAGAATGAGGGAAGGGACTAATAGAAAGTATCCAGCTTTGGCATTCGATTAGGCTGCTTATCTAACACTACAGTCTATCTGGTGTTTTCACTTCTATATGAAACAGAAATTTTTACTTTTAGCGAACTTTAAAACAAATTGTGGTACAATATCGTCAATGCGGGTTATTATGTTAATATTTTGACTTAAGACTGATTTTCATCTGAATGTTATTAAGTTAGGAATGCCAGTTTCATAAATTCCTAATATCATGAATTATTCAACAGCCAATAGAAAGATGTTTTCTTGTAAAGAAAAACAGTGAGGTTAAGTTCAATGTAACTTCAGTCTTGATAAAATTGAACTGATTTTTATTTTCTTTGAACAACTAGTCCCTATGAAATTTATTTGACAACCATCATTCAATAGGTGGATGAGTTCACCATCTGTCGATAGAAAGGCATGCCACACACTGGGATTTCAGATAGTGGGTTACTTTAATGCAGCTCATCTATCATTAAGGTGATAAAGAAATAACTAAGTGCATTTTATTATCAGTGAAGGCTTATTGTTCATCATACAATATGAAGAATTTTTTTATTCATGAGAACATTGGAAGATTTACTCGACTTCATTAAACATTGCTATGTCTTCCTGAACATTTGCAAGCTATTTTTCTCCTCATTTTCCATGTCACTGAATGCATCAGAATGATGACTTAGGTTTAAAAATATGAATTCCTTGCAAAATTTGAAACAGCAACAGCAGGCTCGTTGGGCCTGAGCTTTACCGACTCGACTGTTAGATCCAACTGCTCGTGCTATCTGAATTTCATCCCGGTCATGTAGGGTTGTTTTAATCTGTTTTTGGGTGTTATGTGAACGATATTCAGATTATGTGTTCTGGATTAATTGTAATATAGATTTCGTCACGAACCTGTATCATTTAGTGAATCCCTAGAAACGGAGTAGCAGTGGACGGCTGTTTCCTTCTAATTCGGGATTCTTCACCAGTGTGGGTCTGAAATGAATAGTTAGCGAGTTGGCCTAGTAACATGGGAGTTCGAATCATGAATGAGCATTGTTGAGGAGTCATAGACTAGGACAAAACAAGTGTCCAGTGCCCCTTGGTTTTCAATGATTCCCTGCTTGATACCCGGTTTGGATGACATCTGCACTGGATTTACATGAGTGGACAGTAATTAGCTTTCCATTATTATTTTTTTCTGCCAGTTAACTGAAAATAGTCAGTCTACCAAACGGCTGACTGTATATTGAACAAAGATACCACTGAAATCTAATAAAGCTGACATGCGCTTGTAGAAAGTTGTACTACTTGTGGATAAATAGTTACCTTTATTAGCTTACACTGACAAGGTTGACACTACATATTTTATCAAAAACCATAAACTGCTTGAATAATATGAGGGCCGTATATCAAATGGTTTCTTAAAACCCCTGAACTGTGTGGGTTCATACGAAATTTCACTCAGGTGGCTTTAGATATTCATATAGTTTTCATCTGTAATAAATATTTCACATTTGAAAATTCGAATTCCCTAAGAAATCTATAGTTAAAGGATATTAGATAGTTGGAGGCAGTCGGCAGGGAGCCTTGGACCTAGGCTTCGTGCTAGTTGGCACTCATCAGCAAGGCGTATCTGCAACATTGAAGGAACTCATGTCCTTTTTGAGATTCGAACCCGCGTCACCCAGTGCTGCAGTCAGAGACGTTACCACTGAGCCATTCGGGCTCGCGATTGACCTCCTGTAGGACTGTAGTGGGTATTTTGATTGGACACTAGTAACTAGTGTGGCGTGTCTAGTCCTTTCTTTGGTGCAGACTGAATTCTACCAGTTGAAGGATGTGTATACTGAAACAGTCTGAAAGTAAAACTTCGTAGTAGAAAAAACTGTTTCAGATATTTAAGTCATAGCATGAAGCTGTCGGTTGGAAACATAAGGGTCAAGCCACTGAGTCTGAATTCAATTAACAAAACTCTTTTATGTTTTGCCAGGATGGCTTCTGATTATTCTGTAGCCAAAGTTCATTAGTCTGTTTATTAGCAATCTCTGGATAAGACGTGGAGTTGTTATATAAGGTCATTTCAGGTGTCCTTGAAATGTGTTGTACACATCGCTTACGTTGAGAAAAGTTAGAATTAATTAGGTGAGCAATAGCAGCAACTAGAATCGTCAAGTTGTTTAAAGAAACACGTTGGAAACTCAGTCTTTACAATCTTTAACATAATTACCAGTCCTTATTTTGTTATTCGCTCTCTAGTCACCTTTGGCCATTACAGTGTCATTCTATCTGGATTCTCTTCATTTTCCGTGTTTTTTGTAGATATGTTGCTGTTAGAACGGATTCACGAAGTTAGCCAACTTTGTTTGTGGATAAAAAGCATATTGAAATTGTTGTGACATTCTAATGTTTTTTTTATTGGGACTGTGATTCATTAGTTTCTTAATTCGATTTTCAAATAGACGTTCCACTGTCGAGGGTTGTGCAGTTCGTTAGCTTCTCTAACCTTCAACAAATGGTTATGCTGTATTTTTTTAAGTGTATAAGAATGCACACGGTTATTGAATTTAATTATTACTCGTCTTATTTGTCAATTTTCTGTCAAAAGCGAAAGTTCGCCACATCATTCTTTCAAAACAGTTAAATTGCGAAATCTTTATTTCCTATTCATCTTACCAGACATAACTTAGTCGAAGAACTTCGTTTACTACGGAAAAGCTATGCAGATAACACATTCAGCTGTCGTCTGGATGCTAGACATATATCACAGAAGATAGTTTTCTTTTAAATAAATAAGAGAAGATCAACAGTTTATTCTAATTTTTCATTATTTTGTAATTATATAAATATAATTTCTTTTAAAATATCACTTAAATACCATTGGAGGTCTACTAATGAACATATTCTGTTCTGGTTTCCTCCTAACCTTCTGTAATGATGCGAATGTGTGCCTTAGAAAATGATTTTCTGGACGTATTGTTTTCCTTGTATAGGTAGGTGGCCTACGTGTATCCTTGTATTTATCATCAGGTTTTAGTTTACCGTCAGCAAGTAAAGTTTGCTTAGTCACTACGGGAGTTGGTTTAGATAATTTTTCACTCTTATTTCTTATGCTACTACTAATACTACCGGATACATTTACACACTGACCATCTCTTATTTGAGGTCTGCTTGAATGATCATTTGACTGTAGAATATTTTTGCTATGTAAAACTTCCATAAAATGTTTTCCAATCAAAAATCTACGCTGTTTAGCTTTTTGTTTAGCTGCACCAGATGGTTCAGTGTCTTTTATGTCATCATGAATTGACTCGCGTAATGATGACGATGTCCGTGTATAATTTTCAAACGATACATTTTTTGATTTTGAATAGCTTCTTCTCCGGTTCAAAGTATTCATCTCATCGAATTCCTCTCGAACTTGTGAAGAATACGATAATTTATCATACCCATCATTTTTTTCAAGAGATTCATTTAAAGTGAATCTGTTGTTGTGCTGTTTTTCATATTCCTTTGATAATCTTAGACCAGGACGTATCGGCGAAGCATTAACTAGTGATAATTGACTACCTCTTGAAGACAGAATATTTTCACGTCGTTTTTGTACTTGGTGTTGTGTATGCCAGTCTGAGATTCCTTTTCTTTTAATATCAAATTTACGTCGTCTGCATGAACAGTAACTGGATGCTGAATTCTCTAGTGCATAAGTTGGATATTTTCTCGTTGTCACTTCTGATAGATCAGATGTGCTAACATCTTCGTCATTTAGTTGCATGTGCTTATTAAAATGATGTATATCTGATGGGTTCTGTCTATAACCCAAGTCATAATTTCTCTTCTGATCTTTCCATGCTGGTGTTTTGGATCTTTTAGATAAATACCTACTGGAAGGGATAGAATTTTCAAAACATTTACTCATCCCAGTCATTTTATTATCACCTTGCTCACAGTCATTCACATGGTGCATAACACATAGTAATCTACGTCCACATTCATTTGATATCGAATCTTGTCGTGAATTCGTTCCATTAAATTCATTTGTAAACTGATTTTCAACTCGTGTATTAGGCAAGGTAGTTTGTGATCTGTTGGCTACCTCCCCAACGTATTGTGAATGGTCGGATTCTCGGAACTGATTAATAACCTCAGATTGTAAGCTTTGGTTAGTAGGGAGCTTACGAGCTTTTATTAAATTTTCATTCCAGATGTTAAAACTAATATTATCATTTAGTGGTTCGGTGTTCTCAGATAAAGATTCTATTAGTAAATCAGTTTGAACACATTTTTGAACTGAATTTGGACTTTTCGCATGCGATGACATTTCTGATACACATCTGTTTGTACAACCACACAGAGAATCATAGTGATCGTATGGTACACAGTATACTAAGGGATGTGGTGCAACATAGTGAATTACTGGATGTAATGCTGGCTGCATACCATCTGGCGAGAAATTCTGTGGACAACTGTATACACATTTGTGTATACTTGGGGAATACTCCGTTTGTAAACAGACATCTGAAGTGGTTTGGTAAGAAACCTGTTTTGGATATTGTACTCCTGAAGTGCAGAGATTTCCTAGTGGCTGATTACTGACAAAATCGTTCACTGAATCACTAGTACCATTTATATTTACTGAAGTAATATTGTTATTGTCAAAAATATGTCTTGTATTTATTAACGTACATGGAGAGACTGATGAAACTGTTTCTGTTTTATCTTGTGGATGTGATTCTACTGATTTCCGGGTGTACTTTTTGCCCTGTTCATTTTGGCAGTCTTCAGCCATCTTTTGGTCCACTAATGAATCAACTCCATGCGTTGGATAATGTAACTGATGCCATAAACTAGATGGTGTTGTTGTTGTCGCCATTGTTCCTGTCATTGATAAAAATGACAACTCGTCATCTGCTTCATTTTTACAGTTTCCACTAGTTGTCTGCATACACTTTATTCCTGTTTTGTCTTGAGGTAGAAACTCTTTACTATTAGGTGATGGTGTTTTGAAGATTTGGTGGAACCTATCATTTTCATGACATGAAGATGGTGAACAGAGGTAAACATTTTTTTCAGATATTTGTATTGTTTCTGAGGATTTTATTATTTGATCGTGTTTTTGATTTTGCGCCTGTTCAATAACTGGTGCCTCAACAGCACTGTTAACATTTTCGTTTACAGTAGACTTACTATTTGTTTTAATTAGGTGTTTCTCATTGTCTAATTTCGAAGTCAAAGTTAATTGTTTCTCATCTGTTGTCTTTCTATTTTCAAATTTAGTGGTATATAATTTCTCTGTAGGTGATATTTCATTCTGTTTATCTGACTGGCCTTTCAGTGTTTGTTGTTTACTTGTACTTTCACTAAGATTCTGTTCCAGATTGAATAACTGTTTACATGAATTAATTGCGGAAAGACAAGATGGTTGAGATAAGCTACTTAATGTTGATGATGTACATTCCTTAGTAGGTACTGTATCTAACAAGTCGTCCTGTGAATTTTCTTTAGACTGTTTGCAGCTTGTAAAATTTCTCAAATTTTCATTAGTACCAACGCCGTCTGTAACCAACTGCTGATCACTTGAGCATTCTGTGTTTGGTTTTACTTCAGTTTTATTATTTAGCCGTTTGTTCTTGTATACGATATTGTTCGCAATGCTGTTTCTTGATTGCAGCTGTGATAAGTCACTACTTTTATCATCGTAATCATCACCATCACCCCGAAATCGTCTAGTATTAGTCAACGGTCTCTCAGAAGTTTTCTCTACTGCTGCATAATTTTCATTTTCAGCTAAACTTGTTGTTTTGTAATAATTTGAATAGATTCGACCTAGACTGTGAATCAAACTACTATAATTTCTCAGTTTGTGAGGGTAATGTTTGTTCAAACGTTTGGAGTGAACCTTTCTATTCAATGACAGAGAAGATGCGCACTCACTACGTGTTCGATTACGCCTAAAACACCTTGCACTGGGACGTTTACCCTGTGATTTATTATCTATCATTAATTCTTCCTGACGACATGCTGACTCAAAAGTTGTTGAGCCTTGAATTGTAGCACAACTTCTGCTTATCGGTGTCGATTTGTCGTTTCTATTTTCCCATTCGGCGACATTAATTAGAGTTAGCTTCTGGGGATGAATTGTTAGAAACTTCGATAAAGACTGTATGCTACTACCTGTACTTCCATAATTAATACTGCCAGAGCCTTCAGCTTTTGTTGTTATCGCAGTATTACTAGAAGATTCACTTAGGGAACATAAACTATTTGTTATATCAAACAATTTACCATTTGGCAGGGATTTATCACAGTATGTTCCAGGTGTTAAAAAAGTTAAACTGCGACTTTTAATTTTATGGAATTTTCTCATTTTAATTATTTGATCCTTTGAAACAGAATGAGCTGAATGACTTACCCTGTCATATTTACTTTCATCTTTTTTCTCAGTCATTGTGTTTAAGTCTGTGTCAGACGATAAGGAATGTAACTCTTTCATTTGATCTCCTTGATTTCTGTGCTGAATAGTCTCTTTTGCAGTTTCATTATGTTTTTCGTCTAAATTTAACAATTTTTCATTAATATTCTGTAGTTCTTTAGAATGATTACATTTTCGATACAATTTTTCAGAATCTTCTTTAACTAAAGATTTTTCATGAGATATCTGTTCGTCTGAGTTTCTAGGCTTCATTAAATCAGATGGTGCATTACACGTGGAGGGATGCAGTGAAAATCTTGTACGTTTAACTGTTTTATCCTTAGAAGGAGATAAACTGTTTGATGGTCTGTTGAGTGCAGAACGACTTTTTATTATCGGCGAATTTTGAAAATGTACGGAGTGATTCGATAAATTTATAGAGGGATCAAACGTTTTACTGACCGACTCAGACATTAAACTTTTGTTCACATTTTTCATTTCATCATTTATCTGACTGTCACAGTGTTTAACTTCTAAAAGTCTCTTTAAATTAACTTTCGACGATGCAGAACAGTTTCTTTTTTTCAGGATGGAAAGCTTATCTACATTTTGCGTAGCAGAATCATATAAGCAGTTTGTACTCGATGTTCTCCTACTGTGTTTGTTTTCATCGGCATATTCATCTAATTTTCTGTTTCTCGTACATATCGATTCATTAGAGTTCTTTCTATGGAATGCACCGCGTAGGAAAGATACAAATTTATTACCTACATTGTGCATGCTTTTTTGATGATTACCTGAAGACAGATTGATTAAAGTCTCATTAGAAGTATTAGTGACCTGTGATGGAAACGTCAAATATTTTAGTTTGTTTAAATTTTGACATGATTTCGATAAATCTTCTCTATCTGCCTTCTCAAAACCAGTTGTTAACTGAGCACACATATTACGATAATACTTTATCCATGGTGATTTTTCCAACTCACCTGTTATGGGATGATCACATGTTATGTTATGTGAACAAATGGATGTCGTCTGTGGTTTCGATATTTTTTCTTTCGAAGTTGTTTCTGCTGGAGATGGAGAAAACGGTAATGAGAGTGAAAGTGCTGATGTTGGACGCTGTGACTTTTGTTTAATCATTTTCAGTCTTATATGCAACCAACTCTACTTTAGCGAGTTGTATTTGGTTCATTTATACATTACATCACTGTTATGGACTATGTCCACCTCGTAAACTGAGATTATTTTATTTCTCCATCTGTATACGGAACATAAAGATGAAGATTTAAAAAGGAATCCCATTCAGTGTTTCATAATTTAAAGCTGCAGCATCTTATGAAATGTCTACATTATTCGCAATATGACAGTGAAAGAATTGCTTTTCATGTTATAACGTTTGAGGCTGATCATATGACTTACGCGATTATAGATTAGACTGATAGATCGATAAAGCTTATCAGTTATTCATAAAATACACAGAAAATATATTACTAACAAAAAAAAGATGAAACGTTATTACGAAGAATAAAGTACCTAAAGAAATTGTGATATATTATTCCACGATTGAAATCATCACAGTACTCAAAAAGGTAATTAATAGGATATAATTTGAGAAGTAATTAGCAGCTTAAACCTGTGTAACAAGGGTTACAAATCAGACAGACAATAAAAACAAACACAAACGTATGTACCATTAGACAAAGTGGAAAATATAAAAAAAATTATTACTTAATCACTTCAAAAATCGCGAAGATTTGCATCAGCAACAAATTAATCAAAAATTAACGGAGAAGTGGAATTACAGAGTGGAGAGAAATACCAGCAGCAATAACTAATGATGGAAATGTGAAGGAAAAATGTAACTCGTGAAGCTACGATTATTGATTACGTGGATGGTCCCTGTTTCCCATTTTTAATTTAGCCGTCTCCCTCATTTAATTTACATCTTCTGTAAGATTCCTGCTTTGTTTATTCTGAGTAAGTGTATATAAAATCATTGGTCCTACTGTTAGGTGGCCTTCTAATTGGTGAGGATGACTAGAATTGTGTAATCCTTCGTGGAGGACAAAGTGTTGATGATGATGTCGAACAACTTCCAACTCGTTGTGTTAGTGTATCAGATTTGACTGACCTTATATACAGAATAGTTCGTCATTTTACTAGCTTAAAGTAAACCACATTACGTTTTATTGCTCTAGACAGTCTTAGATGTATGACTTTACTAGCCACCTCCCCATTGAATTGCAGCTTCAAAAACAACTTTTTCTTTTTATCCGTGGTCGGTTTCCCTTTCCTATACACAGTACTCAAGTGTCTCCTTCCAAGTCGACCTGGACAGACCACCTTAACTAGCGCATTTTGGTTGCATCCTAATCTATCTCCTCATTGTCGATATCGAAATTCAAATTATCAGTCTCGAACAGCTGAAATAAGTCACGGACGAAAACTTGTCGGTTTGTTAGACGAAAATATTTTTTAAAACTTCCTTTTATATTTGGTTGCTTAATGGATAATTAGTTTGGCTTTCTCAAGATGTCTCCATTATTTACTGAGATCCAACCACACTCAGATGATGAATGTGTAATATAAGGCTGTGCGCATCTAGATTTCTGCACCTAGTCAGCATCAATGAAATAAATGTCATCCAGTGGGTAATAAAGAGTTAAGAGGTGAGAAAATTTATCTGCTCGTATTTCATTACATGACAACTTTATGTTATGTTTGATATATACTACTTAATCACTGAAAGTAGTCAAATCGTTATTTTAAATATTTTGTTTCGAAGTTTCTGTTTAGCTTCTTGAGCGAAAACGAATAGGTTATACTTGAAAAATAACTTAGAGGAAATATAGGTTTTATGTGGATGATCCAAATGAAGCTTTTCAAAACTGATATGGAGTATGAATTTTTTAAGATTATGCAAGTACGGTGTTCAGGATTTGGAGAATTGTCCTCAGATAGTGTGATTGTAGGTAGTTTTCAGAGCTAAATAGCCCGTCGCAGTAAAGTCTCTACAGTTGCTTAGAGATCCGACACCAATTATTGATCTTTACTCTTTTGTTAAATTTTTTAAACTGAATATATTCGATCTATCTGTTCGTTTTTGTGCTACTTTCATTTGTTCATGAAAGATCACTAATTAAGAAAGCTTTCTTCTCGGTTTGGCAGCAATGAGTTCAACATATTTGTCTCTTTTCGGGGGATCAGTCTGCTCTTATTGGAAAAACTAATTTTTGTTGCTTACTTCCCATAATTAAAGTCGCATCTGAGGATAGTAGCAGGGTACACCAGTAAAGTTATACCTTTAAAGTGTAACAAAAAATTGAAATCCGAAATCGTATTATGTAAGAAGTGTCAAGATACAGACCTCCCTTCTGTATTCAGTCGTCATTTGCTGTAATTATAAATGCATCAGAAGAAGGGTCTGAATATGTCGTCATATATTTGTTGGGGTAAAAGTGTTCAAAAGGGTTCTCCATAACCTGAACTTTATCTGATGTGGAAGTAAATGAAATATCCCCATATTGAAATCAAAAGAAGATTTTGAGCGAACAACTGTTTTCGATAACTTCTTCTTCAGGCTCTACAGTTATAAATCCATGAATAATAGAGTACATATAGCCAATAAAGGCGAATGAAAATAATATCAGAAACTGTATTGGGGTGCATGTGTAAGTTGAGATGATAGTCCATTAGTTAACATAATCAATCAAATGTGTATAGGGTGTATAGTCAGAAAAAATGTGATGAAGTGTGAATGAACAATTGGGTGATATAGTGCTGTTTTATTGTCAACAGAATACAAGTGTCATTGGGGTGAGAGAAATGCGATAACCACAAAATACATACAAACACACATTAACAAAGGGGGCACTGAATGTGAGGTCTGACCGATAATGTCCAATTATAAAATAAAGAGGCTAAATTGTAAATTGTAATAAGATGTAACAGAGTTGGTAGGCTTAGTATAAAATCACAAAGGTTGACAAAATTAAGGGTAACAATGAGATGAAATAAGCTGGGTGGCGACATCAATGTGTGTATATAAATTCAACTGCTCCTGTGGAGCTAGTTATATAGGTAGTACCCAAAGGAATTTATCTTTACGCACTCAAGAACATATTCCTATCTGGCTTGGGAAAAGAGCAACCAAATCATTAAATAGTGCAATTCTGTCTCATTTAGTGGATAGTGAACACAGCATCAAAGTAGATGAGTCATTTACAGTTGTGTATCGAGTACCGAACAATCTCCCCAAAAGCGCACGATTATGCCTCCTAGCCATAGCTGAGGTTTTAGAGATTAATAGAGAAAGACCAGACTTATGTGTACAGAAAAAACTTATTCACTCTCTCTGTCTACCCTGGCCCACTATAAGGTCACCAGGATCATAATTTTCCGTATTATTATTACCATTATTATTCTCCACCCAGCTTATTTCATCTCATTGTTACCCTTAATTTTGTCAACCTTTGTGATTTTATACTAAGCCTACCAACTCTGTTACATCTTATTACAATTTACAATTTAGCCTCTTTATTTTATAATTGGACATTATCGGTCAGACCTCACATTCAGTGCCCCCTTTGTTAATGTGTGTTTGTATGTATTTTGTGGTTATCGCATTTCTCTCACCCCAATGACACTTGTATTCTGTTGACAATAAAACAGCACTATATCACCCAATTGTTCATTCACACTTCATCACATTTTTTCTGACTATACACCCTATACACATTTGATTGATTATGTTAACTAATGGACTATCATCTCAACTTACACATGCACCCCAATACAGTTTCTGATATTATTTTCATTCGCCTTTATTGGCTATATGTACTCTATTATTCATGGATTTATAACTGTAGAGCCTGAAGAAGAAGTTATCGAAAACAGTTGTTCGCTCAAAATCTTGCTTTGATGTGGAAGTTCCTGTTATGCGTAATGAAAATGTTCCCACTTCAGACTCATTTATTTAGCATAAGTAATATAAGATGTGACAATACCAACTTTTCGTTATACTCTGTAAGGACAAGAATTGATCTTTGACCCTAGACAATGTGAAATATATATATATATATATATATATATATATATATACCGCAAATACCAATTTTCTCAAGACAGAAATTCATCCAAGTAAGGGTACACATATGGGCAGGTTTTATGCGTGTTCGGTTGTCTCAGTTATGTTGGTTGTATTTGTTCCACCTTACTTAAAACAATAAATATGCTTACACTAGAGTTTATTCATGATCTCAAAATAACCATTGCTTTAATTAACTAAGTAGGCTATAAAACTGAAAAAGCCATTTCCAGTAGATTTTCAGGTTAACTCAAAATTGTTGTTAATAATGCAGTCGTTAAATAATAATAATAATATAGATTCACAAGTTCTTACGTCTTCAGTAAATTAGAGAATGGTTGATTGAAAGAAGAGAGGAGAAATCTGAGAAGTTATGCTGTCAGCTAGGTAACATGTCTGAAGTGAATTTGCAATTAAAAAAAGTTCTGTGATACAAAAAACTGTTCTATACTGATGGACGTTGAAGTCTTTAACCTAGGGCACTCGCTGATTAGACAAGTGTATCATTCAATGCATTTATCATCCGTGTTTGTTCACAATAAATGTGATTTATTTAATTGAAACTGAAATAAAAATCCTACTGGAAAATAAACATCTGAAGTGACTGAAGCTATTAAGACTTTCACACTAAGAACATATTTCTGTAACGAGACAAAATGTTGAAGCGTTAATCATCTACTAACTCAAAATGTTATTTTTTGAGAGGAAATATTTAAAGATTTATGCCAGACTATATTAGTCTGTCTCCGTTCGGCGTATATGATTCGATATAGAGAAGTGATTATGTTGATGAGCACTTGTAGATTCATTAACTTAAATGGAACTTATCAATGTAGTTGAAAAGAAAGACACATGATTGCATTTAAAGATGGCATGTTTGAATCATGCCATTAGCAGTGTTAACTGTCAGTTTTCACAACTGTTCCCTTGTATCTGGTGATGATACTCAAATAGATCTAATCAGTTTAGATAAAATATGTTGAATAAGTACTTGACTGGTTTCAGTTACCTTCACTTGATCTGGCTTGAGGTGGGTTGTTTAGCTTCAACTAACTGTATTCTTTTGTTTATACTAGGTCAAGACGACCAAGCCTCCAGTGGAGCTTTGGAATTCACCAGCACAACCGCATTTGATTCTATTTTCTATTACAACTTTCGGTTGGCTACTTGAATGTCCACAAACTTTCGTTTCCTCTTAACATGATTTTCTCCATGCCACACTTGGCTGCCCAATACGTGGTTTCGTACTGGATTTCCATTCGAGAGCTTGACGTGTGATAAAACTCGAATTTCTCCTCAGTGTATGCCCATTTCATTTCTATTCCCACTCACACATTTGTTGAGCAGCAGGTGGGTTGTCGGCTAGTTCGTTGCATGCTGGTGTTCCTTGTCACTTACCCTTTCTGACCGGCCATCTAATCTTCACTATCAGACGAAGGCTCAGTGAATAATTAATTGAGTCTATTTTATTGTTCTTATTTATCACTATCATACAACTCGTTTTAATACTCAAAATTTCACTCTGTATGTTCTTATATCCTTTATTTGTTGCTTTGGTTGTTTTGGTTAGTCGTTGTTTCTTTGACATGTTAATGTTGAAAAATAACCGTTAATCATTCACCACTAGATTAATAAATTATATTTTTTAGATGATTGGAGGCAATCGACAGGAAACCTTGGACTTAGGCTTCGTGCTTCATGGCACTTGTCAGCAAGGTGTATCTGCAATCTTGAAGGAACTTATGCCCCTTTTGACTACAAGTTACCCAATGCTACCAATCAGTCAGTCAGACAGAAGCAAGTGGAGACGTGCAGTTGAAGCCCTATGTTCCACTAGGAACCCAAGGGAACAATAACAATAATATACCCAATGCTACAGTGTCAGACTACCAATTAGCTATCTGGGCACGATATTTATCTCCTATAGGACTGCAATAAGTACTCTGATTGGTCACTAGGTAGTAGTCAATACCATAAATTAAGCCTCTGCGTTGGTGCAGACTGAATTGTTTGAAAACGTGCTATGTATTGGCCTAGAGTTCCTGACAAAGACCTAATTAAAAATCAACATTTCCCGGCCTAGTTTACTGTTTTCTGTTTTTATTTATCTAAAACACTAAACGCGCAATGGCCTCATCGTCCGAGTCAAATGTAAAATGTCTGTCTCCTTCAGATTCTGAGCTCATACGAAAATCTGAAATTATCAGTGTAATTACCTCAGATTAGATTTTATCATGAACTCAAACAAGTTACAGAAGCATTTAAAACCAAGAAGCACTGGACAGATGTTATATCCTTGTTTGGGACTCCCACAAGACATGGACGCCAGTATCTTGAAACTGACAGTCAAGCACATTTACCACTCGCCTAAAATGACATAACCCATGAATTTTTACTGATGTTAATGAGTATTATTTGCATTCTGAAAGACGTATTGTTGATCAGATAACTGTTGCACATCTTCGTCTTCCTTTACATTGTGTTGACTGTTGATTCTGAAATTAGCGATGACACTCAAGTTCTGCATTCTGAAGGCATTCACTGGATGATATATGATACATGTAATCTTCTTTGTACGATTTATCAAACTTTAAATGCCTCGAATCCAACTAACAAATATGCTCTTAACTAAGGTATTAGTTTCTCAGTTTTGTCCATAATACTTCTCTTTTTGCCTTTCCATCCAAAGAACGATGATTATGACTATCATATCCGTCTATACTCACTTATTCTCTTGTGTACATACATAATTGAAAGTTCTGTCAAATAGAAATTTAACAGAGAATTAGAATTCAGGTCTTGTTTTTACCTGAGTAATTTATTATTCTTTCTCCGTGTTTATGTCTTATTCTCCCACTACTGTCGATACAACGAATAATTATCTCTCTTCCGTTTGAATAAACATATAATCAAACAGGCAAATAAATCACCTTAATAAAACTTTTATACACTGGAATTGGTAATATACATAGAAATAAAGAAAATAAAAAAGAGAAATAAAAATAAGGGAGATAATTTATGGGATTTATTAATAATTTAACATCAGTAAATTATACCCTAGTTATGCAAAGTTAATCATTTCTTCACTGTTTCCTTACAAGTTAATGTCATCTGTGAATATATTCTGGAAAAGTGTTCAAAATGAACTAATACACTCATTAATATGCAGATCATCTGAACTTTTGCAAAATCTGAAAGCTGGAATTCTTGTAAATTATACAATATTTATCATTGATATTGAGTTATGCCTGAAAAAAAAGTAAAAGCGTAAAATACTGCGTTTGGCTGGCTAAACATCAAACGAATTACTCTGCGAAATATGCTAAATAAGAACTGATCGAAAACTCAGTCTTCAGGAGCGTAAGTCATATACAGAAGTGTTGGAACTTTTAGTAAAACTAGACGAAATATTTAAAAGATTCAGATTCACAGAAATTTTCGACTTTACTGATGTTCGTTTTCACTGGACCAATTTCATGTGTTCATTTTGGTGTACAGGTTCTTAAATTAGATGGCTTGGCGTTCAAACATGTGAATGCTTTATACGAGACTCGATGATGACACTCAGTCCCACTGAGATTTAAGTTTATACAGCAGAAAAGTTCAATCTCAAAAGAAAAGCACACCCCGAATTCAGCTGCCAACTACCATCTACTATATGACTTCAAGATGTAATTGCAAATTATAAAATCATAAATGATTTCTTCTATTAATTATGAACATGCGTATTTATCTACTTATATCTCTTTCTGTCATACTGCTGTCCCTATTGTTTACCTTTTTTGTTTTTTGCAGCTTTCTGTATGATGTATGCTTTCTATGAATACCTCTCCTACAACTGTATGTCTGTTGACTATGCCCTCATTGTGTGGCTCCTTAAAAGTCATTTTACCCTTTAAAAAATTCCAAGCGGTTGTTGCAAAATGTCCAATACTTTATCCTTCGTTAAATTTCTACTAAAAATTATGTATTAGGCAAGCTAAATACCAGTACAAAGCCCAATGACTGATTGTTCACCATAAAATACCTTAAATGATAATTTTTGAATATTCCCTTTTAGCTGTTCTAATTCTTATGCTGCTATAACTCTTCTACCTAAATTATTTTTCACTAGGGTAGTAGGATTGATGACACTTAAAGCAGATATCCAAGATAATCCTGTTTATAACCAATTAACTACGTTTCACAAAGATTTCAAAGACCTAGTGATAACCTAAGGTTGCCGGTAATTCTTACAGTTTGAGTAGCCAGTTTGATCAGATGATAAGACCCTGTGGAACAGAAAGTCCTGGATTGAATTTAGCGCGTTTTAGGACTTGTCATCAGGATACTAATGTAGTCTTGAAGGAACTCACACTTCTTATTACCGCTAGTGTGGAGTTTCTGTGTTTGGCAACTTACTGGGTAGGCTGTTTATTTAACAACTGATAATCTCAATATATAAATTATATTGTTTCTTCTAAAATTTATGTTACAACCAGTTTGACTGCAGCAAAAGATTGACCTTTGAACTTCTGGAATATAACGACCAGTTTATGCCAGTTTATGACATAAGACAAACAAGACTTATTTCATATGAACATATGCATACATATTTATGTTTTATGATAAAATTCCTAAGGGATTAAATTCATTGGAGTGTAAATATATGTCGATTTCTGTGAGCATGTTTTCAATGATATGATATCCACTTATTCTAGAATTAGTTAAAGTTGTTTCACATGAATGAACATAATAGAAACAAGGCATACAAAGTGGTAATCACCACTTTAGGAAAACTAATTTGGTAGACCATGCAAATGACCGAGTTTTTCGGTGTAAAGTTTATAACTGTTTTTAGTATGAGTGTCACACTAGTAAACAAAGAAATAGTGAAGATATAACGAGTAAGCAGAGAGAAGCAATGCTATAGAATGCGGCGCATTGTAGAATTTTATTTTATTTAAAAGTTGTGTGGTTTTTAGCGTGAGGGCAATAGAGTAGGGTCAATTGTCTACCCATTTTTTATTTTAGGGGAAACTTGTGCTTGGATGCATATATCGTTATGTTGCAGTTATGCTTTTTGCTAGTAATATTAGTGACAGACATTTATTTAAAACTGTAATCATCATATTCGATGGGTAAGGAAGTTAGATTATCAATAGAAAAGTGAGACAGCGTACAGCATATTTTATATTTTCACTGGTAGTAGAAGACATCATGAAAACATTGATATAAAATGTTCACACTTTAGAAATGTCGAAGAAGGTAACATGTTAAGGCAATGATCAACGCTGAATCAGATATTCCATTTTCAAATTATAAAGTTCGAGATAAAAATTCCCCCTGGTTCAATTCGGAAAACAAAGTTATTCTGATCATTAAAAGTGATGCGTTTGATATCATAAATGGTAATCAAAAAGCAGGCGAAAGATCATGGTCGTGTAGACTACTGATGGATATAAGTAGTTGGAAAACACTCGGGTGAACTAGTAGATCGTCGTAGCCAAATCGAAGTGATTTGGACACTGGATGAACACTTTGTTTGTTCTCGGCCGAGCTCATCAGCAATTTATCCTGATAGAGTCATCACACCCACAGCCGAATTAGTTTCGATTTCTGTAGGAATCCATTGTGAATTTCCACTTGAAAGAGTTTAATTGCAACTGACGAATTCAATTCTGTGTTTCATTAGTTCGTCCAAGTAGCCATAATTCGATTGATGCTAACTGACTCACCTTTGTGAATTGTGTTAATGAGAATAAATCTGATGAGCTTGACCTTTAAAGGGAGAAATAGCCGTTCACTTCAATCCTTTAAACAAATACTATGGGTTGATGTGGTTTTCACCTACTTTCACCAGTCACCATACTATAATTAAGACGTAATAGGTTATAAAATGACTATAAAATGAAATAAGTAAAGTGTCATTTGCACTCTTGAACTTTTGAACAAATTAATTGAAGTAAGAATGCGACCAGTCATGATGTTCTGACAATCTCCAAGATCCTAGAGAAAAGGCATTTCGTTCTTCGACAGTTACACTTCTTCTACCTAAAGAGTAGAAGAAGTGGTTGTATACGAACAGTATACGTATTAATTAGAGATCACCAACTTTGAGTCATATTTTCCAAAGTATTCATGGAATCTACTTAATCTTGGTAACGAAAAGGGTCCCACATATTTAAAAGCACTGGATATTCCTAACTTTGGATTTCAGTACTCTCTGGAAATGCGTTTAGGAAAGATACAAGAACTAGTATCCCCTAAAGCTATCGGCAGATAAATAAAAGAGATATTTCATTTCTTCATATATCATAAAGATAAAAATGTTTTAAACTGTTCAGAAAAGTGTAACCTGTGTTCTCATTCTTGAATTTCATAGAGAAGCTTTGAAGCTCAGGTGGATGGTTTTGATATGGTCGCATTTTCCGAGATTGGTGATTTAATTGCCAAGCTATCGCAGTCCTTCTAGATGACATATTCACCTCAAGCTTCAATCAGAATAAGACTTCATTTTCAAACTTTATAAGGGAAATACATATACGGTTAAATGTTAGCGAACTTGAAGTAGCAGCAATACGGATCAAACTTGAAAAATGAATTCTTTCTGAACTTAAGTGAAATAATAAGAGATGTAGTGCTTGAAATAAATAAATTTGTCTACAACCACTTGCACAGTCATAAAGTGTGCGAAAACATTTAGAACTATGAGCTTTTTGGGGAGTTTTTTCAATGAGTCTTCTTAAACTAACTATAAAATAAATTTCCTGCAATTGTAAGGATATACAGTAAGTTTTAATTCCTTGAAGAAAAGGAAAAATATAAATTGCCATCTAATAATAATAGAGTTATTAAATAAATAAACTTGTATACCGCCTTTTTGATGAAGTTGTTTTCCCTAAGCTGGATGGTTTACTTGCGAATCTTTCATTGAGTTACTAGGCAACATTTTAAGCACATACTTCATTTTGAAGAATGCAGTATTCTTTCTACATAATAACCTATGCTTTTGCGAGTGTTATCACTTATTCACATTTATATTTCGAATCTATCACTCGATTCTTATCGATAGCAGCCTTACCAAACTTACTAACTATTTGCTATCACATCATCCATGTTGTTTGTACGAACTGTAGCCCTGTGGTGTGATAGAAATAATCATGTGCGTGGAGTATTCAGTTAACGTGCGCTACCAAAATTAATGAATTCATTTACTCCATATTTTGATATGGAGTTTAAATTTATTTTAAATATCACGGAGTGATGCATTATGAACAAATGGATGACGTTTCGAGCACTAATTACTGCTCATAATCATATAAATTTAGTCACATGACTTCACAATTAGTCTCATATGCATACATTTTTTGTCTCTTTTCCTCTTCCCTTTGCTTTTTGTTGCCACTTTCCATATCTCTTTATAGGCTTTGCGTCATTTTAGTTGAACGTGTGCTGTGTTGAATCGATAAGCAAAGATTCAATGATTAACCTCTGTCTCCACCTGACTATATTACCTTTCAATACTCTCGCTCTGTCCTACTATACTTCGCCATTACATGCAAGTGAATGCACTGTAATGGCTGAGCCTTTATTTATTCGTTGTCATTTATTCACATTTATTGTTTGTTTTAAATTCACTACAAAAGGTAAAAAATGTTTTTGGTTTTTTGATCTGTCACCATAATTTATCCAAAATGTGTGTGTGAAATGATCGAATGGAATTAGGATATAAAAACTAGCTGAAGCAATTCACTTATTCTTTACTGTTGTTGAAAAAACCTTCAGGATATTCTGAATTGTTAGGCGGAAAAGCCATTCACGTTAACAGTAAGTACGCTGCTGTAGGTTTTGAGTAGCTTTGCTTCCGTGTAGTCTGAACTTTAGATTTACAGAACAGTAGTCAGAAAAAGTGTTTTTTTGTCCAGGTAGTTTTGATAAATTTAGATCTTTCATTCATGTAAGTGAAATACAAAAGCATATAAATGGAACTTACTTTAGACAGGGAAATAGTAAATATCCCCTGTTATTATCATGTTGTTTGTTTCTAAAATAGACTTAACTACAGAGTCATTATATCAGTGACTCCGTGCCACTTTAGTGTGGAAAGTGAATATTCCACTACACCCCAGTCAAAATTGCAGTTACTTGATTCAGGATGTCAGTGGATCTGTTTATCAAGATCTAGTTAGTAATTCGATAATAAAGCAAAAACAAATGTTTGCTATATCTAAATTCATAAAGGGGAATAAATGTATCAAATTCAATACCAGTTGCACTTTCCCAGATGAAATAAAGTGAATTTCTGTGAAAGCTAGATTTAAGAAAGTAAGGAAACTTTTTTGCGAGAAATTAAAACGCAAATATGGATAATGGAAGAGTAAGACAAAATTCCACCTAATTTAATTGTTCATATAATAGACTATGCTCCTAGTTCATCTTACCACTTCATTCAGTAGTCTTGGTTAGATCAACTTCGCATAAGATGTTAACTGTTTTTTGGTAGCCTTTGTTGATACAGAAGACGATTAACGAGACTCATAACACGTTTTCGTAGAAAAGTATTTAGGAAGTGCATCTTTGATAACTGACTACTTAAGTGGTTAAAACGTTAATTCACTGATGTGTTTATCAGTTTATTTTATTTGTTTATTTTTTTTGAAATGTTACAAACGAGAAATTTGGTCCTACTTTTTTGAGATTAACATGCTTTCTAGCAATCTTAAGTGTTCCACATTAAGAGTATATGGTATTATAAAAAAGTGAAATTCGGTAGAAATACTGGCATTTATTTGCTCATTTGTTAGCTAATAATCTGCCTGTAAGGATAATTAATGGTTTTATCCTGGAAAATGCGTGATACATAGTGCGGAACTCACAGCATTTTCTACTGCAAATTATTTACTCCTTTGGCGGAAAATTCAAGTAGTGTAATACTTAATAATATATCATTTGAAGTAGTATTGTTCTATCCAAAGCAAGCTCCAATGCTCCGCAGTGTTTTTCAACAATTTCCTTCCAAAAATTATTAGCACTGGATTGGGACTTATTCGATGATGTTCGCGAGTATAGATTACTATTCATGGGCGCATTTGGGTGAATAAAAATAACACAGATTACAGCAGATATGATGAATGGTGACAAATGAAAACTTAGGCAGCCCAATGATGTAAACAGACTACTAAGTCATAATACTGAAACAGGTTTGATAAACTGGGTGTAGCAACGCGAACTTTTTATTTGAGTAAAATGTTTAAAAACTATTCGTCAGTAACTCAATTAGCAGCAGAAAATTTCTCTAAGATGTTGACGATTTTGCACTTTATTGCAAGGTTTCGCTAAGAAACAGCTTCAGACATTATTTGATTAAGAAGTATAGGATTTCGAACGATAAATTAGGTGAGCTGTAAAAATGAACGGAGCATCATTAATTAATAAATAACTTCAAGATCTAACTTAGAATTTTCTCGGAACTTAAGAGTTTATGAATAAAGTGGCAGTATAACAGGTGTCACCCTGTAGCTGTATTGGAAATAAATTTCAGGAAACTCGGACTAAAGTCACAATGGCATGTAACACAAATAACGTTTTCTCTGTTGTTAATGGTTCACAATTATAATTCGTAGATGGTTACTGTCGCCAATCCTGTTTATTTCAGGCTACTTTTCAGACTGTATAAAAATCGCTGGTGCCATCGTAACTAGCAAAGTGACAGAAAATGTGAGCGGGGCTGCAAGAATAGATACACTGTAAAGCTCAGGTCTTTGTCAAGGATTCGGCTTTGACTCAGTCACAATAAAACCAATTTATAAAACTAAAGATACATTATAGTTTTAAAGGCACAACTGGCCATTATAAAACATAAAGGAAAAGGAAAAAGGTCAATATAGTTTCAAAAGTTGAAATTCTTGCCAACCTAATAGCTTACTTAAGTGGTAATCAGTATTTCTTGAGCAAATTGTCTCAATTAAGATTGTTTATATGTGAATTAATAAGTTGGAGAGTTTTGTCGCCATTAATGCATAATAAATTCTAAAATGGATTTTCATTTTCACAAAGGAACACTAAACGGCAATTTAATTGATATTTTGTAAAAACAGTTTACAATGTTAAGCAGGCTATTTACAGATTTAAGATAAATTATACTGACAAGTAAACGTTTCAGACGTCTACAGTGGAAACGCTAATTTTTCTGCCTTTTATTATTCTTTTGCTTAACTTACTCAATTATTCATGAAGTCGCTAGGTAATGAAACCTTGTAGACAGATGAATTAAGTTTAAGCTATAATTGGTAGATTAGGAGAAATCAACAGGAAGTTTTGGTTCTAAGTGGATTTCTTTCTTGCTGTGCCGCGTATTTTCTGTTTTTAGCGTGTATACTTTCTGCTAATAATGTGCTACAGACTGTCATATCAACTCCATTGTGTATTCATGATATGCATAATTGACTGAATGTTTATTCACTTGACTTATTAGTTGAATTTGATTCTTAACTAATCTGTTAGTTTTACTGCAAACACAGGATAACTATGTAAATTATAAGTGCTCACAGCGATTTTCCGGCAATACTATTTTATATGAGAAGACCTTATGGATATCGAAAATCTATTGTAAAATCCATACAACATTTTTATATACAAAAGACATTTCCAACAGCCAGCCACAGACTTTATCAGCAGCTGCGTTCTCTGGCTTCATACTGAATATCAGATGGCCAGAAAGAATTAGCATCAAGAAACTCTGAAGACAAACCAATCAAGAGCCTTTTGCTCAACAGATGTGTTGGAGGAAATGTAGATAGATTGGACACACACTGAGAACACCATCGAGTGACGTCTCGCGGCTGGCTATCGAGTGCAACCCGAATGGGAAGAAACGAGTGGAGCGTTTGAGGGTGACATGGAGGAGGTCGTGTGAGGACGAGATGAGAAACTATGGCAAATCATGTGATCAGCTATAGAAAACTGCAGAAAACAGGGTGGAATGGAAATGCACTAGGGAAGCTCCACATTCCACTTGGAGCCCAAGGGAATAACTATAACTAACAAGAATAAGATCAGTGTGAGTAAAGTAAATGATTTAAAACTTGTTACATTGCGGAGTAATGTTAAGTAAACTGAAATGTCAATTTCTTTTTACCTGTCTTATGCAAAACACCAACAAGAAACTATGGGAACGAACAAAACGAGAACCAATCGCCCAACAAATATGCAGGAGAAAGTGGAGATGGATTGGACACTCGCTGAGGAGGCCACTGGGTGACATCGCGCGTCAGGCCATAGCTCGAGTGGAACCCGAAAGGGAAGTGGTGAGTGGGACGTCCAAGGGTGACATGGAGGAGATCGTGTGAAGAGGAGCTGAAACAGTATGGACTAATATGGATGCAAGTGAAAAGTATAGCAGAAGACAAAAACAAGTGGAGGCGTGCAGTTGAAGCCCTATGTTCCACTAGGAACCCAAGGGAACAATAATAATAATGCGAAGGGATCATCGTTAGATACTTTAATGTAATGAGATTTGTCAGTTGACTTTAGTTGGTGTACCTTAAAAGCCTTCAATTTCTATCAAAGTTTACATATCATGTCTAAAATGCCGCTACTACACTGGATATTTTGATATTTTAATCCGCTGTAATTTGATAATTGACATTAGGATTCAGCTGACACTAGGTAATAAGTCAACCACTTCAAATGGAAATAGTGGTGAGGCTGAGGGGTCACTAACTCTAGGCTTGTGCGATGCTTGTTTAGATTTAAAAGATCATAGGTACTGCTTACTGCTGAGTCCTATTACCATACTGTACATTAGCTGACTCTGGATAATGTAAGCCCCTTTATTCTGATTCAGAGACTACACGTGCTTCCTGAGTACGTGAGAGCTTTAAAAAAAACCTGAGCTAAGATGCAGCGCTCCTGTGTTTCAACGATTCCTTGGTCTACAATGCACGTCAGACAGTTTATCACGAAGTTTACCAATAAAAATTAACTTTATTGTTCATCGAAAATTGTGTAGATTAGTAATAAACGTCTGAATTACTACCTTAAATAACTACGTAAGTTGGGTAACCACATACGTTTTGGACGAGCCAATTGACTAAATGAAAATTTGCAAAAAGATAGAAGTCTTCCAAGAGTCTAAGGCATGCTGTAATACAATCACTTAATATAAGGAATTTTGACAAGTTTGATTAAGCTGAACAAAATAAGAAAAGTAGGAAACAAAAGTACAGTTCTTCTTTCGCTTAGCTTCACTCTTTGTGCTTAAAGTACACTCTTTACCAATTTTATTGATTTCTATAATTTTTTACTTTTAAAGATGTGAATTTCTCAGGTTGGCTTTGTACTAGCATAAAATATTCAAAAGCAATGAAAAATTTATGGTAAAACAGAACATCAGTTAACTAGTAGGTGTTTCCGGAAAATAATAATAAAATTTCATGTTAGTCCGTATGAGTTTTATTTTGGCATAACTATTTTGAGAAAAGGTTGTTAAGTATTGTTGTTATTCATGTGGTTTAAACTCGTTAAGTCCTCTGTTTTATTAGTATTAATCGTGTTATTTGTCGGGTAAAACCCAGACAAATTAAGTGGACTAAAACAGTCTTCCTTGTATTGGTAAACATAAAAATTACGGGAAAAATTATGGGTATTCAGTGGTTGCTATTGTGATGTTGCGGAATAAAATAACTAAAGAAATCGTGATGAAGAAGACAGAAATTGAGCAAACATATGAATTTCATGATATTTACTAATCAGTGAAATATTGGGAGGAAAAACGGTTTATCGAAAAAGTGCTTCAAACCCAAAACGTTTTTAACCTTTTTCCGTAATATGTGCATCATTCATTTGTCTGGTGTGCCCTAGCACATAAGAAAAAATTACTTGTTTTTGATTATTAGATGAACTTGTTTAGAGTTTATACCTCAAATTATTCAGAATTCCAGCTGAAAGGTTCGTTTCACTTAGGTTGCAAAAATAATAAGTTAAACGCTGGCGATTTTAAAGATGACTTGAAAATTTGATTCGCTTACATACAAATTTCCGTTTCAAAGAAAAAGAAAATGAATGAAAACTTAAATGTTATCCATATGTACTCTAGGAAATTGTCTTCAGCAAAAATGAACATATGAATTAGATAAATGGATGAAGGCACAATTACTGGTATATATAGACAAAATATACGTCTAATTTAGGAGAATGAATTGTTAGCTTTCAGTTTTAAACTTAATAAGTGAACTACACTAGCGTTTCTGATAGTAGTTGGAATGAGTAAACTGTCATGCGAGATAATGTATCAGTGATTACAATAGTGTTTTGATAAGTTCTTCCACTTGAAAAGCTGTTGTATCACTTCATCTAAGTCTGGAATTTTAATCGTATTTCCCTAAGAATAATAGCCACAACTGTTGACCACTAAAGAAAGGTTAAATCTCAGAATGGTGGTTTAAGTTGTCTCTGAAATGAACATAATATTCATTGTTTTGTAGGTATAAGAGATGAACACTAAAAGTTAGAGTGAGGCAGTGAAAGTATTTATATAGTATTGTCATACAAGCGCTAGGTAAATGAACTTGAATCCAGAAAAAGAAAACTAGGTGAGAGATTTAAATTAATCGCTTCCAGGTTTTGGATTGTAGTCATTTGAGTAATTTCAAGTTTAATCACTAACTTACATCAGTTAGAGAAGTACTGAAAAGCATGGAGTACTCAACTTTAGTCACCATATCTCAGCATAGTTCCAGATGCAGACAAAAGTGATTTTCATAAAGTAGTGGGAATTCAAGATTTCATTTGATAAATAACAGTGTACATAGCAGTAGCAGAATCAGCCTAAAGATATGCCCTACATTTAACTAAACAAAAAAGATTATTACACCTTGTGACAGATGAGTTAAAATAATAGTATAATGGCACATAGTTGTGTTTCTGTTTAATCTTAGTTTGCATTCAATGCATTCTGCTATATAGGCTTCCTTTCAACTAATCTTTTACAGCAAAAGACTTTTATCAAATTTTCAGTACAAACAGTGGGTTACGCTCACTTTTACCCCCGCCTACAAAATTTTCAAATGCAATCTATGTTGATAAACATCTTTTTGTTAGCAAGGACATAGTTTTTCTTATTACTCTGGAAAAAGACGGCATCAATTAACTAAAATACTGCTTTGATACCGAAGGCGCGTTATTAATTGTATATCTTTATGTGAAAAACAAAAGATATTTTTCAGATTTAGAAAGTGCATTTATTTTATGTACTCATCATGCTTATCCTTTTACCAAATTGCCGAAACAGAAGTTACATGATGTATTTTCAAAGATTAATTTATTCCATTTGTAAGATAGCATTAGTTTCTCTTCGTGACTTCAGAACCTTTTATATTTTTTAGTATCTATCTAATAGCAAGAGATATAAATTAATGAAGAGAATATTCCATCAGAATCTTACCAGCAATTACACTTCAAGATAGTCTATTTCTTATAAAGCATTAAATAGACAGTTTAAATCACCCAGTTACTGTAAAAACGATTTAATTTCTAAGAGTTCATAATAACCATATAATAACTAAGCTTAGGCAAATTGTCTAAAACTAAAATTATCTACACAATAAAGGCTTATTAATGTCTTTCGTATATCTTATATTAGATCGACATGATCTGAAAGTTGTCAGATAGCGTGACTAGATGATGATAAGATTTAGAAACATCCTGAGTCGCAGAAGCAGTGGAACCAGCTGAGACTGGATCACCTTTACAATTACTGTAAAATTAGACTACAGGGTTGTATGAGTAAGTAATATTTGTGATCTATTTTAATATGAGATGTTTGCAAAACTTCATTACTGAATGGTATACGAAGTAGCTTGGAAGTAGTATCTTTTCGGTTACTTTTTGTTGATAAACATTTTAAAATAAGAAATAATAATATATTCTCATTTTGTACATGAGGGACGCCAGTTTACAGGCATCATCAATATGATAAATTACATATACGATTAGTAAGCATATTTAATAATAGTAATTTAATAAAATACATTTTTTCCTACCTGTGTAGGACACACCAATTGTACAGGCATGGATAAGTATTATTTAAATTACATAAATTTGGTTCATGGTAAAACTATAAGGTTGCAGTCATTTTGTCTATGGGAACAATATGATAACTAGTCATTCAATGGAGCACATCAAGAAATATAGAAACATTGTCTTCGCATTAACAAAAAAACCCAAGTATGTTTTGGATGGATTACAAATACTTGGGAAAAAAATAAAGCTTGAAGTAATTCCTCCATATAACTTTGGTGTGTACGGCATCGAGTCTTATTCTTGATTTATATCTAGATTTGATAATAATTTAAAATAAGTAATACTCTTGTATACTTTTGTCAGCATTTTCTTCGTAACATCACAAGTGAATAGTACTCAAGGTAGACTAATAATAATGACAGTTTATATTTTCATATAAACGGATGTTTTCAAGAAATACAAGCTATTTTTGCAGACAAGATCAGTTATGTTGTACGTTACAATCGTGAAGTATTATAAATCAATACTTTTTTATTGGTATAAAGGTATATTTCACAACTGTAATCCAGGTTGCGTCGTTGGTGAACGTAATGCGTAATTAACGAGGGAATTGTAAGATATGGGACCAGTAATGTTTGCAGATCATTTGTCATTGTAAATGGTCAAATATCCACATTCTTCATTCTCATTCAAAAAGTCAAATGGAAGCTGAAATGGTGAGAGACAAAAGAAGACAAACAACAACAACGCAAAAGAAAGCAAGTGGAGTACTTAGGGAGTGATTAATATGTATATATACATTTATATTCTGTTTAGTAATTATAGTTATTTTGGTGCACTAACTAACTATTCCCGTGATGTTAACTTTTATATTGTGTGAACTAATATTATTGTCCTGTGTAAAAATGTCTATCATGTACTTCCAATAATATAAAAATTTATAATTGTAGTTTGTTGTAACTACACGTTTAATGAACTTAAAATATCTATGTTGGGCGAAAAAGTGGGTGTAGGATTCAGACGCAGAAGTGCACTGTCATCTTTGAGCAGTCCGGTGACTGAGGAGATGAACACTGCGAGTGTGTTTGCATCGCGCACATCAGCTGGTAGTCTATTCCAAATGACTGAAAACTTATTTAAGAAGAAGTTGTACCGCATGTAAGTCTGACGATGCTCTATAGCAGCTAGGTTGTGATGATTTCTAAGATTATAACTGATGACAGCGGTAGGTTTAATTATTGGCTCTGAGGAGTGCACGAGCAGATTAGTTAGCTTGTAGTAAAAAATTAGGTTCAGCTTAAGACGTCTTTTCCAGAGTGGTTCTAAACTTAGTCTGTCGCAACGTTCATAGTCTTCGAGACCACTTTCTCAACCAAGAATTCTTAAGGTGAATTGCCGTTGCACTCCTTCTAACTTAAGCTTGTCATTTTGTCTGAGTCCGCTAAGAATAAACGGGCAGTATTCTAAAATAGGTTGGACACATACTTTATATAATAAAACCCTAGTTTCACAACAAAAGAAATTGCGAGTTATGCATCCTAGGAGCCTTCGTGTTTTACGTCTGGCATAATCAGTTTGTTCAGAGAACGTTAAGTTACTAGAGTATCTGATACCGAGATCTACGACTGAGTTGAGCTTGGCTAGTTTACGCCTATTTATTTCAAGATTCAGGTCAAGGTTACTGTTTCCGATACAAATCCAGCCGCATTTATCAATGTTGAATTTTAGACAGGATTCAGTACACCATGTTGCGAGACCACTTAGTTCAAGATGTATTTTATTTACCATATCGCTTAGTTCATGAGCGTAGCAGGAGTAAACGACTTTGAGGTCGTCAGCATATAGGAATGATTTACCTGAGGTGAAGCAGTTGCAAATGCTGTTAATGTATACTGTAAATAAAAGTGGACCTAGGACACTACCTTGCACAACCCCACTTGTGATCTGCCTAGGATGAGACAATACAGATCCAACCTTGGTTATTTGTACCCTATTGCTTAGAAACGATTTTAACCAGCTCAGTAATGGATTGCGAATCCCACATGAATACAGCTTCTCAAAGAGAATACTGTGAGATACCATGTCAAATGCCCTAGATATGTCGAAGTAGAGAACAACAACTAGCTTACGTGCTTCGCGACTACTAGTGATGCAGTTGAAAAAGTCGAAGTGGCAAGTAATGCAAGACCTATTTTTGAGAAATCCGTGTTGAGACCTTGTAACAAGATCTTCCTTAAGTAGATAGTCTGACAATTGATCTTTGACAACTTTCTCCATGATTCGCGAGACAACTGGGGTTATATTTATAGGTCTGTAATTGCGGACGTTTGCCTTTGATTCATTCACAATCATTATCAGCAGTTCAAACTCAAACTCTAGAGACCAGACGCTCATCAAGTTGAGAAAACAACAAACATCACCCTAATTTAAAATTTACCGTTAAAAGTCAGTTCAGTGCAATCATTCTCAACATTCATCTAGAAGCAAATCGACATTGGCTACATGAAAATAACAACAGTTTCTTTATGTCTACTTATCCAGAAGAAACACGAAGAAAGCAGTCAAACTCCACATGGTGACCTAACGTCTGAATAGTCACTCATGCGGCGAAGAACTACTGAAAAACAGAACAGAACAAATCATTTGGATCGGAAAGAAACGTTTGTGCTAAATACGATGAGTTTACTTTGGTGTAAAGAGTCTCTGAAGTCCCTGACGTCATCAATTGCTTAGAGGCTAAAAACCCTGCCATACCAACATCGATGTCCTTGGATTAAGTTTACACATTATGGAATCGTTAATATCTATATTTTTCGAGCATGAGCATGATAATCTACATTTTTGCTTTCTTACATGTTTGATTATTTCATTCAGCTGTAAACATTTCACAGAAGTAAACACTACGAACCAATGAATCGCACATGAGATATTTTAGTTCTTTCAACTGATTTATGTAGCTTCCTGCTTTCATGAATTTAAACATTGGGTATGAAGACTTTTACTACGACTTAAATTCTGAGTACAACTTACCATAATTTTCGTATCATGCAAGACTAGTCAACCAAATTAAAATACAAGTAAGCGCTTTAGTCCCTTGAGAAGGATTCGTTGAAAAATCTTGATTTATTTGCATATTTATAAACTCTCACCAGTAAGTATAGACAACCACATATTAAAGGATAAGCTATAGAATGTCCGAATTACTGGTTTCTTTCTTATATGATTCTACCGTTCATTTATTCATGATAATGCCGACTACACTAAATTTCTTCACATCCTGGTGAAATCAGTGCACTGATGACATATGAGGTGTTAATTAGCCGGTGGTAGGTTTGAAGGCATGTTCAAAGACATTGTACGTCTTGATAAGAAAAATCAAAATAATTAGAAATCACCGAGCCGTGACATTCTTCTTCACTGCATCTTAATGTTAACGCGTAAATATCAAGTTACACTGGTTACTCTATGTTTCTCTAATCAGTAAAAAACATGAGTTAGTCAGCTGTGACTTGCCACGTGCTGGTTTGATGGAAATTTATTCTTAAGTTTCACCCTATTTATCGGTATGTGAATAACTGTTTAATACTTAGACTGTAACGCTCGACTTATTTCATGTGGTTCCGACACCAGAGTATAGAAATACTGAGAATTCTTTCATCTTACCCTGAGTTTCTGTAGAATGTACCTATTTTTATTATGCATGAAGTGCTCCGTGGTGATTATTCTATGTTGTGTTTCGTACGACTATCGAGATAATGAGGCTAAAAACTATTAGTTCGGGAAAAAGTGGTACAGATTACCGCTCTTTTTTGACTCTAAGAGTAATATAAACACCGCACAATTTAATTTCAGAATTATTTAGACTGTTTATTTTATTGTAAATATTCACCTAATTTATCTTTTTATTTCTAGTATCCCTGTCTGCGCATAATGTTTATAGCTCAAAGCTGTTTTAATTCCCATCAGCTTACTTATGATAACTGTGATTAGTAATTTGTGTTATGAGTGTCTCATCAGTTAATTACTAAAGACATTGAAGTTAGTGTTAAAAATATCGTCTAAAAAGAAAATTAAAGCTCTGCAAATAAAACTACCCAGCTTATGGAACACAACAAAACCAAAATCATTTACCTGGACTATAAATCCTTTTCACAGCTTCAAAATAAAGATTATCTATTTAGGCTAAATTTTTGGGCAAAGTAGCCAAATCTGTTACCGTCACATTTCTGATAGCCTTAAAGTTAAATTATTGAAATAAGACTTTATATTGTGCTACGTTGTGATTACTGAGTGAGTATAAGTAGGATTACAGCCACAACAGTTATTCAGCTTTTGTCTTTTGCATACTGAAACACTACTAAAGAAAAAATGAGATATTGTTTCTTTCATGTGTGATATACCAAAAAAAATAGTAGACTGTTACGAGAAACATTGGAAAAGATTCGTAGAAGATTAAGATACATGTACTTATTAATATAGTATAAAAGTACAGCATGGAAACTTTCAAGAAATTATAATTTTCACCGGATGAAAATAACACTTCTGAGAGTTTATGAGCCATTTTAGATAACACAGGGATTTGAATTACGATATGTAGTTGGAGGTATTAGAATGTCGAACGTTGTTTTATTGATGAATAAATCAAAAGTGTGTTACATTCTCAGTAGTAAATGAAGTAATTGTCATTTGGGATTCAGCATGGCTTTGTAGTCCTGATTTTATATAGAAACTTACAGGTACATTTTTCAGTAACATCATGTTGGTATGTACTTGTGTTCTTCAGTGTTAGGTGGTAAGGTACAGAACTTTTGAGAAAACTTGAAATTCCAATTCCTTCACTGTTCTATTTTTTTTTAATACTACAGTAGATAGGAAACGAATTTCACTTTAATTAATTGTCTTACCCAAGGATAATCAGTGGAGAGGATGAAATACTAATTACGGCGACCTCCTAAGTAATGTTCATCCAACATAAATGTATGATACGGAAACATAGCGTTTTTTGACACCACCTATAAAAAAAGAACACACACAAACTGATTTACAAGATACTCAGAAGAAGTAAAGTGAAAATAATGACAATCTTAAAAGTTCTTTTCTTTTATGTATACTAGACATATATTACATTATTTGTCCGATATTCTGTTTGAACATTCACTTGTACATTAATGGCATTGAATAAAATGATGGAAGAATATCGTCTTTTTTATATTTTCAGATGTGAAAAGTCTTCTGTGCAAAGTAGGGTAATGATAGCGTATTTGTATGTTTGGAATAAATTTAGCTTTATGACTAACCTCTCACATATCTGAGTGAGTAAAGCTGATGAGTAATATATAATAGATGTGGTTAGTTTAGACAGTTTAGCACAATTGTGTTTATTGTTTCTGTTGAGAAAAGATTAACTTCTGTGTGTAATAAAGCTCTGAGCATGAAATCTTCGAATATTCTTATAGACTGGAAAGATCTCCACATAGTAATGCTTATTTTCCTGCTTTAATCGCTTAATAACTGTTTTGTAGTATCGCAGTTCCCATTTAGTTTTTATACTTTTGATTTTCACTTACGGGGCTGAATGCATTTTTAGGACGTACAATTTATTTAAGTGTATATTTTCTGTCACATGACGTACCTGTTCACCCTACTTATCCTAACTAGGTACCCATCCTCCTAAATTTTGAACTTCTTGTCGTAATGCGTGAAAATGAACTCTGGGTTTTTATTGTTTCAATATTAACTATGTTTTACTGATTGCTTCTGTTCTGTTACTGTGTTCAGAATTATTAAATGTCCACTTAGTTAAAAAAATTGAAATGTGTTACAAAATTACATTTATTTACGATAACTTAGGTAATTTACAGGTTGTTAGCAGCTGAAGAAAAGTTGTGGAATAAAATCACCTATTTTTATCCTGAATAAAATTCTTTGGATTTTACTATTGTTTTTTGAATTCTTTGTGAAGATTTGTGAACTGTCAGGATTCAGATATCAACGTGTTCACTTGGAGGATTTTTATAAATCTACTGGTCACATGAACAATATCATTATTAGCTTTCTGAATAAACTACAATGTCAAAAAGAGCTCATTTTCAATAGAGAAAATACACACGGTGTGTTGATAATTTAGAGTAGCTAGTGTTTCACAAGTTAAATAAATAAGCCATATAAAATAGGTAAACTGAAAAGCTAACTAACTGCAAGCAAAATAAGAAAGATAAAAATCTGTAGAAAATATTGAATATATCAAAATATAATAATAGTTTCAAGTCGAAATGCTGTTCCTGGTTTGAACTTCACGGAGGTAGATTTTTCCCTTTCTGGTTAAGTCTTTGTAAGCGGGATGATTACGTGCACGTGGTTAAACTTAGTGATTTTAACATGCTAGTCATCTGATTTTACATTATCAGTGTCATGAATTATTTCTTTCCTTTGGAATATCTTTCATTCTTAGAGGAATATGATTTTGGCAAGTTACCGTAGAGTAACACCACACGCCAGGCCATCGCTCGAGTGAAATCCAAATGGGAAGCGACGAGTGGGTCATCCTAGGGTGACATGGAGGCGATAGCATGAGAAGGAGATTAGAGATTATGGGGAATCATGGACTCAGCTGAAGAGGACGGTGGAAATAGAAGAAAGAGGAAATGTGTTGTTGAATCCCTATGTTCCACTCTGAACCCAAGGGAATAATAATAAAAAAGTTACTTTAATTGTAGAAGCCAGCTCTATCGTCTTATGTTTACATGTAGTAACTACAAATGTATCCGAATTCTAGCCACTTTGATATGTAACAATATTGCTATCGAATGCTCATACTAAGTTATTTCACATCGTGAAAATTCCCAATATACGATACATTGTTGTTCTTCCTTTGTGTACTGCACTTTGAGTTCAAGCCAGTTTCTATATTACAAAAATGTATCGATTGTGTTAATGACTTTGTAACTAGTTAGCATCAAGCTCTACGGATTCATTAAATATCAGTAGGCAATCAGCTTATGATGAGAGATTAAAAAAGATTACATTGATACAAGTTAATTTGATAACCTACACACGTTTATTCTTTCACATCACCTTAATAAATATAAGCATATTACTCACCTTTATCTGCGCATATTTCTTTTTACCTACTCTATAAAAATAAAATATGTTTATCTTTATTTGTGATAAAATATTAGTAGCAGATTGTTAATGCTTTTAACGAAACCATAATTGTTTGGCTAATTTAATAATACTGCTTGTATTTGATAATTGTTGAAGATTATGTATTCAGAGTACAACGGTAAATCGGTTAATTGTAATCTGTGCAGCTGATCGGTACTTTTTTCTTTTGTTTTCCTAACTCTAAGAGATTCGTCAACCTGGAAATAATCGGAAAGTTTCCAGGGAATATTGTGATGGAATAATCGCTCTGAAATTCCCTCCTGAAGGATTTAATTACAATATTGATACTTATTTGGACATTTTCCTCTTTTCTTCTAAGCTGTATATCATTGTTCTAAAGTTTAAATATCACTTATTAACTTAATCCTTATCATTTGTCTGACTGGATGGAGGATTTTATCATGAGCTGACATCAGTTAGAGAACCGTTGGAAAACCTGGGATCTCGTAGACCATTAAGCCACTGGGACCCAGTCGCCTTGTAACCAAAAGGTCCTGGGTTCGAACCTTGGTGAAGGGTGCGTACTGATGAAGAGTCCCAAAACTTAGACGAAACAGCTGTCCAGTACTTCCAGATTTTCTAATGGTTTTCTAATTGATGTCAGCTCATAATGAAGTCCTTATTATTTGTCTTTGTTCTTGCGTGAACCCTAATTTAAACAGTTATCCTTGTGGTTGTATGATAGCGTTGACAATGCTTTGTCTTCAGATTATGGCTTTGTTTGGATGAAGTTAAGGTTGACCGTGGGGATTTTGACCTTGGACTGTCTGCGGGAAAAGTTTGAGGTGTGATTCTTGTTGACGGTGTTTTGATGTCATCCTTTTAGGGAATATTCCTTTTGATCCTCAGATATACGTTTGATTCAGTGACGTAACGCTATGGTATAGTACTTTATCTGAGGTCCAGACTGGTCTGCCTATTGGCACTGTTGAGTTAATTTTAAGTTTTCGATATGTTATTAATGTTCAATAGTAACACACACTTTATCGCAAATAACCATCTTTTTAGTGTCGCTGAGACATTTGAAGACCCTGCTTAATTTGAGGAAGTTTTGGTTAGCTATACAGTAGGACACGAAGATTGATTCCCAGCGCTCAGATCACAACACTTCAGTTATGGTCTCTGCAAATATTTCTATTGTTTGTTTCGGTAAGAAGAAACTGAAGATGAATGAACAAAATAATCCACTTTCATACAGATTTACTGTTTATCCGAAATGTAATTTAAAACATAAAACTACTTATTTCAAGTGATCAGTCGTTTATGCTTTTTATGATATAAATAGTGTGGTGTAACGTGCAAGCATCAGTTAGGAACAAATTTAAATACCTGACAACGTGAATAATTCACATGCATAAGGTAGTTTGTTTTAGTGGCTGGAAAATGATTTGAATTTTGAAGTCCTGTTTATGGTAGTAATATGAAGTTGGATGTACAAACGGAACCAATTTATACAAAACATAAAATCAGATCTCAGACTTTTGAACCAGGCATGGATGAAATATAAACAAACTATCCCTATATCTTTATTCCCATGGATTATTTCTCTGACTACCATATTCCTTGTATCGGTCGATAGCAATATAAATAATACTACAATATTTAAAGTTACAATTTTACTTGATTACATCAACGTAAACTTGTGTATTGCGTATAAAATTACCATGGAATAAAGTGTTCAGTCAAGTTTGCGTATGGAACCCGGAAGGGAAGCGGCGAGTTGGTCGTCCAAGGGTGACTTGGAGGAGGTCATGTGAAGAGGAGATGAAAACGTATGGGCAGACTTGGAGCCAAGTGAAGACTCTAGCAGAGAAGCGAACGCAATGGAGACGCACGGCTGAAGCCCTATGTTCCTCTAGGAATTAAAGAAAACAATAATAACAATAGTACAAGTTTTCGTAAAACTGTATACTACTCACTGAATGGGAAGAGTAGTTGTATATCATTCATATCAACCAGTAGTACTTGCTAGTTAGATTGAGGTGATGTGAAGACCGGAGGGATGCTTCGCTTGTATGGGGCCGAGTGGTTTACCCGGTTTGCCTTAGCTCATAGAGCCGAATGCAAATATGTTTCCTTCCTTATTACCATTCATGTTATCAAGTAGAAAATATGTTGTGATATGAATAATTTTTCTTCCAGAGGAAATTGTGGTGAGATTTCACCTTCTCAAACTGTGTAAATTTCAAGGTGCGAATTAATTTGCAAATTATGAATTTGATTTACTCAGTCATGTTATTGTTTACTTGTTTCTTCAACATGCAAACCACCAATAACATAGGAGAGAATGTAAATCACTTCAATGTGTTCTTAGTTTTCATTGCCGTAATGTGTTAGATGAGTGATTCCTCAAAGCTTAGAACACTTTATGAATTGAGGGAAAATCAGAAGTTGTATAACGGTGCTCAAAGAGATATACACTGTAATTCACCTGTTCATTTTTTGCACTTCTCAGAAGAATGGTTAGTTTGAAGGTATCAAGAACTGATTTCTTCATTTACAGTATTCTCTAGTGGAACCATTTTGAAAATGCTACCGAAACTCTGTGTAGGACTGATGATGGTATCTACTTTTTGTTGCTGAGATTATCAAATGATATTGTTACATAGCAGATTTATGATTAAGGTAGCCTAAACCCCTTGAAACTGACTGTTAATGCTGAATTAAGAAATATTATTCAGACAACCAAATTCTCAAAACAGAGTTATCTTCTGATAATATCCGAATTCATCTATGTTGGTAAATCACTGGAAAGACAGACAGTGTCACAGTAGTTAACCCTAATGTAAGCCAATATATTATTTGAATCATACCTACAATTGAATTTCACAAATATTTATAACGTCAATGCACTTTAGATTTGTTTACAAGTAAAAAACTAAGTGGTAAGATTTACTGATAGTCCTTCAAAGTAATTTTTAATTATTATGAGATAGCAGAATGGTTTATCTGGCTGAAGGGGAAACAAATTAATTCGTGAAGTACTTGGTCATTGTTTTCCTCTGCAAACAAAACATAGTGGTCAACCCCATTTTTGATAGAATTTCGAAAAGAAATTATTTTTTAAAATGAGGATAAAGGTAATTCCATTTGAAATTCACTCAAGATTCATTTTTTTGAGTCAAACCACTTTCCATAAGTTGCTTTTGTATGATAAATGACTGTTTTCTAAATACCTTAATGATTAACCGTTGAACTCAAGTTTGTTGTAATGAATAAAGTTGATGTGTCATTATTGGACATTACTTTTATACTAAAGCCTCTTCAACTTCTGATTTATCTAATTCAGCGTGGTTACAGCCAGGAGTGTTCAGCGTCGTATTGCTTGACAAATTTGTTTCACTTGTCTCAAAACTAAGAGAATCTATTTTGATATATTCGAGATGTCAGCAAGTCTCTCGTTCTCTTTTAAGGAATTTACAGTTTCAGCAGTATACTGAATTCTTATCACACTGATGGGAGATATCCGAGAATATTCTGGACCCTATGATGAGAAGAAATGTTTGGAAGATAATAAAACTGAGATTTAGACTTTGTATACAATAACGACGGAAACTATTCCACTAAGAAGGAATCATATTTATATTTTTCGTACATTTCTTTCATTGCCCCTTCTATAATGGAAGACCCGAAAGTCAACGTAAGTGATAGTGAGCTTATTTTCTGTGATAAGGAGAGCGTATGAGTCCAAGACGATACAAAGTGTCAATCACTGGGTTTGGAGTATCTTAGGATTATCTGCATTACGAAATCAAACATATTTTTCATTGTCACGCTGCAAACTGTTGTTTTCAGTCAATATCTTCCTGTTTCATTACTCAGCGACTTGTTACATTAATATCTGGTCAAGTGATAGCTGTTTTTCTGAAAAGTTGAGTTTAGGTTTACATGTGTGTTGATTACAGATACATTTAAATGCAATTAATCCCAAAATTCTCCTGGTTATTTTGAATGTACTTATAGCGAAATGATAATATTTTCCTAGTTGAGTTCATGACTGTTCTTGTCTACGTACATGGAAACCTAGAATGAGGAAACGTGTTTTTTTATTGCCAACTGATGTTCACAACTCCCTTAAGAGATCCAGAGGGAAGTCTAGTCAACATAGTATCATGAACAATTTTCGTAGATTACACTTGTTTTCTACGCTTTTATAGCATATCCCTTTCGGCTGGTTTAATGGCGACTATAACGGTTTACGAGCAAAATTAATTTCCAGAGGGTAAAATAACTGGTGAATGATCTCTGAGATATGTTTAGTATACAGTAGACGAATCAGCCTGTTGAGCTGAAATAACTGTCATATTTTTCTCCATTCAGATGTAATGATTCATTATAAATATCTTCTACAGCTAGTTCCTGCGTATTGTGGCTCTTTAAATTAGTGCTCTCATGCAACATTTCTTATGAGCTATCTGACAGTTTCTGTTAGATTCACTTTCAAGAGTTGGTTTGTTAGGATTAGATTTGTTTTTACAAGTTTCATCACGGATTGATATCAGTTAGAGAAACATTGAAAACCAAAGAGTACTGAACAGTTTCGGTTATAGTTTCAGTTTTGATCTGTAAGAGTAGCGGTTTACAGTATATGATGTGACACAGTGCTGTTGGATTTGAAGCATCGACTAATCTCTCATGATAATTTGGCTTCCTTTCCCAAAAATGCGCACCAGTAGTTTGGAAGTTGATTCAAATTGTGCATGAGTACAGTTTGAGACTCAAAGACACAATCGAATGGTTAAAACAATAAGAATTAGAGAAAATATTATGCTCCGTGTTATTATTCCAGTGATTCAAGCAGGATGCCAGTAAAGTTGAACTGAATACAACAACATTTATTTTAATCTGGAAAAGCAACCAATGTACAGACAGTTAGCTAAGGTTTTCTTTTAACTGCCTTCCTGAGATTTTTTAAAGAAAATCATACACCATATAACCATGCACGCTAACTGCGTTAATTTAACTGCAGTATGTTTGAAGTTGTTGTTGCGCAGAATCAGTTATGGTCATATATAAAAATTCTGCTGAAAATACTTCAACTGAAAACTGTTTGTACTATTTTTTCCTACGACATATATACACAATAAGCAGAAAACATATTCCAGGGTCTAAAACTGTGCCTGTCCTAAGGTAAGTGTTCCATGAACTGCACAGCGTAGTATTGTTCGAGAAGTATTTTCATCTATTCTGAAACACTAAAACGAATTAATATACACTGTCAAAATTTTACTTGCTAAATATCTGGTATTTTCTTCTAGTTTCGAATGTGTAAAAGCCTAAATTTTCAGCAGGTAGTAGTAAATTTCTGAGTATCGACTGCAAATTATGGCCGCTTTCAAAGCACCAGAGCACTGTTGACTAGACCACTAATTCACAGGTGTCAGTTAAAAAACTGAAAGTCACTGATATACAGTTACGTCTTCATAGTGAGACACATATCTTCGATACTGATGTAAGTCGTCAACGAACAAATGACAAGTATATGTAGAAGTATTTATTCAAGAAGAATTAAGTTGATTCACCAAAGCAACATCAGATAGTTCCGAGCAAAAATTTACCATATCTAAGTGCGCACAAATAGCATAATATCGGTGATTTCATGCTGATCATTTTTGGTAGTAGCAAGTCAGTAAACCAAATAGCTAAATGTGTTCGGAAGAAACATTTCCTGTATTTTCCAGTTTCAAGCACCAATCAATTAAATTCCCTACTACAATGCTTAGAGTGCTTATGGTGCTTGAAGGACAAAATATCATTTTTGTTCGTATGATTCTCAAAATCTGAAATGTGTTTGTTGATTATTGAAAACTCTTCGAATAAATGAAGAATAATTTTAACAGAAACTAAATACAATGAGATGTTTTCAGCCGCACATAACTGATTATTAGTATGGTAACACGATCTGCCCCATGTCACTCTCGGACGCCCGATCCGTCGTTTTCAACTAGGGTTCCGCACAAAGGCGATGGTATAATTATTCACTAGATTGTAGATGTATTACCGCCAAGGATTGTCAAAATAACAATGACTTAACAGAATCCAACAGTGCTCCACTTTATAAAAGGGTAAAGGTAAAAGTAAAATTTTCAACAATGAAATGTAGTCAGTTTCAGAGATTCATTGTAAGAAAGGCGACATCAAACCAAAATAATGAAGTGAAGTTTTGCGTAGTCATTTCAGTAAAAGACCTATTTATTGGATGCAGAAAAACATTTTCCTAAATGCTTTGAATTTGGAGTTTTTAATTCTATAGGAACGAGTATAAGGATGAAATAAGTCTCATTTTGCTTGGATTGAAATAACGCAAAAAGCAGGAATTGGGGTGTTTTAATTTGCAGTCTGTATACGGTGTTCGTGGTGTTCGGTCAGGACTTTTTTATATTCTCGAGTTGAAAATGTTCTAATGAATCTGGTCATATACTAATAATTTTTGCCCAACATATTTATAGCATCTCGGCAAATATAACTGCTGTATCGATTTAAAATAATGCGGTTGTGATCTTGTGAAAAGCCACGATGAAAGTTTGGTTCTCCAAAAAACAACTATAGAACTACCTAATCAACTAGTATATCATTTCCTACATACATAACCTCATTGAATCATGTTAATGACCGAGTTTAAAATGCACTGATCTAGTTATTCAAGAAAATTAAGTATTTGTAGGAGATTTGAAATTCTGAAGAGACAATAGTTAGATGTATTGCATGCTCAATGTGCTTAGCATATTTACGTACACTAACGAATATATTTCAAAAAATTAATCTGTAAGCAGTGGAAAGCAAATCTATACTTTTAAACTGCAACAGTGGAAGTCGAACATTAAAAGTGTTTCTTTGCATAAGAGATTAAGCTATGAAAACGAACAAACAATGAAGCACAACCCACAAAAAGGGTAAAATGAGTATGGTCATGAAAATTTTACTTTCCAAATGCATTTTTCCCAAATTTCTAATGTTATTAGAGTACTCGATATTTTAGAGAGATTAATTTTGATATATATATGCACGCAAATAAAGTCAAATAAGCCATATTTGTTGAAAAGTGTGGGGAATAATCTGAAAAACAGAACTGCTGTTCAGTACACAAGGAAAATAGTATGCTCAGTTTCCCAAAATTTTACACTAATCCACTAACATTAAAAAATGCTTTACTGAGTTGTGTTTTAGAGCGATAAGCTTTCACATAAAAATTTTTTTCAGTCCACTTGAGTCTTACACTGATAAGGAATCTTAATCATATTCTTAAAGAATTATTATTTTTGACATATACAAATGTTTCATTGAACTGATTGTATCTACATATTGTTGAATTGCATATGAAAGTCTTCTAATTTCTTTTTATTGAGAGGTACATAAAAATGGTTTTTCTTGACACAGATTCTGTAAAATTTTAAATTCTCCCAATATTGTGCATCATTGTCAGAGTAGTTTCCATTATCTTCACCCTTATAATAAATTATAAGTCACTCAACTTCTCAACTAAGTGTTTAAGAGTTATTTTACTTCATGAAAAGTGTTGCACTCCGTATGTTGAGTTGATAAATTATGTGAAATGCATTGTTAACATACTCATACAACAGGAAAAACATTTTCATGATGTTCCACCTTCCTTTGAATTCCGCAGATAAAAAATCGAGAATACAGTATGTGAGACAGTTGTCGTAATTTGATCGTGTCTTCATATGATGTAATGAACTCTTTGGGTTTTTTCATATTTCTTCAGTGGAAACGCAGATCACACATGGATTAAGGTGTTTCTTTAGAAAGACCTACTATATAAAAGTTTCCTGTTCAGTTTTGTGATCTCACTGTTTTAAACCTAAAATCTGCTTAGATGTTTATTAGGAACCAGTGATATTAATTCCTTGTGAAATAAACAAATAACATTCTTAGAAAGATAAAATAGAAATTTTTGGCATGTTATAAGGAGGTTCTTTCAGGAGATTCAGATCACTTGTTGCATCTTGCTGTAACGAAAATAAGCGAACAAAACCTTGAGGTGGAACTGTATTTTAATATTACTTATACTAATTTCCCTAACATATTCAGTCCAGTATGACTTTTCCATAGTATAAATGAATAATTGACAGTTAATCTTCTAAGCAGCACGGTGTTGCTTTTTACTCACGAAGTCTCAGTCAAAAAAATCCACTGCCTATTGGAGTATGCAGTTTTGGAAATCAAAACACTTTTCCGGTGTAGTCTACAATAAATAAAACACACAGTAACCCAGCATCAACTAAAAATACACTGGAAAATTGTTTAAAACTATGTTCTTTTATCATTAACGATTTAAACTGAACTAAATGAGTGGTTTGTAGATCTCAACAAGTAAGACTGATAGCATTTAATAAAATACAATAAAAATTTAACAGTATGAGACTAAAACACTCCAGTTGTTTTTAGTTCACAAGTGGTGCTTTGCAGTTTGACAATAAAAAAAATTATAGGAAATGCTCTGATTAGTGCCTCTTCCCATATTTTGTATTATTTGTATTTATTCATTCTTAAAATACTTTATGCCCACAAAGTAAAGTTATATCATTAACAAGTGTGAAGTACTATCATGAAAACCATATTCCCTCGCGTGGTTACATTCAAAACTGTATCCATTGTATAGAGAATTTCATCGTATCCTATTAATGTGTACTACATTTAAAAGATGCGTCGCTAGCGCAGCGGTAGAGCGCTCGCCGACCACGTAGGTGGACCGCGGTTCGATCCCTGACCGATGCACTCATTTACGCCGATAAGCCAGTAGTAAGACTGGTAAAGAGGGAAGGTTAGGCATGAGGTTAGCAACCCCATCCTGCAAAAATAACCACCAGTGTTACAGAAACTTCGAGCCTCTAGCTTGAAGCCATATTTTCCACTGGGAACGTAAAGGAATAAAAAACATAATTAAAAGCCATTGAAGACTGTGCATAAGTTACTTTGATATCCAAAGAAAACTCTGGTCATTCCACCTTTCACCACGCTTTGTTGACAAAAGATAATGGTGTAATACAATCTAATGGTTCTTCAACATACAGTATATTAAAAAGTAAAAGACTGTACCGGAAAACTAAAAATGTACTATTTCTAGGGTATATCTACGACTTTTTTTCTCTAAAGTTAACCGCTTGAAAGCTGTTTTCTCACTTATCTTTGGTATAAACTCTGCTTCGTGTTATCCACTTGGTATTTCCAAAAGAAACTAGCAATGCAGTGATTATCACACTTGAAAATAGAATAATATTTATATATAAGGAAGAAAATTACGTTAAAAAAACCTTAATAACTAAATCTAATCATTATGATGCTTTGATAGCATACACACAGGAAAGTATGCATTTCCCCGATATTGTACTCTAAGTTTAAATTCTCATGACGTCTACTAGCATAATTTATTTATTGTTTAGCCTTGCATATATATGAGAAAGACTATTTAACCAGACTCTGCGTATTTTAACACATATAATGCAACTATCTTATCATCTTCCTCTCATCTGAAAGAGAGAATAGCAGCATTAGAGACAGACATACAATAGGTTGACTCAAGCATAATGGATATGCCCTAGACTCAGAAATTATTTGAATGCATACAGCATTATGACGCATTAGTTGTGAATTAAAGGTAGACTACCATAGCTCTTACAAGCAGGTGTCGATATTTATCTTAACTTTTTTTGTTTATCATTTTATTTCATCTTCAGTGGTCTGAAATATGGTAGAGGCGGATATATGTGGTATATACATTATAAGTCAAGCATGAAAAGGATTCTTTTAACAACAGTAGGCTGTTAATTAAAAAATTGTAACCATTTTTGTGGTAATCGTGTAGTATACTAAATTCACGCTCAAATCATCCACATTAGAGTAATACTTACTCCAAATTTTATAGTATGGATAAATAATCAAATGGTAATAGAAATGGAGTGTATATAGATAGTCTACGGAATGCTGATAACGAGTGATTGGATATCTTAGATGCCGAGTTAAAGTGCACGGATAATAGCTATGACGATTTAATTTCGTTAATTTAGGCACTAATAATTAGCTTCTAACCATATTGAAAGTATACTGGAAATTGTGGAAAGATTTATCAGATGTACTTCTTAGGCAGCTGAACTATTCACACCTTAATGAGGCTTGGTAATTTCTCCAGTCTGTTAACTGCAGATGCTCATTGTTCTCACAAATAAGTTTAATTCGCAGCTAAATTCCAATGTCTTCAGTTCTTTCAAAGCAAACACTGCCTTCTTAGAGTGTGCTGGAGCAGATTATTGCCTATTCCTGTAGCATTTTCAGCACTTCGGCCATTATGTTTCTGAAGTATTGTGTGCAGGACCACTATATCGCTATTGTTAATGTCGTGTAAGACTAATGAAAATTTAGGTAAAAGTAAGCTTGACTTAAAATGAAGATTTCATTCATAGGGTTTATTATTACTGTTGCCTTTAGTTCCTAGAGTAACATAAGGCTTCAGCCACACGTCTCCACTGAGTTCGGTTCCCTGCCAACGTTTTCACCTGGATCCACGTCTGCCCACATGTTTTCATCTCTTCTTCGCATGACCTCCTCCATGTCACCCTTGCACTGATGACCAACTCGCCACTTCCCATTCGGGTTCACTCGAGCAATCGCCAGGTGTGTGATGTTACTGATGGTTTTCTCAGAGTATGGCCGATCCACCTCCATTTCCTCCTGCAGATTTGTCGCAAATCAGTTCCTACTAAGTTGGTTCGCTCCCAGAGATTCCTATTTCTGATCTTTTCTGGCCATCTGATCTTGAGTAGCAATGAGCGAAGACAGCTGTTGATGAACGTCTGTAGTTTCTTCAAAGTGCTCTTCATTACTCACCAAATCTCTGATCCGTATAGTAAGTAGCACTGACTTCACATTGGAGTTGAAAATCTGGATCTTATTTTTCATGCTGAGTGCTGTTGATCTCCATACAGACTTGAGAGTAATAAAAGCTTGCCTGCCTTTCCCAATTATCACTTTGATATCCTCGTCAGTTTCGCCTGTGGTTGAAATGATGCTTTCCAGGTAGGCAGGTAGGTAAAGGACGTTGCTTTTTTCAGATTCCTCCTATTCATAATGATTGTTGTCTGTTGTTGTTGCTGTTGGCCAGGAATCATCACCTCTGTTTTCTCTGTGTTCACCTGAAGGCTTATCTTCTCTGGATGCTTCTTCCGCCAACTTGTTCCTTTTCACCTACATATCTTCCAGTTTGTAGGAAATCAGACATATGTCACCGGTGAAGTCCAGATCATCCACTTTATGTCCATCTCCTCGTTGCTCGCTGTCTGTCACATAATCCAGTCTACCGCAATCAGGAAAATCGCTGGAGATAGTAGGCAGCCGGCATGTCTTACTTCCGTTTTCACTTCGAAGGATTCCGTGAGTTTCCCGTTGTGGATTACTTGGCATGCAGCATTATCGTACATCATTCATAGGGTACTTGTGAATAATGACTTCAAATGGAGTATTTCTTTTAGCGGAAATTTCTACCACACGAGTGAAAAATAACAAAATCTCTTATGAAGCTTTGACAATTAGCATTGTCAGAATAAATTTTCGACTACATGTAAACTTCTATTTCTTTGTATACTTTGAATTACCTACCAATTTTATTGTTATTGTTTTTCATATCTCTTGAATACACATTTATTTTTTATTTGCGTAATATTATATTAGGAACTGGTGTCTGCTGTCGTTATTCATTTCCAATTTAGTCAGAAATAAACTATCTGCTGAGTGGGTTGTTTAGTGTAATGTGTAGAGTACTCAGCTTTTTAAAATCATTGAACCAGTTCATCATTTTCGAAGTAATGTAATGTAAGGAAAAATAGAGCTTTTTCATGTATTTAAACATATTTCAATATTGTGAAGTGAATTACTGCACTCATTTTATTTCGTTTATTTTATTTACCCTTTTAGTTAAGCCGTTAATCCATTTAAGACCCTCTGAACTGTTTCGTGACCAAAAGTATTATGCGGAGTAGTACGATATTAATAAACTACCAAATAACGTTTGTTGGATTATCAGTAAGAAATATAAATCTCCGTAAAACTTGGGCACTGTGGTAGTAAGTAATTTCATATTAGTTTGTTTATTAGATGTATCACACAGTGAAACAGTATTATTTACTGGGTAAATAAATACTGGGCTCCACAACAGGTAAACTGATATATGAGCATCCAAGTGGTTAGATGGGAGATCTTGTCTTTTAGGCTTCTGTAGATAAGTGGATGACCGAAAAACACCACTGTTAGCTTTGCTGTGAAGAATGTTCTTCTCAAATATGATAAAATTATTCTCTTACGGATATCGCAGGTTAAGTGTCTTTTGAAACCGAGGTTCATAGAAAGTTTCTTTTTTGGAACAAGTAATGTTTCGTTCCTCTGAACTCTTAGTTTGATATTCTTATCAGTGAATCTCGGTGGGTGCCCGTTTTGGAGGATTTCTTACAGAAGATCTTGTTTTGCTTCTAGAGCGTCATAGCTACAGATAAGTTGGATATGATTATCAAGAGATTTAATTAAATTTCGTTTTTGGTCTTATTTTACGAAAATACATTGCTGGTATTGTGAATAGAGGAGGAAAAAAATGTTTTGTGACATACATTGAGCGTTGGTATCAACCACTGGAAATACTACTGAATAGAATCAAATACCAGAGATCACACACGTTGGTATTTTGCTGTAACTACTGTCCAAAAGAAATCATTTTTCATTCTCACGATATCACTGGAAACTTATCCTATGTCTTGTTTTGATACCATAACAGATGTACTATTACCTTTGTTATTTGGTTTAGTGATCTTCATTGTTATTTTGACTTCCAATATGTCCTTTTAACTTGACCTAAGTCTATTTTCTCACCTCTTAACTCTTTGTTATACATATGCTGAGATTTTGTAAATTCCGGTTTAATAATACTTTGATAAAGCTATTAGCATTAAATAGCGAAACGTCAGTAAAAACAATATCGTTTTGTTTTTCATTCATTAGGAAATACAAAAACCTTTATTATAATGAATTATCCTATGTCTCATTCTTCTGACTGCCATCTTACAAGATACACACTTTTATTGCGCCGTACACTGACTGCATAATCAGAAATCCATCTGATGTAGTCTTTGTTGAAAAATTAACAAATATCTCCAGTATTCCTAAAAGGTTATTATAGCTTACGGTCGATTTAATTTCATGATCTACTTAAGTTTTAAAACACCTAACAACCAATAACATGACATGCATGCAGGAATGATTTCAGTTGGCATGGATGAGGGGTTGATATTGATTATTATCGCATGTTCACCTGGAGTATTCATAAGAAAGAGACTAGTCCTGTTGAGTCTTCAGTATACCTAAACTGATGAATCCAACTGTGAAAAAATAAAAATGACGCAGACACTTTAGTAACCTTTTTCTCGTTTTATAAACTGACTGAATTAATATTGCTGATGATTTTTGCTTCATTTAAATGAACAAATAAATGAAAGTGCTTTATAATTGCATGAATAACCTTACTAGTGTATGTAAACAAAATGTAATCCTCAAGAGTTTTCTGCATTATTATCGAAAGTTGCTTCACTTATGAAACCAGTCAACCATGAAATTCTAATGACTCTAGTTGGAAAAATAATTAAATAGTTGTTAAAATGTCTAAGAGAAATGAATTAAGTTCTTCCTGAAGACGAACAAAATAAGAATAATGTAGAGTCATGAATACTTGGTAAGATTTTGAAATGAAGAAAACAATAAAATGTCCTTTTTCAAACCCAGTGCGGCTTTTATTCATAACTTTTACATATGACAATTTCCATTCCGACAAATATGACTCTTGGGTTTATTCTCCATGACAAGATGTCCTAAATTTTATGATCATGAGTGATACAATCCCAGAATCACAAGCACTTTTAAATAACGTGTGTGACAATTTCTAGATTAAAAATTTCCAACAGCACTAGCTGATATCAAGCCGAACTTGTTGGTAGTTGTGTAAGGTATTTTACTGGTAACAGTTAGGTGGAGGCTGCATGACCCTAGTTTTTGAACTTCTGCTGCATTCAGTGTTATTAATCATTGAATGTTGCCCGACCTTATTTGTCATAACAGTGAATTTCGTCTCCACCGGAGCCTTAAGAGACCAGTCTAAAGGTTACAAACCTATTTGCTATTTATTCAGGTGCTGAGCTGAACTAGTTGATTTTTCATAGGTGTAATTCCTTCAGAATGATGAAATGCATTCACACAACAGTAGTCTTTCCTGTCAACTGCTGTTTAATTACGGTGGGACACTATCTCTATACGAGACGAAAAGCAGTTACTGTTTGAAACTGTTTGCAGAATTCTTAAATAATAACTTGTGTCAGAGAATACAAATGAGGCGACTTCACTAATTTTTGTGTAGAAATGTAACTAATCTTTATTCGACTGGTGGGATCTTTTCATTAGTTCAGGTATCCATGTCTATGTTCATACAAGAGGTAAAACAAGCGATTGCTCCATGAAATTTATAACCTGAATAATATAAACATGTGTGAGCTTCAGTTTAACTTTAATGCATGAATAAGTATCTACTATTGTCTAACGACTGACTTAATTTTTATCAAATCACAATAAATGTATATTATGACAAATCTAATTCAACTCTTTCTTTTAAATGCCGCCTGTATTACATGCATACGTTGGTTTCCTGAAATTCGAATTAAGACTGAGATTAAGATTCTAGAGAATATTGGATTTTTTTTTTGAAAACAGAAAGTAACCTCAGTAAGCTGGATGATTTCACATAAACAGAACTTCAGTGTTAGATTAGATATAGTTAGGAGATACCAACCTAAATTTAAGCCTGGAATCTTAATTATTGGTGACATCACTACTCGGTCTCCTTTATTAATTACAATCTCATCACCATGATACACTGCATGATCTCAACACCATGGCGTTTTCCAGTTCAGCATTTAAACAGTATACAGACTTTCATCAGCTTAGATTAAAATAACAGTGTTTTTTGCCACAGGGCTTTTTGCAAACGGTTACCATTTTCGGACATTACTTTTTTAGCATATAATCCACAGAACAATACACAGAAGATCAGATGCAGTGAAACGAGACGTATCTGTTCAAAAATCAATTGACTGACTTTTATTTTTAGTTCAAAGTAAAATAGTGGTGGATTTTTCTGAGTTTGATGATGATACTTCTGAATACACCCATTAAAAAAGCAGACTGATATAAATACGAAACACTTTCCAGTCTGTCACTCAAGCTAAATTTTCATTTCCTGTAGACGGAAAACTCATTTCCTATGACTCTTTGATTCTTTTTATTTATTTACACATTTGTGAATTCAAATTAATATCAAACTAATCTGGAGTGATTTCATCTTTTTTTCCCCTCCACATATTTCCTTCCTTAGAAATTTAAATAAACATTTTTCCTACATTTAGCTCTGAAATGAGAATTTTAGTAAGTGTTGAGTGACGTATACTTATAATTACCTGTTATCACAAGACATTGTGGTATTGTAAGGCTAACAGTTTATCAGCAGCATTTATACCGATTAGATGACACATGTAGGCAGTAGTGTTTTTCATTTTTCCACTTAATTTAGTCAGACGTGTATAATTAGTCAGCTACTGAATAATTCCGAGTAAACAACTGTCAGTTTTTTATTCATTGTAAACTAAGCTATTTTTGACACGTTTACTACTGATATGAAAGTATATTTCTGAATATATCTAAGAATCTTATTGAAGTTGATAAGATATACATAATTATATGCGGGGAAATTATTAAAGTTGGTTTTTCTAAACACTGATTCACCAAGCCATTACTCTTAATGGTTTATGGACTTGGTCCCAGATATGTTCATATGCGCTCACTGCTGAAGTTTCTCAAACAAGGACAGAACAGCTTTTCAAAATACCTTGGATCAAACAACGTTTAATTAATTCCAGTTAAATAAGAAGTAAAAACTTTTATAAAATTAGCTGACAATGCTGTTTTATCCACCGGAACCAATTTCAATAATTAAGGCGTAAACTACAATGTGTGTGTGCATCGGTGGCACAGCGTTAGAACGCTCACCAACCACGGATGTGGTCCGGAGTTCGATCCCCGGCCTACGCACTCCTTTATCTAGCTAAGCCAGGTAATAAGACTGGAAGAGAGTGAAGGTTGGGCATGAGGCTAGCAACCCCATCCCGTAAAAATAAACACCACTGCTACCGAGACTGCAAGCCTTTAGCTTGAAGTCCTATGTTCCAATAGGAACGTAATGGAATTTTAAAAAATAATAATGTGAGGAAACTCACATTACTAAAAACTGACTGTCATTCAGCTGTTTTCTTGATTCATTGGTGTGACTGTAAAGATGATTGGAGAACTTGATATACCAGGGGAAGGTAAGGGTGAAAATTTTGTGTGAAAGTCCATTGTTTACCTTAATTTCTCGTGGTGCCTATTCATTATCATAATTTCAGAAATGATGGCCATCATCTGTAAACAATCTTCATTTAGTATCTAAATATTTTTATTTCATTTTTATTTATCTTATTCACTCAGCCGTTAGGGTTGAGCACCTAAAAATACTTATCTTCTCCTACTGCAGGATATAGTTCGTGGCTTACAGGATACTTGCTCATTTTTGTAAATATACAGTTTCAGTTACTGCTAGTCCATCATTCCGATCTTCTCTATATGATATACATATACATGCATATATAAATATATACTTGATGGTAATTACCTTTTTCAACTGGACACGATACATGGGTATTCGCTGTGCATTCGCTATGAGTATTTTCACATCAGAAGTATTTTGTGCGAAAGGCTTGTGATGAATGTTTAATTATTAATATGAATATAGACTGAATCTTTTTTGAATGGAATGTAGAAAATGCAATGACGAAACGTTTTTTGTGTTAACAGGTGGTAATCAGAATATGTTTATTGCATCTAGTCCACCGTCTTCAGATTTTCGAAACAAACCAAGTGACAAATACTTATGACAATGGTGACACTTCTGAATCAGCAATAAAATAAAAAATGAAAGAACGACTAAAATTATTGGAGTTACACATTTCTCCTCACCTCCAGAAGATTCCCACATTTAGGGTATTTATGACTGATTCAAAGTTTATTGCTTCCATTAACCTAACACTAGTTAACATGCAAATATAAAGCTGGAAATTTAGTGAAATAAAATGAAAGTTCAATTAATAAATCTTTTATAAGTAAGTTTTATTTTCAGTGTACAAATAGGGTTCAGAGGCTGACGTTTAGAATCCACCGTTGACCTAATAATGGACATTTCAACTAGAGTCATCATTCATTTAGAACAGTATCAGTTAAATGAAGACTGGTTGACCTACATTTTAGTTCATCCTTAAGAAAAACAAATGACCTAAATGCTTTCAGATATGTCAGACATTGGATTATTTTCGCATCAACTGAAGTTTTGCAGAAACCTCTAACGGATGTGTGATTTTATAAAGTTTGGAGAATAACTGACATTTATCTTACAGTGGTTCCATTTGTATGTCCTTCATGTGTCTGATCGAAATCTTTTCCTAACTTATTATTTAACTCACGTCATTAATTTAGGGGATTTATCTTGTTCTTTTTCAAATCTTTTTTTATTTGAAATCATATCGACAAATCTTTGAATAAATTTGACTCCTTATTGTTGTTTGATAATATTTTAAGTAAGAGGTTTTTGATGGAAAAACCGCTAAGGACACATTAGATGTCGCTTTATTTACACTCTCAGGTTTTACTGACTACTGCATGATTTTAGATTATTTTACGTAGAAATAAACTTTAGTTTAACAGGAATATGACAAAGATTTTTATTAATATTGCAGATTTCCATTTTCTATAGAATGAAAATCAAAACGAAGTTGTTTTTATTGACGTTTTACTATTCATTGAGTATCAAATATCCCTGATGTCATTTTCTTTCATATCATTTAACCCGAATTTGGTTTGAAGATATCAACAAAATAAATGGACTTATTAGGAATGCTCACAGATTTTATCGAAATAGGCAAATTACCGACACATCAGAAAGGTGATATGTTTCTAGTAAGTTCATTATTCCTAATGAAAATCTAATATAGTTGTGTTTAACACGTAAAATTAACCAAGTATCACTTTATAAATTGGGTGAATGTAAACTATTAATTATTTTAAGAAATAAAAGGTGCTAGTGTTTACCTATATTTGGTAGGACAGTGGCACTGGGATTCTTTATTCGAATTCCAACTTCATGTCATCACCCCTTTTTTCGTCTGACGGTCATCACTGAGAAAGTGTTCAATACTAGGATGAAGTTGATGTTGAAATTACAAAGAAATACCAGTTGTATACATGGAATTCATGTCACACATTAGTTGTCAAAAAGCACGTTATATTTCACTGTGCCATAATCCACCTATTCACATGAATCTATTATCAAAAACAGGGATGACAGTTAAATTTGACAGGAAACATGTCATATGACAGGATGGTTAGAAATGTGTCGAATAGTTTTGTAGTAGGTAATTATAGTAAATTTAATAAAGTTTCTTTCCATTTAAAAATGTACAAAATAAGTAGACGTGTATGCCTACGCAGAATTTCTCAGTTCCATTTATTTTAACATCTAATGTGCCCAAAGCATAATTTTCCACCTAAATGTACTGTGAAACAATAAGTTGTTAGTATTTTATGCTTGAATGGTACTCATTAATGAACTCGTGTTTGAATGATTTATTCTTGCACTAATTAAATGATTAGTACTACAGACCAGTTGAAAAAATTAGATTTATCTTGTTATAGATTTCTAAAAATTTGCATCACATTTTTGTACTGAAGTTATTATCTTGATGAAAACAGTAAATAAGTCAGATTCCCGATTTGTAAAGTGGTTAGCAGTCTACAGTCTGCACAGTTCGAGTGGTGTAATTTTACCGTAGTTTCCTCTGGAAACCAAGTTATTCAGATGGCAATATGTGGTCTGCTTGATACCATAAATAGTAATTAAGAAATATTCCCAGAATGTTTAGCAAAGAGGTGAGCGTCACTATCTTCGCTGAGTTACACTGAAACTCTACGCATCTCTAGAGACCGTTTCATTCCTGCTTTAGTAACAAGGCTGAGGATTTATTTTCACATTTATGCATATTTCATTAAAACAATGTGACAGTTTTATCTTTATAAGCTGTTCTTAAGAAAGCAGTTTCTCATTGAGAAATGACTAGTTAATGCATACTGTGAAATGGTTATGAATTGTGTACATCGTAGAAATATCCTTGGTATGACTGAGAGATATTTTAAACACTTTGTTTTCTTATCAGTAGTCCTCTTTGGTTCACTACTTTATTTTAGGTTTCTGTGCTTGTTTACATATTTTACAAAAATCATTGTTATCATCAACTTTACAGTATCATTTTGTGTATATGCAACAACACAGAGGGAGTAGTAAAAATAATAGAAAGTGAAAGTAAGCAATGAATACTAGAATGAAGTGTATTCATTGGTTGTCTAAGTTCTACATTGCTGAAGAGGTGGGGTGTTGGTTTCTAACACAGGGCTGCAGTATGCTGACTGTCTAGCACGAAGACGTTAATGTTTCAAATCCATTTCAAATTACACCGTGTTTTATGCATTTATCAGACTAAAATCTAGTTTATATAGCCTTCTAAACGTGGCTAAACCGGAATTTAGCAAAATGGTTAAAAGAGATAAAATGCCGACAATTCTAATACATTGAAACTAGTGATTGTCTGATCTTTACTTCCAGAAGAAAGTAGGTGTCTCAAGAAGACTATGGTCCTTTTAGAACTGTGAATTTAAAATCAAACAAAAAACAAACTTTCACATGGTGTTTTGTACGTATATATGTAATATGTATGTTTGAATCTGTCAGAAAAGTATATATATATATACATATTTTATTTTGTTATCGTAGCTTGAATCCACACCATATATTTGATAAGAGTATGGAATTTTCAGCATGTGATATCGGTAGCCCAAATTTAACAGGCCGACCATTGGTATCAGGTGTGCGTCGGCCGGGGACCGAACCCCGGACCATGTGCATTGTCGGCGAGCGTCATAGCCGCTATGTCACCGACGAATATATATATATATATATATAAATTCAACGATGCTTTATTATACACTCTTATGTATGCTGTATCAGGTATTTTCGAAATTGCTTTCTTTTAGGGAGGAAAAAAGGACTACATCAATGTCTTCACATAAATGGGAAAAAACCTGAAATATACTTCTGAGTTAAGAATAGTACTTTGAATAAATGATATATATAGGCTTTTCAGAAGACGCAGAGAAGAAAGGACTTCAATAAAGTGAAGACAGGTCGATAAAGATGCCTAGTCAACGACAACAACAGGTACCAATTACCACCAACTGAGGAATATGAAGGAATTCCCTTCTTGCACATATCTAAGTAACATGGTCTCAACTACTGGCGGCACGGATGAGAGTGTTAAAGCTAATCAGAATAGGATAAGCAAGACAGAACCTCATTAATCTGAAATGGGTGTGCAAATCTTTTGCACTAAGCAAGAAGAATATGATTAGGATTTCTGACACTAATGTCAAGTCAGTTTCTTCTGTGTGATTAAGAGACATGGTACATCACAAAGCAATTTCGATCGGGCTTCAGACTTTTACCAACACTTACCATTGCTCCATGGCCGACAAGGAAGTATAAGCAAGGACAAGCAGCGAACCAGCCAAGTACTGGTCTCAAAGCCAGCGTGCTTAAATAAGCGAAGGTAGAACGGAAATTCTCTCGAGAGACCTTTGAGAGACATCGTTCGTCATGACCTCAAGTGGTATTCGAATTGTAAACTGTTGGTTGAGAGTTCAAGGGTGACGTGGAGAAGATTGTGTGGAGAACAAATGAAATCCTAAAGCTGAAAATGACTTCAGACAACAGGATGAGATGGAAATGTTCTATTAAATCCATATGTTCCACTTAGAACCCAATGGAATGATAATAATTATATGGTGATATGAGGTTTTGATTATAAATTGGTGAATATTATCTGCCTGTTTTCTAAATATCAAATATCAGCAAATATATTTTACTTTCTGTAAATTACAGATGAAGTCCTTAGATCTCTATGATTTGGCCAATACTTTTAACTGCAGACTTGAATAGCGACTTGAGAGTAGGATGCCCGTAAAACTGATCTTATCATTTATTTGACTAATACATTTTCCCAAGAATTGAGACACAGTGAAGGAAATTTAAGAAGAACACATTAAACGTTGTTGTTCATGGTTGCAGTACTAAACTTTCGAAGTAGGAGAGACAGTCAATCAAAACATTTCAGCAAACAATAGTTGAAGGAAGGTTCACGTACTCAAGATGAATCCATGTGAACCATCTTTGGTGCATGTTAAATTTTGTATTTATAAGCAAGCAGTCAAAGTTACCGGAAAAGCTCTTTGTTTTGCAAGTATATTGCTGTCACTTAATTCTCTGTCAGTTTGAGAATAGCTTTCTTTATGCTTTTGTAACCTTAGAAACAAAAACTGCAATATATTATATACTACTAAGTGATTGAAAAGAGTAGTCGGAAACCACTCCCACGAACAAGGAATGATTGTCACGTCGAAGCGATCTAACCACTAAACAGCCATTTTGATCGTTTGGGACTAACCTGATAATTTACTGAATCAGATACCAAATATTCAAATTAGTTCACTGTTTGCAATTTGCAAATTTACACTATAGTATACCCTGGAAACTGGAATTATTCAGACCACAATATGTGGTCTAGCCAGAGCCTATCCTGCAGATAAGTTGGTGCAGTTAAAAGTCGACAGATACCCTCCTCATGTTAACTGCAACTGTGTATACAGTTTTACATGTATCTGAGGGGGCAGTTACATTGCGAAAACAGAAAGTACACACCTCGGATTTTCTGAATATGTACCGAAAAGCCTTCGTCTCAAGGGAACAAACTCTCATAATAGTGCTATTACCAGGCATCTCCTTGATATGAGTCATGAGGTGGAAACGCGAAATCCTTTAAAATTATCAATAGACAAAGGAGCTCGATTCCCTTCAAGTTTGCCGAAGCTACTTATATCAAACGCTTGAAACCAGATTTATGAGCTCAGAAAGAAACAGTTATTAATCTTTCCTTTCCCTGGTGATTGGATGTCTTTATTCTCTCTTTGTTCAACAAGTAATCTTTGGCTTTAACGTCACCCCTTTGATATAGCGTAATTCTGCTTGTCTCTTGTTCCTATGATTTGAGTTGAACTCAGTACATTTTTAACTAATTTATTAGTCATTCATCATCTTACGCACGTCTCGTTTTTATTACATAACTCCTTTACCACTGTATGCATACATTTACTTTGTTTAAACTTGAACTGCCTGTGTAAAAACTATATAAGCGTAATTTTCTGAGCACTGTTCACTAAGTTCGGAACTTCCTGTCAGCTGACATCATGTAGAATTTGCAAGCATGTTCAAAAACGTTTCTGTACATGGACTCAATAATAATTCATTTAATCTGTAGGCAGCTGATGAAAAGCCAACGAAATAAATGATGGTACCATATCATTCTTCACAAACCACTGTTGTTCTTGCTTTATTCAAATGTGTAGTCTTCTCGAAACTCCAGACGAGCAAAAGAGCCAATCACTGTTTAAACCACTTCGATATTGTTGGTAAGCACAACTAGTCATTTCGGCCAAACAGTAGTCAGTATTCTCATTCAGTTATGCTTGCTTTCTTGATCACCATTTATGGTATTAAGTGGATCACGTATTTTAATTTGAATAAGTTCGCTTTCCAAAGGAAACTGTGGTGAAATTGTACCTCGAGTTATCTAAATAGTAAATTGTGAATTAATTTGCAGACGGCGAATTGCACTTAAAAAATATATACTGTCCGTGCAAAATATTCTAATGTTTAGTTCCCTGTTATTGCCATTAATTTGGTTTTAATTTGAACCCCTAACTAATGTGGCTTTTTCTTTCTCTTACTATTATATGGAATAATCGTTTAATCAAAATGTGCTTCCGCTTACACGCACATTTTGATGGAAGAAATTGTACGAATTAGGCAGATGAAGTTTAATGGTCCTGGAATAGAAAGAGAAAAGAGAATAATAATTGCAGCTGGAGGGAAGTTTATGAAACAGGGGCTTAGTTATATACGTTACTAGCGAAAGTATTCTATATGAGGACGAATGGTGACTAAAACATTTAGAGGCCGATAGGCAGGATTATGTTTTCGCTTAAAACTGTCGCAGTTTAAGCCTATTAAAGAAGCAGAGGTTAGTTTCCCTGTAAATTACAGATAAACTAAAGCAGTTTTTAATAAAAGATCATTGCAGTGAGATTTGGGATAAGTGAATTTAATTTAATACTATAAAATGTAAAACGTATTCAGAAACGAAGCTAGTAAAAGTTCAGGAATAATAAAGACATCACAATTTAATGCATTTTATGAAGGGACTCCGTTATTACCACAGAATTATAACTTTTGGATTTGGGACCATGTAACCAGTTCTCAAATGAAATTCTTATTGGGTTTTGGGGTTCCAAGTTTAACACTGTGGTTCAGCAACATATCTTCATTTCGTTCTGTTGTCTGCATTCTTTGTTAGCTAGTTCCATGATTGCCCGTACTCTTTCATTTTCTCTCTACAGCATCTCTTCTATGAGGACTATTAAGTACATTTTCTTAAATGGTAAATCAAAACTCCTAATATTCACTGCTATGACTAGCCGTAACACTAACTAAAATAGGTTCCAATATTTATATAAAACTGTTATTCATTGGATGGGATACTGCGTTATTAGCCAACAATTCTTCAAGATATACATTTTAGATTGTACTTAGATACACTTGCAACAAATGAACTGGTATTTAGTTTCACTTCAATTTAATTAGGTTTTTTATGAGCCAAAATTAATATCACATGCAATGTTTTGTACACTGTTCTTGTGCCAATATTTTATTTAAGAGTGAACGAATAGGTATACTCTTTTTAAACGACAGTTCAGTTCATTTCTCATAGCTCAACAAGAAACTTCATCTGTGAAAAAAGATAACTGGTGGAGTGGTGGTAACATGACGCTGAACAGATTCTCTTCTTCATAAACAAAAAGAAAGCTACCTTAAAAGGCAAATTAATTTAGAAGTGCTGATTTTAATCAATAACTTAATTAGGAGATAAAATTAATTATTGGAAAAAATTAATTGAAACGGGAGAATTGTTCGTGCAGAGTACGCTGATAGAATTAAAATGCATAACGCAAGCTTATTTGTCGAAGCAGTGAAAAAAACTTTCTTCTCTTAATTTGACTCTCATATGGTCAAACTGAATTAATTTACACAAGTGAAAAACCGATCTAAAATAACAGTGAAGACATGTTGCTCAGGATGCGGATGAAATTTATTCTGCAAAATATAATGTTAGGTCACAGGTATTTCATCACCAGGTTTCATAATGTCTTTAGTACGTACTCCATTAAAAAGTTAAACATATAAACGAATTGCACTTAGCTATTAATTTCCCTTTCGATTAAAGCTTGTTGAATTATGAGTGAAGAAAATTTGTATATATATTACATATTGATTTAAGGAGTTGGATTTGTTGAATATTTGTTCTTAAGTACACCTAATCCGCTTCCCGAAATTCCTACAGTCTTTCCTTCTTGACAGCATCTAACTGATGGCCTCATTCCATAAGATGCTAAGCAAGAAAACCCATAAAAACATTTTCCGAAAGTTAAGCCTTTAAACACAGTTTACGTTCATCAGGCTTAATGTGCTTTTCTGTAGTTGCTTTGAATAAAATATTTGGTTATGCAGAGGGAAAACTGACTTAGTAAGATTTCTTGCTGCAGTTATGACCACCATGTTCATCAATTTCAAAACAGCTATTTGAATGTCACTCTAATTCACAGTCTTAATTTTATTTTTCTCTATCACTCTTAAATAGTAAGTAGATGATATTGAGTCCTTTTGATTACTATGGTGGTTTTAGAAGTTTTCAGATAACATTCTCTTGATTCGCAGATAAAAATACCAGCTTAGCAATGTACCTTTGTGTTTTTCGCTGCCCGGAAGTCCACTGTAGAAATATATGCATAATTTTTAAATGTACCGCATTAAGAAGTTACTTTCTTTTACCTTCATTAAAAGTCATAGCTTTTGTCATTCTTTGCTTCTTAATGAGGTAAAAAAAGCATAAGAAATAGTTCTGAAATGTATGACACACAAATATTATTAATATACAAAATAAATAAAATCATCAACATACACACAGTGAATTATTTCTTCTACTTTGAATAGTTCAGCGTGCCGTTTATCTTATGATTCCTTCAGGGTAATATTAAAAAAGAAAAAAATGAATGTATTCGAATCACAGTATTAACCAAAGTTTAGACTAAAATATTAATAAACAATTTGGTTAGGCGAAATGACGCATATTACACTTTTTTCACTTTGGAAACATTTTCTAGCGGCCAAGTAATCTTAGGTGCTTTTTCTTAACTGTTTTATTTCATTTTGAAATCATAATAATAATGGCTTTATACTAAAAGGTTTGTTTCAAAGACAGTACAGGATTTCCAGCTTGTTTTATTGCAAAGTATTTACTCCTTATACAAGGTCTTCAGATTACATAATACGTGAACATGCACTACTTGAAGTAATTTTATTCCATCCAAAGCATTTTCCGTTACTACACTAAGTTCTTCTATTTCCTTCAAAAAAACTTGTAGTAGTAGGTCGACACCTTTTTGAAAATGGGAGTGGGAGTAAGTTACGATTCATGAATGTAGTTGCGTGGTTAAAGGAATATGAAATGCAGTGAATATGATGAATTTTGACGGGTGGGAAAAATTTGATAGCCAAGCGATTTAAGCATGCCATCAGTGTGAAATAATCGTCAAATGATCTTAGCTGTTAATATTACTAACTTGGTATTTTCGCAGATACAGGCAGGTGGAAATCAAAGTAGTCTAGTTAACGAAAAAATGGTTTAGTCAAAAAAAAATGATCAAACATTTTGGTATTACTAAAAAGTAAGTTCACTGTGTATCTTTGTCTACAGACAATTTCAGCCTTCATTTATATGACAAATTCTTTATAAATAAAAATATTTCCAGAATGTAATTAATACTTAAATGTAATTGATAAATTCGTTATTTTTAAGACAGATTTTTTAAACAACAAAATATACACACTAGATAATAGTAAAAGCAAAAGAAGGTTACGGAAGAGAAGCGATTTTCTTCTCGGTGAAGTAATCAACTAGGCTGTATCTTCGTGAATACATAAGAAACGTTTAAGATTTCCAAGCATGAAGTTTTAATTATTAAATATCACTCTGATGTGACAGTGATTTCAGTGAATCTTAAATGAATCAAAACAACCCACGCATTTCATAGAAGAGGCAAATTCATTTTCTTCAGCTGTGTATTCGCATCTGTATGCAATTTTTTCATAAAGAGGGCAGTTACAAAAGTCTTAAATTATATGTAAACATGTCAGAATTAAAATTCCATTTTTTAATCCCCATAAACACTAAAGCTGTAATAATTCCAATGAGTTGGTAACACCTGAAATTCATTGTGTCGTAATAAAGAAGATACAATGCCACAGTACTACTCACAAGACGTTTTAGATTGTAATTTCCTCATCTATTATGAGGCAGGCTATTGAAAATTTAAACTCCATTTTAATTCGGCAGTATTCACGTTTATCCCTTTCGCTTGTCTGGGTTCACTTGATAGTTTAACGAACCCACAAGTGCCTGATGATACCAGTTGGTATAGTTACATCACAGTTGATTATGAAGTCAAAATATTATATTCATGGCGTGATGAAGCATTCTAATACCTACGATTTATGTAGTTTTGGTAAAATGCCAGTTAGTTTCAGTAAAAAGTTTTGGTCTTATGTCAGAAATTTACCATAAATCAATGCTGTCATCAAGAAATAATTTGATATTTAATTAGGATTTCCTCAGCTTTCGAAATCATGTTATGTTTGACCGATGTTTTCGTGTTAGTTAGCACGTCCTAAAACCCATCAGATAATGCTGTATTCAAATAAATAACCTATCTTATACTGAATACTACATCTCTTAGGGGTTGATAATGCATCATAACATTGTCAGGCTAAAATCTTTAGGAACAAGTATCGTGTCTAAAATACCACATGAAAGATTGTTGACCACGACGCATCGTAACTATTAAACGTTACTTCTAAATACCTCTGAAATAACAAGGCTCATTGTTTTACAGACAGATTTCTATTATATGATGACTGAAGAGAAACAATTTCTAGTATTCGCGATAATAAGGTGAAACAGTAAAATCTCCAGAGAAACGTCTGAATGGAATCCTGTAAAACTGGCAGCCTTCCAAAAGTAAAGGTACACTACTTCTCCGAGATCATAAGGCGAATCTCTATGTTGTGTTCATATCTAAAAGTAGTTGATTGATCAAAATAATAAATGTGTCTGACTGTCTTTATTTACCATATGCTATTTATATTATTACTTGACATGATATTCATTTTCAAGTGTTTTGCTGTTCTTCTCAATAAGTCTAATGTACTGCTACTACTAATACTACTACGGTTGCATCATATGATTTCTTTTCCGCTTAAATATTGGTGGAGTTATTCAAGGAAACGAAAGAAAAATTAGAATTGCTCGCAGATTATTATTTCATCCTCAAAAACAAGATGTTTACTTTATGAACTTAAACAAAAGAACAACAAATTAGGCTGGATGAAATAATATCACTTTACTAGCTGCCAAATGTGCGTCGGTGGCATAGCGGTTAAGACGCTTACCGACCATGCACATGGTCCGGGTTCGCTAAGCCAGAAATAATGCTGGTGAAGAGGAAAGGTTGGGCATGAGGCTAGCAACCCCATCCTGTAAAATAAACACTGCTACGGAAACTTCAAGCCACTAGCTTGAAGCCCTATGTTCCACTGGGGAACGTGAAGGATAAAAAAACTAGCTGCCAAATACATCACAACACAGTATTAGGCAAACGCCGAATGAAGTGCAAATTATAAGAAAGAAGAAAATTAGAATGAAATACAAGCCAGCCTCATTTAATTGTGTGTTGAATTATGTACTGCAAGTTTTTGTCTCTGAATGTTCCGAAAATAATCCATGCAAACCAAAAATACACTGTCAATACATTTAAATTTGCCAAATGTACTATTATATATCGTGGTACATTCATGGTCCGAAAACAGTGTTAGTTACTTGAGTAAACAGTGGGCGTTGAAGGGTAAACATTTATATTTTAGTTCCAAGTTAACTTACTATAAATATTTTCAAGTACTGTAAATACGCTCTGATTCAAACGTTCTTAGGAATATGTGAGTTCTCTTATACAACAGCGGTGAGAGTAATGATAATTCATAGTTTAAAAAAATAATACATACCGTTGTTAGCAGTTGGTGAGATCCTTTGAAATAAAATGAATTCCTATACATATGTAAATTACTATTATTCTCTTCGTTTCCGAGTGGAACAAAGGGCTTCAACAACACATCTCCGATTCCTTCTAGTTTCTGACATCCTCTTCATTTGAGTTCACGATTGCCCAAACTCTCTCACCTCTTCCTCACACCTCCATTTCATCATTGCACCAACGACCCAGTAGTCGCCTCCCATTGAGATTCTACTTGAGCGATGGCCTGCATTGCGCGCTATGTCATTCGGCAGCCTCCTCAATGTATGACCGATCCATCTCCACTTTCTCCTACATATTTGTTGAGGGATCGGCTCTTGGTTGGTTTGTTCCCATAGTTTCTGGCCGTTTGATCTTCAGTATGAAAGTCTGCAACCTGTTGGAAATCCTTTTCGTGATACGCTGGCCAAGTCTCTGACCCGTATAGAAGAACCGACTTAGCATTGGTTTTGAAAATGCGAATCTTGTTCCTTATGCTGAATGACAGCAGAAGATTTTCAAACTGGTTTCAGATTGACGAAGGCCTACCTTGCCTTCCCGATTCTGACTTTGACATCTTCATCCATTCCTTATGTAGTTGAAACGATGTTTCCTAGGTAAGTGAAGGAGGCAACCTCAGTTTAATCTCACTCGCTGATGAGGATTGGTGCTGGTTGTTGCTGATGTTAGTTGGTTATCTTCATCACCTCCGTCTTCTCTGTATTCACCTGCAGTCCTGTCTTCACTGCCTCTTCAGCCTTACAGTACTCACATATTACTCTTGATGGAATTCGCAAAGTAATTCCTGTACTGCTTCTATATTTCCGCATTTTCAGCATGGGTTCATCTGAGTGGTTGACCAAGGTCATTACTTCCGTTTAATTTACTCCTTCGTTTAGTTCGCTTATGTTTACAATTATCATTGAAACACCTGATGTTATAAGTGAACTATAGTTTAGACATACTTATTCTGATATATTTGAACAACCTATTAATATGTCTTTTCAAGTGTGGCACCAGAAAGGTTGACTGTGTTTATTCGAACAGCTCACTGTAAATAAGTGAGCATATCAAGTAACTTTTTGTTTTGTTTCTGTACGCATTCGAACCAAGTTACGGCCCATGAAGGCATCAGCAGTTGAAATTTTAATCAGACATTCACAGATGCATCTCACGTGTGGAAACAGTTTTATTTTTCAATAGTTAACCTTTGTTTTCGAAGAAACATTGTGTGATTACAGAGTGTGTTGAAACACCACTGTTGTCTGAATTATTTACTACAGATTCCTTGAAAGATTCATCCATATGTTAATAGCTGATTCTTTGTGGTATAATATCAAATTAAATGAAGCCACAGTGCCTAGCGATATGAATTTATTTAGGACATTGACCATGTTTCAAAAGTGACGAATCGATTCACAGTTACATTTTTATGGAACTGATTGTCAACTTGATGCTGGTTAGCTAGTCTATCTAATATGCAAGTTTTTCCAACCAGCAGGATGTTTCCTATCTTCACCGTTTATATAAGTGTCCACCTAACCTATTATTTAGCAATCAACATGTTTAACGAGTATATCAAAACTTACATTTCGAACATATTATCTATTTCTCCAAACTATTTGTTTCCATTTTCATCTCCGTACTATCAAGTTACCTCGAATTGTTTATTCATTTGTATTCCAGATTTTTTAGGTTTCCTTTGATGAAGTCATTATAGGCATCACTCGAATTTACTTTAATTATATATTTAGTTTTCCATAATAAGAAGTTTTCCTCAGTAGTCGTATTTTTCGCTAGTAATGTAATGTTGCATCAAGATTGATTGTACTGTGACTGGATAAGCTAAGCGATAATTTATAAATCTTCAAAGCAAACTGATTTTCTAAAAATATTGTTCTCTAAAATGCACCTTTTATCCTCTGGATTCTACAGAATAACTGGATGAAAGAAAAAAACACTTTTACGAAACTATGTGAATACCAGCTATTTCAGGAGAAACCTCGCAACAATTCAGAGTGAACTCTTATGAAATGCAATCTTGTTGGAGTCATATGTGGACATCCTTTACTAAATAATCGTAGTACTCTCAAGCCCATTTCAGTCATATTTTAAAATAATTTGGTGCACAGTGACTAGCAGTAGAACCCACAAAGCACATTTCCTCCCTTCTGGCACTCATCAGCTGAATGAAATTACATTCTCAGTGAGTGATGATGTTTTCACTGGAACCCGAACCTAGTACCCAACGTTTCGAATGATAAATAGTTATCCACTAGACCATTTGAGCCACGGGAATCACCTCTTGTTCAACGGGATATCAGTTATTATTTTTCCAATTTTAATCAGTCAGCAGGAAAATCAAAATTGAATATAGAAAATATTTTAAATTGTTAACTGTGATGTTAGTTAACTGGCACAACAGTGTTTTATGTAGACGGACTGTCATAACCTGAAGTGCTTTTCTGTACATGAAATGCTACATAATTTTATTTTTCTTCACATATCAACATTAAATATCACTCTGGTGATAAAATAGCCATAAAGCTATGAAGTGTTGTTTTACAACAGCAGGCTTTTCCCGCTGTCCCATTCAACTTTATTTGTCTAGAATATTTTGGAAATAAAACACAATTAATACATCATAAATTTATCAAAATATTATGTTTTTGTTATAGCAGAGCTAAAAATTAAGAAGAATATTCCTATAGATTTGAATGGACATTTTATAAATCTGATAGCTCTTAGATTTGTACAGAAATATGTAGATCTCTTGTTGATAAGATGCTCAGGTTTTATGTCTCAGATACAAATCACATGGTTATCTCGATTCTGTGAAGCGTTTATGATCATCAGTATCTTGGTTAAGCACGATTATTTAGCATAGTTATCTGAGGGATGAAAGATTTCATCTTGCCCTTTGAAGTTTGATGAAACAAGACAAAAATCATGTTTAGTGAAACAGTCATAAAATTGGCGTAACTTAGCAGTGAGATTAGGTATTTTTTAAAGGGAAACATTAACAGAAAATCGTATGTTGTTAGGCAGGTGGCTTTTTCTGTATATAGTGTGCTGTTAAAGCGCACAGAAATATTTCATAACATTACTGACGATTGTTTTGCCATTGCCTTTCAGGTCTTCAAAAATAATTGCATTATTTTTAACCGAAATCTGCTGAGAAGGTTTAGTCTTTTATCATTTATCATTAATGTTATCCGCAAACCCTTCCTATAAGTATTTTTACAGTATTACTTAAATTTTGATATTCCAGATGAGGGCAGGTGTAAATTTGTTCAGCTTTCTAAGCTGAGCTAATCCGAGTTAGCTACTGATGATCTCACTCTTCTGTCTGTTAATAATGTGCTCTGCTGGTCAAGCATCGAAACCAAGTTGTTCAACCCGTTTCGGACCTACTAAATTCTTGATTTTGATGGCTTCTATCAACTCTTACTCGAATGAGGGAAAACGTAACTGCTTTATGCTGAACAAATGGGGAATACCTCTCTTCTACAACCATACAATTCTGAATTCATAATGTTTTTATACCATATCAGTTTTGTTTTGAGGCAGCACGCGTTTTTCTCACAGCCTGCCATACACTTCAGCATACTCGAATAAAATGTTCTCACTTTATCAATATAAGTTCTGCAAACACCTATGGCTACACTAAACAATTCCCTTATAAGTTTCACTCTTGTTCCTTTCATTTTTGTTCCAGACATCATCAACAGAGTAGGATTTAAACCCAATCTACACAAATGTGTCATTGTAATATCAGTATTAGTGTTTCTCAGTTCTGTTTTTACATTTCCTGTTTATGCTTACATTTGTGCACATTTCCTGCATACATAGAATTGTTTTTTATGGCATTGAAATAATTTTAATTCTCTTATTGAGTCATTTCATATACACTGCAAAACTAAAAACGAAAAGTTTGGGGATAATTTTTTCTAGACAAGAAATTATTTCACATGCCATGGAAAAAATACAGTAAGACTAATTCGTAAATCAATTAGACAGTCATTCATTGCATTAGACAGTCACATATTTGCATATAAAACAGTTAATGGCGGAAACAATACTGACATAATTATTTTAAGGCAAATAAAATTACAGAAAGTTAATGTGTTAGACGTTAAAGCGTGGCAACAAAAAGGGAAAAGAATATAAAACCTGATGGAATGCCAGAAAATACTGTATGAGATCTAGGTAGACGATTAATCCTATGTGACACAGCTATAATTTTCTCTTATTTTATTCTGTTTTAATCACGTACTGGTTGTACCATTTAAATATTCAGTGTGTTCACTTTTGGACTCGTGCAAACAATACATTTAGCATAACGACTTCAAATGAGACATTCTTTTCAAATGTGAAAGTAATTTTTTTTAAATAACAGCTTTGTGTGATTCACCCGTATTCACATACACTTTCATATATTTCCCTCGAAAATCAGTCATCAGATACAGTTCCGTAAGTGTCAAATAGTTGCGCAATCCTACGTTTATTTTCAAATTTCTGATTGAACAATTCCCTGAATGCAGATATTCTATCTGCGACTAGCTTCATACAAATATTGCATAATAGTTGGTATTTAAGTTGCGCTATGTCAGACCACATTTTTATGTTAAAAATAATATTATGATCAGAAATGCTTGCGTTTAAAAAGTCCTATCTTCTGCACTTCATTATACTTCCATCATTTAAGGTGATGCATCTGGTTCAGTTCTCTATCACTTTGGTTATTAGTGATTGTATAAAGCTTATTTCTCATCACAAACATGAAGTTCTGTTTACAGAATTAACCGATATATATATATATACATATATATAATATTTATTAGCCCATATTCACATTTTAAAAATCAAAATTTAATAAAGTTTCGTCAATTTATCACAGGGTTTAAATCACCACGTTTCCTCCAAGCCCAACTTGTTTAAGTAGAGTAAAGTGATATTAGAATATTCATACAGACAAATAGGTGAAAGCCAATCCCCTGTCTTTTTGCTACCATAAATTTTCGAGCAGTCATAATTTACAGTTTATGTGGTTTCCATCACTTGCTTTGTATTATTAGCTTGTTTTTAAATGAGAAGAATAGTTAATAATAATAATTTGCTTTATTCCAGATTTCAGGTAAAAACAGACTTATTTTCTAGGCATATCTGATCATGGTCAACATCAGCTGAAATGCTAGAACACTGGACATATATTTTGTTGAGATTCATCATCAGTATGCCCAAATGATACTACTTCCTTTCAATAACAGTATAATTCTTGCAGGATTTCATCATGAGCTGACATCAGTTAGAGAACCATTGGAAAACCTGGGAGTACTGGACAGCTGTTTCGTCCTAGTTTGGGACTCCTCAGCAGTACGCACCCACCGGGATTCGAACCCAGGTCCTTCTGGTTACAAGGCGAGCTCATATACCATTAAGCCACTGGGACCGGATCCAATGGTCCATGAATTCTAACTTCTGCCAATTCACGACATAGCGCGACCCCTAGCCAATGTCTTCGGCGAGTATTTGTTTTCATAAAATCTCTTCATTTTCTGAATGAGTATGGCTCATCTAAAGACACTGTCGTAATTTCGCGATAGTTAAGCAAAACTTGGAGGATCTGGACTTCGCCGATAATATATATGTCTGATTTCCCACAAACTGGAAGATATGCAAGCGAAAAGCAACAAGTTGGCAGAAGAAGCATCAAAGATAGGACTTCAGGTGAACATAGAGAAAACAGAGGTGATGAAGATTCCTGAGCAACACCACCAACAGCAACAACAACAACTGACAACAATCAGCATAAATGGGAGGAACCTGAAAGAAACAACCTCCTTTACCTACACACCCACCTGGGAAGCATCGTTTCAACTACAGGCGGACGGAACTGACGAGGATATCAAAGCAAGAATCGGAAAGGCAAACAAGCTTTCACTAATCTCAAGTCTGTGTGGAGGTCAACAACACTCAGCATCAAAAATAAGATCCGGATTTTCAACTCCAATGTGAAGTCAGTGCTACTATACGGATCAGAGACTTGCACTGCGCGTCATAAAGAGCATCTCAAACAAACTACAGACCTTCATTAACAGTTGTCTTCGCTCGATACTCAAGACCAGATGGCTAGAAAAGATCAGCAACAAAGATCTCTGGGAGCAAACCAACACAGTAGGAACTGATTGTGAAACAAATAAGCAGGAAGAAATGGAGATGGATTGGCCATACTCTGAGGAAACCATCAAGTTATTTCACTAGACAAGCCATTGCTCGAGTGGAACCCGAAAGGGAAGCGGCTAGTTGGTCGTCAGTGCAAGGGAGACTTGGAGGAGGTCATGTGAAGAGGAGATGAAAACGTGTGGGCAGACATGGAGCCAGGTGAAGACTCTAGCAGAGAACAGAACGCAATGGAGACGCACGGCTGAAGCCCTATGTTCCTGTAGGAATTAAAGGAAACAATAATAAGAGTAAGCAAATGAGTGACATCTATATATATATATATGCATATTTACGAATCACTGCAATGATGAAATATTTCTCAAAAGAGTTATCTGTAACTCTACCAGAACCTGGGGTCACAACTGTTAATAAGGCATGACCTCTAGATAGTTGTTCAATTAAGTTCTGCGGCATTTGTTCCTAAGATAACATTTAATCTTCTTTATTTATTTACTTAACCGATAAATTTATATATATATATATATATATATATATATTGCATTATTAAAAATATTAACTGAGTACCGGATGATTAAGTCTACATATAATTGGTTTACAAACCGGTAGTTAGATATTATCTGTAAAAGTGATGACTTATTAGTTATTTTGCATGCTAACTCACTATTTTTTTTCTCTCCCTTACTATGTATTACTTCTCTACAACACTCTAAAGTACAAGTCTTTAATCAAGATACTTTTCCGCATACTGCAGCATTTATCACTTCGACAAATAAATAAAAACTTTTTATCAAACAGGTTTTTTTAACGACAAAGAGAACAATTATAATGATGCACATGAAAATATAAAAGTAAACCGATAAAATACTCAGATAACGACTTTTTTCAGTCGTTGGTATTGTGATTTAATGTTATTATAATCATCTGTCCACACACACAAAGTACACCAGAATTTAAAGTAGACGGTTATACAGATAGTTGCATATTATCAGTAAAGCCACTATCAGATATTTTGATGATATTTCTTCCTTTTTTTTTAATAGAGTACAATTGCTTCTGTTGAAAAAAATTACAATGTCAGTGAAATACGAAGAACATTTTTAGTCTTTAGCAATCTATATAGACTTGAGAATATCAAATGCTAATGTTACTTATCATAGATGAGAGTATGATAATTACAATATATTTAGTATAAACGAAGAGAAGCTCATTGTCTGAATCAGATTAGACTGTTATTAGACAAAACACTAACGTACACGACTGAATACTGTCTCATATTATTTGGCATACTGTATAGTTATTTCATGAGGCTCTCTAAGCATCTTATTTTAGGACACTGCAATAAATGCAATCGTAATGACAACCTATTAGCAAGGAGATATCATCGGATCTTCGAAATACAACAAAAGTTTCAATATCACTGGAGATCCAAAAGACACATCCAGCACCAGTTTAAGTGAAACTGATATAACTAGAGCATCTGAAACCTATTCAACAACAAAGAGTGAATTACTGATGCTATCTAGGTTTCCATCCTAATATGCTTCGTAATCCCTATAAATCTTCTTCGTCAACAAAAATAGTTTTCAATGGGTTTTGTTTACCAACAAAAAGTTCTCAGTATACCTTTCAAAGCGGTCTGGTCTCACAAGAGCACAAATTTATTCTTATCTTGTTATCGATCCCTTAGTAACAGTGGCACCTAAAACATAATTGTCATTTAATTTAAAGAAATTGTTTCCTTTTATCTATTCTTCTTGTTCAGTTATATCTTAGAAACCACGATTTGAAAATGTAACAAACACAGAGGATACAAAAGCTGGTTATTCTTGGTGTTTTGCAAGTCAGTAAGAAGTTCATCTGCAGAGCATTTTAGGCAACAGAAAAACGATTTGGTTTTTAAATATGTAAGAGTGCGGACGTTTTGAGTCTCTGGTAAGCAGACATTATGGTTTCTTAGCTGAATATATCTGAAAATGACTAGCCACAAGGACGGTTTCAAATGCCAAAAGATTGCAAATTACTTTCTTAAGAAACACCTTTCTCTTTCGATAGTTGTGACTACCACTAACGGTTTCCAGAGTGCGCAGTTACCAGAGAAGACTTCCATCGGACTACGGTTCGCACTCACTTATAGTCTCCGAATAACATGAATTTAAGTATCTGTTTGTGCATTTTTACTGTAATCTATCGATTTACTGCCTAGTGTAGTTAGTAGACGGTAACACATGATGAGCACGGGTGGCTTTGGATACAAGAAATCATTTTTACAAAAGTCCTAACATCAGTTAATCAACTTGTTGGTATTCATCACACAGATATAGGTCTCCCTGTGATTCCAACTTGCCTGAGAAAGTGATAAATCAGAAAAATTCATCAGTGAAAGCAGTAGGGTTGAAATTTACCTACGAATGAGGTAAAACCTTTTGTAGCAAGTCTTTATCAAGAGAAGTATTTTCTTAAAATGTCGGGCACCGACTTGATATTTTCTTTTCCTTTTTGTTCTTCAAATAAGTAGAATAAAAGAAAAAAAGAAAAGCGAGTTGAACACATTTTCGACTCCTAGAATAAAACTAAAATATTTTGTAAAATAGTTATACAAAAGGAGTTATTAAGTGAATAAGTTGATTGCTCATTAATGTAACCAAGTGACTCATGCATAAAGAAGTTCTTATGTTGTGCGGAAAGTGATAACTAGAATAAAATGGTTGAAGTGTCGACAAAGTAGATAATGAAGGAGATTTAAGGGCGTTACAACAGAAAATGTCAATTCAGAATAGTTATATGTGCTTATAAATAAATGATAGTTGAATGAACTTAAGTAGTCTCAGCAGACGGTATTTATAAGTCACGAACCTCCTCTTTGTTTTAAAATATTCTGCTGATTAATAACCCTATAACTCACACTTCTGCCACCGCTGGATTGAATAAAAAGTTAGGAAAATAATAATAACTTTTAGAGCATTTTGAAGCTAAATAAATATATATCATATCATGTATGCATAAACAATAAAGTCTCTGAATTATTAGTGAAGCGGTTTCTGATTAAGTACACTTACTGCAGACAATGCAGCGTCATTTGAAGTTGTTTTGTCTATGTGTTATTACTTCAGCTCTAGTGACTCAGCGAAATAAATTATTTTGAAGACGGTAGATTTACTTTTCGCCTGTTTCCAGCCATTTCAAACGCAGAATAAACCTTATTATGAATTGAGGGAAAACCTGTAGGGGAATTTAAAAGATGTAGTTAGGTATACACAATGTGGGCAGCAGGTAACTGGTAAAATCAAGCTCTTACGCAAGTACTCATTTCTATAGACTCTTTTTCATGAATAAAGCATGTGTTTGGATAATCTGCAAATGAAGAGACACTAATTACTGCTTCGTTATATACTTCATTTCTATCCTTGTCCTTGTTATTGATCCATTAGTGTTAAAACTTTTAGTCTTATATTTCTTATGTTATTTAGTATAGATCTCCAAACTGATTTCATAGTAATGAACACCTGTCTTGTTTTTCTGATCCCAATTACCTTTGACATCATCATCCGTGCCTCCAGTAGTTGAAACTGTGCTGCCCAGTTAGATGAACAAGGTAAGCTAACTCATCAAGTATTCCACATCGTAATACTAAAATGCTGGTGTTACAGGCACTTTATCGTGGCTTTATACTGTCACTGAACGAATGTGAATATGTATGGTAAGTTAGGAATTGATTGCATTGAGGATTTCATCATGAGCTGACATCAGTTAGAGAACCACTGGAAAACCTGGGAGTATTGGACAGCTGTTTCGTCCTAGCTCTTTGGGACTCTTCAGCAGTACGCACCACCGGGGTTCGAACCCAGGAACCTCTAGTTACAAGGCGAGCTCGAGCTCGATCCAATGGTCCTTGAATTCTAACTTCTGCCAATTCACGACATAGCGCGACCAATTCGCAATGTCTTCTTCGGTGAGTTACGGCCTCATCTTCAAACTGCTGTACCCTACTGGTCACGGCTTCCCACTAGAAACCCAAGTTAACTGCCTGAATAGGGCCAGTCACTAGTGAGCATCGGATTAATTTCCAAGTATTAGTTTTGTAGGGATTTTTGTTTGATTACATGGAGGATTTCATCACGAGCTAACATCAGGTCCTGGGTTCGAACCCCCTTGGATGCGTACTGATGAAGAGTCCCAAACTAGGACGAAACAGCTGTCCAGTACTCCCAGGTTTTCCAATGGTTCTCTAACTGATGTTAGCTCATGATGAAATCCTCCATCGAATCAAACAAAAATCCCTACAAAACCAGTACATGAAAGTTAGGAATTGACTGCTCATTTGTTGCTTTATGCTAATGTGAGAATATTGATTAGATTTTGTGTCAATAAGATGTTTTATCTGAAAAAATAATTAACTGAAGAAAACTATTTTCCATATCTCTATTAAGAACAAAATCGTCAGACGGTAGCTAGAAGTTATTGCTTAACTGTCTTAGTAGTAAATTCGAAACAAGTGGTATGCCTGCAGATCAAACATATAATTTATTGCTATTTTCTGATAGGAAAGTGGCTGTAATATCATGAACACTAAATGTTTCCAATACCTGCTAACAGACACTCAAGGTTTACACAGAAAGTGGATTGCATCAGGAAAATGACAAATAGATAAACTAACAAACTGATGAATTCATATCTCCAGCAATAATGTAAATTACTTAATGGTTTCTTTTCTTATGATTTACATTTGGTTTTCCGCAGTAGGAAATGAAACAACAGAAGCTATTATCACTACCTATAGCATAGAAATACAGCCGAATCCATTCAAAGCATAATAAAAGATGATTTTGCTTTGATAAATTAAGACTCAAAAGTGAAGGATTCCGTTCAAAATAACTGCCAACTAGGGTGTAGGTGATGCAGATAATCCATTGATAACTGTCTCCAACTAGAAGATTGTGAATGTCTGTATAGTGGAAAAGTTTAATAACAGAAGATGAGTAACAATCGATGGCTCACTTATCAAACACTTCAAATTACGGTTATTCTTGAAAGTTACCGGCAGAATGCCATAACTACCAGTTTTGCTGAACAGCAATAACAGCGCACTGAATTGTAGCTAAGTGTCTGAGTTATGAAATTTGTTGAGGGAGCTGTCTTTGTAGTAGAGATGAAAGCAACTGGTTTGCATGAATTCAAGTCTAACTAAGTGAAATCTCCAGAGGATTAATAAACGAATACGAAGCACAAAATATACAGAAATAATTAAGGTTCATAGAAGAAACTAAATGCTACATGAATTGTTCACTTCGTATTGACAAATTATTCAAATGGATTACATAAATTCTTGACTCACATTCTGGCACCGGAATGTATATTCGTAGAGTCGATATTCATGTCCAGCCAAACGACAGCTCTTAAAGATAACTATTATAGTCTGTTACCTGCATTCAATCTATATTAAGCACATGAATTTTATTTAGTATTGACTTCATAGTAGTTGTGGTAGCGTATCAGTCAAGGTAAATAAAGGTACTTTACTGCCCGTCTTCCTACTGCAATATAGCAATTAATTTGGGGTCTTTTCTTTGCATTGTATTCGCTTAATTAGACAAAAATGATAATTCACTACACTTATCTCTAAAACTGGGGATTTCGCAGGAAAAGTATCGTCAAAATGCCGGACCAGTGGATACATGTCAGTAGTTTAAACGAAATCAGTGTTGTCAAACACTAGTTCGATAAGTGAACGAGGAATATCAAATAATGACATAAAGATTTTGAATTCGAACTCTATGACGACCTAGGTTTTCATTTTGATTTCGGTCAGCAAATCCTATATTAGAATCACTAGAAGAATAACATTTATATATATATATATATCATCTACACTCTGAAAATGACTGATTATTTTCGTTTTTGGGGACTTCTTATAATGACTTGTTAAGTGGAACTAGTGATATCTTTTATGCGTTCTGAAAGGCAACAAACTAGTAGAAACATAACAATAATAGATGTCTAAATAAGACCACAATTTCTAATTTTCATGAATAGCATTTACTCTGTCAATGAATGGAAATGATTTCAGTTTCACAATTATGTATCTTAAACACTGCATATGAAGACTCTGCAATTCAGAAATCTAGGTTCTCTCTAGTATGAATGTGTCAGTTTATTGCAACTGGGATTTTTTCAGCATTAATTACAGTATATGCATTAAGAGATGAGCTATCTAAATTTCTGTCCAATATAATGCATTTCTTAATGTTTTAATCATTCAGTTACGTCTTTGAATCAATAAGTGAGCTTCGGCACATTTCTAATTGTTGTTCAACGTAATGTTGTGCACATCTCGAAGGAAATGGAAGAAAAAAGTAGTGCAGGATTGATCTTCCATCAGACAGAACAATGATGCGTCAAATGATATACTTTAGTTTACTAATTTACTTGAAGATACTTTAGGAAGAGTGAATATTTTACAACTAAATATGCTGAAAATGTTAAAATACTGTCTTTAGTATAGCTGTTTATTATTATTATTATAGTCATCATGCTGAAGGGTTAATATGTTTACCCTAAGTATGAAACTCTGGCAGTCTGTTTACATATAACCATGTAAATTGACTATGAGGAACAAATGTGTTCAAAATATCATCATAAGTTATAATTTACAACTATACCATATAAAATAATTTGTTCCCTATGAGTTTAGTAAATTATTTGTTGTCAAAAAATCAAACAATATAAACTTCATATTTGCTTAATATTTAAAGAGATAATGCCTGCCAAACTCTGACAGGTCCTACAAATCTGTCACTAGTCAAATAAACTTGTCATGAACTATGCTTTATCGAGGCTCCTCCAAATACTACATTGAGAGTAAACTTGACTGTATTCCTATCTTATTGTCCACTGTTCGTAATTATAACTTCTTTTATTCCAGATGTTATTGACATTTCTTGTAGACGTTTCTGCTACCTTATCAACACTTCCATCTTACTGTTTTTCTTGCTGACCATCTGCAAATCATACCTTTCATGTATGTATAGCACTTCGCGTTATATGGTAAATTTGCCAGAAAAAATGTAAGCTGCTGAATTAAGTTATTTTGGACCCAAGTATAGTGGAATGGAATTAGGAAAAATTAACATTTAGCTGAATCAGATTTGAACCTGAATTTTATTTCCAGTCCAGTATACTCAAACTTCACAGAAAAAACAGTAATGATAATTTGCTAATAAATAGATAAGATTGTGCATATAAGGTAACGATTAAATCACAACATTATTAGCTCTTAATAAGAACTATGAAAAATGATTTTTAATATTTTCAACTGTTAGTTTGTCGGAGTCTGATTTGTATCATGTTAAATCACAAAGTGACATCATTTAGAGAAACACAGACTAGAAAGCTTTTCGTCTTAATAAGGGACTCTTTAGCAGCACGTCCCCAAGATAAGAGTAGTGAAATCAACGTGACTAGAAGAACAAACGTTCAAATAGGCATCCTAGATGAGGACTTACAAAATAAGTAACTATAGATTGTAAGGGAAATAGATGAAATGAGTTTCAGTAGAGATATAACAAAACTAACAAATGATCGACAAAAAATGTATGGAAGAGAATAAAAATAAATAAGAGAGTGTTGTGATTCGACAACTGCTTGCCAAATATTCCTCTTCGGGTATAACAGATATATGGCCTTATTGTTTCCTATGAGGATTGCAGGACAGAAAAATAATTTTAGACTATTTGACAAGCACCATCTTCCTATTGATGCTTACGACTGCAGTTAGCTCAGATTTGACGTTTCACTCTGATAACCCGGAAGAGCTTACTGGAAAAGCTTTGTATAAATTTCCCGATTACAAAGACGGTAAAATTATATTTCAAAAGTGAGACTTTTATGCCATCTTTTAACAGTTCGCCTGTCCATGTGTAAATAAGTCAATATATGTTCAACATTGTATTAATGTATAAATACTACATATACATGAAATTGTTAAAGCAAGTATATGGTTCGAACTATTCCCTTATTCGAAAACCTAAGCCAATAATCAGTATGGTGGGGATTAATATAAAGCTTACCATAGTCTGTGCCAGTATCATATGCAGTATGAGAACTGACTTCCTTTGAAAGGCTGAGTGAAATGTGATGTGCTTATCTCTATAATTTAATGTGAATTTAAGAAGAAAACAATATGTTTATCTGTAAAAATAAAGTTCACAACCACCTGAATAAATTCGTTCTTCATAAAAAAGAACTGGATTGTTTCCTTCAGTTATTGTTAAAGTATTTTCTAAATGCTTGCTTCTTCTATTCACTTGAAAACTATCATTCAACATGTTTGTATAATGCGGTGTCTAGTAAAAGCGTTTACCCTCTTATAAAAACTTTTTTTCTTCCGAGAAAACTAAAGGAATTTCTACCAGTAATGGCGAAGTTAAAACCAGATTATCTTGTATGATAATTTCTATCTCACTATACTATACACAGGATACATGTACCGTATATATTGTGTTCCAAAACAGAACAGTTGGTATTAATAAAACGCATAACTTGGTCACATTATATCCTTCATATTTGTTTCCGTATATTGTGATTTATTCGTCCATACATTGACGTTTATACACTGCACAAAGCATTTTGTTGTAACAGCTGACATGTGAAATGACTACTAATTCGAAATTTGCAATGAATAAGGAAGGAGAGAGTGCAGAAATAACACATTTGTAGACTAAGTGATGAAAAATACATATAATGACAAATTACAAATTATTCATATCACAATAATTATATTTCCACCAATTTGTTTTTCCGACGTTCCACTTACTTGTATGTTTGCGTAGGACAAGAGATAGATCATTATTTATTTATTATCTGTTAAGTAGAATCTCAGTGTTAAGTCCAAATTTATGTCAACAACAAAAGCAGTCATAAAGAATAAATGTTATTGTCAGTTAAATTATTTTTATGAAGATACTGTCTAGGTGAAGAAAGTGTGTTTATTTTACAACGAGATCCATTATATATCAGTTTATGTTTCCCGTTAATAAATCAGTCTACTCAGTTTCAGACTAATGCCAATAAATTATTCTCAGGTTACTAGCGAGTCCGAATATCAGCACAGTTCAGATTTTTCTTTCTACTTCAAACAAAGATCACTTAATTAATACTAGTTAGTCAAATGACAGGTAAGTCATGAGGCTTCATCAACAGTAAACTACTTATCTGTTATTGCCTGCATGACATATATTTCTCTTCACTAACACCACCTTCTTCATGATTCCAAAGATGAAAACAGAAAGAGGAGAGATCACATGTAGTTACAACACACAATATTTGAGTTTTTGTAAAATATACTAAAATAAATTGCATTTTAAAAGATTTCCTGTTTACATTTCATAAGTATTACTAATATCTATCCAAAAAGCGTTTACTAGTTGTCAGTTATGCAAAAGTTAGTGGAATCGATTCAGAAAAAAAAATAGCGCGAATACTAAGCGTATAGTCATCTTCACCCAGACCATATTTTCGTATCAAGAGAATACAAACTTACTGTCAATATTACCCCCGAGTTAGTTACCTGGAAGTGTTACTGTTTCAGGTTTTTGCATAGTTATAATTTTGAGCCAAACAGTTCACCGGATATATATGCGGTTTCAGGTTTTAATATGAGCCAAAATCAGTCACGATACCACTGGAAAGCCAAAGACTACAGGACAGTTGTTTCCCCTTAGTTTGAGAATTTTAAGCAGTACATACACATACCGAGGTTCAAATCCAGAACCCTCCGGTTTAAAGGTTAGAGCGTGAGTTCTAGTGAAAAGTCGTGACCAGCAGGGTCCACTAAATTAGGTAAGAGGAAGGTTACTCGCCGATGACATTGTTCGGTGGTCGCGCTATTGTCACAGACTAATAGAAATTAGATATCATGGGCCACTAAATCGACATGCAGTGATTAAATAGTCTACCTTGTAACTGGAAGCTCCTGGGTTCGGACTTGAGTGTGTGCACACTGCCAAAGGGTCTGAAACTGAGACAGAACGGCTGTCCAGTACTCCATGGTTTTCCGATGGTTCTTTAACTGATATCACCTCATGATCTAACCTGTAAACAGTAAAATCCCAGCAAACCAACACTTGAAAATATAAATGATTTGTTCGGAGTAAATGGTTATCCATGTGAATTCACTTCTAACCTTACACCTAGAAAAATACCACTTAGTAATACACCGAATATTTGATTTTTCACATATTTTAAAAGTCAAAACTGTTGATGTTACACAAATTCAGAAATTCAGACTGTGTGCGTCGGTGGCACAGTGGTTAGGACTCTCGCTGACCATGCACATGGTCCGGGGTTCGAACCCCCACCGACGCACACCCGATATCTATGGTCGGTCTGTAAAATTTGGGCTACCGATATCCATGCTGAAAATGTCATACTTGTACTGAAAATACGGTGTGGCATCAAGCTGTAATCAAAATAAAATAATAATAATACTATAACATGATGATGAAATAAGATTAAGACTACTAAAATGGGACAGTCTTAACACATCATCTGAAAAATCATTCATATGGTAAGCTTTATTCAGAAATAAATTGGGATTCTGAGCTTATGTACTGTACGAGTCTCCTATATTATCATTCTTGTAAGTCTAGTGTTACCTTATCTTCTCTAAGCTGTCAGAGAGAAACTGGGTATAATCTGTGCAAAAAGTATTCGTCAACGCATGAAATAACATAGGCTCATCAGTGCAGGCCAATATTGTAGCAATTACATTTACTTAGCGTCGTTTAAGTTATTCCATGCATCACGAAAGACCGTTCTACCAGGGTTTTTGCATGATCACTGTGAGTTAGTTGGAGACTACATATTGTATAAAATATCAGGCGTGTAGAGATTAAACTGACTGAGATTTAATGGAAGCTTGAAAATTCTTTTCACTGTCATTTAGAGTGAAACTCTATTACTGTTTAACAGGATATAGAGTAAATAGAAGTTGAGAACTTGATGAGAAATTTGTGAATATGTACTGTAGTCTTGTAGGATTAGAATATCGTGAAATACTGTGAATAACGGGTTTGAGCAAATCGTATGTTACAGGGTCAACTAAATTTAAAACTTGATACTACTTTCCAGCGTACACGCTTTTCTTACTGCACCAGTATGAATATTGCTGAACTTACCAGAAATGAGAATACATCACCTTCATTTCGAAAAGCAGCATTAGGTGAGAAATTAGAATTTTTTCAGCTCTTCGGAAATATATTTTACAACAGTTTTGTACTTCTTGTCATCTAAGTTTTGCTGGTAGAACAAAAGAACAGAATAAATAATGAGCTTTATTTTGATAAAACAGTGAACTAATTGATGCTACTGAAATTTAGACAGTGGGAAAAGTAATTAGAAGTAAATAAAGAACAGAAAAGGTACGGAACTAATCGCTTAGTTTATGAAACAATTACTAAATAGTACAAATGACAGTTCGCATTGTCGGCATAATACAGACTTTCACACTAAAGCTGGTCTTAAATAAAATTAGCAGGTTAAGTGATTTTGAAAATTTACTAAGGGCGATTTGGCCGCTAATGAGAAATAAGATTAGAAAAACTTTTGAATATTGAATATAATTCTCGGATTACGGTTATTTTATAGAAACGTAAAATTTTCATCATTCTAATGTTGAATAACATAATGACAAATTAGATAGCATTTTGCATTCAAACTTCCTGAAGACAGATTCGATGTTGTGTGAAAAATTGTTACACTACTTAGCAACTGACTTAATACCACATACTAGATGTAATAATTAGGTTAATTCTATTTCCACCTCTATATGTTAAAAAAGCCTTCTATTGCTAGGCAGCAGATTTCAAGGTTTTATACCATGTTTTAATCTCTGTAGAAAATCGTTCTTGCTCTCAAACAAAAATGTGTGCTAGTTCTCTTAATGATAATATGAATAACCATAGCAATGAATCAACCAGGAATCTCTTTTCCAACAAACATGATGAAGGAAATGTAGATTCATTGGACATACACTGAGAAGTATGTTGGGTTGTAACGACAGAAGACAACGGCCAGGCAACAGATAGTTTATTGAGAAAATCAATAGGTATTTATAGATTTTTATGTGCATTATTATTAGGCTTATTGTTAGCAGAGAAGCAACATCTTCTGACTGGTTGTTTTCTTGCTGAAAGTTATTCCGTACTGCTTGTGACTGTTCCTTATAAAGTTAGGCCATATATCTGTGAATCGTATTTGCACACTTTAGGTCTGCTGTGACTGGTTGATCAGCTCCTCAAGGTTAAGCTTTGCCATAGTTTTTTTCTCTTGAATCCAATTCAGGACGTAACAGTGACGTTCCACTTGAGAATCTGGCGCGTGATTTCACCCTGTGATGAGAGCTAGCTGCAGGCCAAAAATTGTAGGGAACTACCAGTTGGTTGTCTCAATATGACGAGGAAGAGATTGTGTGAGGAGGAGATGAGAGCTTGTGGGCGACTTTTTAAAACTAGCCAAAGAGGATTATAAAGTAGAGAGTGAAATCGAGAGGCTCTGTTGAATCCCTGTGTGCCCCTCGACACCACAGGGGATAACATTACTGTTAGTCATGTAATCTCTGACATTCCTAAATCTTTTCTTTTATCTGCTAATGGTTTTTTCTTTAAGGATCCATTGGGCAAGAAATTTGTTATAATTTGTCTTGTTTACTCAGTAGCTCGTTGAATTCATTTGAACTACCACTATCGAGCAAAAAATAATGGAAGGCAAACAAAATGGTGCTAGAATAACAAACCATAGCTGAAGCATCAATGATACAAATCTTAAGATGTTCTGTGGTGCACTTTTTTCCTCCCAGAATGACTTGATTACAGAAAGACACTTCTTTATATGAGTTGGTTTGCGGTGATCAGTAGAAGAGTATTTCGAAAAGTTAATGTTTCCTTTCTTCTTCACATTACTGATAAATAGGAAGTGTTTGATTTTCATTTATTTCTGGTTTTATTATTCAACTTATCTTACTTTAAAACTTAGAGTAGATTTATCAGAGTTGACAAAGGACATTTGAAAAGCGAATTTTATGCTTTAGTTTTAAGTATGATAAAAACTTAAAAGGTTTGAATGTCCTAGAAAACAGCCGCCGCATATATATATGTATACACTTAACATTAGGCGGAAACGGTTGTATGTAATACAGTTTCTTTGCTTGTTGTTAACTAATCATAAAGGTAACTTCCTGTATTCGCGTTGCAATTTATATCCACTTTTTAGATAAAACAATATTTTAGAATTCCTTTGATATTACTATTGTGTTTTTTTCACAAACATAACATTCAACTGGGATTGGATTTTGTTTATAACTTATGACATGTAGAAAATAAAACAAAGCAAGATTTGCCTATTCAAAAGAAATTATTCACTAGACTATTAATAAATCCACGATTCTATTCAGTAAAATTATCCGTATCGATGATTAGAGAAATGTTGGTTGCTGAATAACATCTCACATGAAGGGTTGACTTATTCTCCACAGTGATGTGTGTAAGCATCCTGGACACTTATTCTTTTGAAAGTATGTATGCAATCATTAGAAAGTCTCTGGATTTTGATTTGTAGCCCTACGTTTCATTAGGGACCCAAAGGAATAGTAACAGGTTCAGATTTAATGGATATTAAGGATACCTTCACTGTGATTTCAGTCAATTTTCAGTGATGCTCTATTTTCTGCTTACTTCATTACGAAAAACAGTTTGACATCTTGAGACCTCTCGTTTTCATCAGTACTGTGATTAAAATACTGAACCAAAGCAATTTTCATCCAGACATAAACTGATGTTGGCAAAATAATTAACTGCCTGAGTTAACTGTTATGGATGACAACTTATCATAATTATTTTATTGGCTTTCCTTCTCGAAAAGATGATCTATTTAGAATGGTCTAGCAGTTCTTCAGATTACCTCATGTATGGCTTTTATTTGCTTCTTACGCCGTCACGTTTTCTGAAAAAAATACACTTTGATTATAACGATCACAGTGGCATCCTATAGAGCATCAACGGAAGGAACTTCTTAAAGAGAATTTCTAACGACTTTTTAGAGTGTGCGGAACTAAAACAGAGTCAGTCAATTGTCTTGTTTAGTTACAGAATGCATTTCTGTGTGAGGATTAGATTTAGTTTCCTTGTGTTTCGGGAAAAACTTTAGCTTACCACTGAGAAACTCATGACTTTATAGGAAAAGGGCAAGAGTCAACTTTGTAAAACAGTTGAAATTATGTATTAAAGCAAAACTGCTTGCTCCACATTACTTAACACACCAACTCCTCTGAAAAGTAATCTATCAAACTAGAAACAGATCTACAAAACCTTGTCGTATTACCAAATCTCTGGTGTTATCCAGAAGAACTTGACCAAACCATGTTAATCAGAATGAAATCCCTAAATTTTATAGGCTTATTTCTTTCTGAAATATCTCTTTCACCTCCAACTAAATACTGTTCAAAACAATATGGATTCTCATATATTTTCGGGTTATTGTCAATTTATACAACTTCTGTACTATTTTATTAAACTTAATTCCTATCGCTTTGAGTAACATTCGAATTAATTTTCTATAGTTTGGTTTGTAAGGGTTAGTTATGTTTTTGCGAGTTGATCACAGACTGATACCAGTTAGAGAACCATTGAAAACCAGGGAGTACTGGACAGCTGCTGTTTCATCCTAGTTTGGGAATCACCAACAATGGTTGGGGTCGCACTAAATCACTAATTGGTAGAAGTTAGAATTAATGGGCTGGCCACTGAATTGGGTCCCAGCGGCTGAATGGTATACGAGCTTGCCTTGTAACCGGAAGGTCCTGGGTTCGAATCCCAGTGGGTGCGTACTGCCGATGATTCCCAAACTAGGATGAAACAGCAGCTGTCCAGTACTCCCTGGTTTTCAATGGTTCTCTAACTGATATCATTCCGTGATCAACTCGTAAAAACATTCGAATTAATCAAATAATGACATCCTATTGATTTTCCGTCTTTTAGTAACTCAGCTTGCGATCGTCATAATAATAATAATAATAATTTCCTTTATTCCAGAAACAGTACTAGTGGTACAGTGTGTAATTTTCACCACATATCTACAATATTTGCATCTAATTTTATCAAACATTTAAAAGGAGTATTTCAAAAAAATAAATATAAAGACACCAACAGCAAAGAAAACAGGAAAAACACAAAATAATTTTAAAAATGCAAAAAGGAACCAAGAAGTATAAAGGAAAATATACAGCATATAATAATAACTCAGTATTGGGTATTGGAAGCTATGATATGATTATGCATGGTGACAGTAAAGCTATAGTCATACAAGAAGTTATGAAATGATATTTAAGAATGTTTATCGCCAAGATGATCAGTTAATTTGGTTGAAAAAACTCTAAACAGTCATAAAATAACATTTCAGGGTTTGTTGTTTTGTTTTTTTTATTGTCAGGTCTAATGCAGTGTTTGTAGTGGTAGCGTGAATAATCCTGCATAATACAAAATTTTAAGATGGTGGTAATGGCTTTCACAACCAAGATTATCAGTTAATATTGCAGAAAAAAAATAAAAAATAAGAAAAAACAACCACAAAAACTAATAATTACATGATGGTTAATTTTGTACTACCCATAGTGCTAATATAGTCGGAACCAGTGGATGCACAAAAGAAGGAATACAGTAAAGTACAAAAAGTAAGCCAATGTTAATAATTTAGGTAGCTAAGTATAATTAAGAAGGAGTTCACTATAGAATACAAAATAAGAGAGAAATAAAAGAGCCTAAAATTATGTTATTAACAACAAAGCAAGTCATAGGTTTCGCGCTTAACATTGTTTCTGTCGCTTAGAACACGGGCCAAGTATGGTATCGTTGAGTTCCTGTACTTGGTTGTACGAGCATAGATTACGGATACATACATATTGGACAGCAAATGCACACAATATTTTCAACCATTTCCACAAAAAATTTGAATTGAATTCAACTACGAAAGACATGAAGCTTATAAACCTTGAATTACCAGAAGAAATAGTTCATCAGTGTTAGCGTCATTTTCACCACTCTTATCATTCATCAATTCTGTTTTAATGAATTTCTTTGAGTGGCTACTAACGGATTACAATTCATCAAGTAATGTAAAATTAATAGAATAAAATAACTAAATACAGTTAATGGAAGCACCTTACTTCATTGCCACGCACTCTCATTGTTATGGAAATTAAGCGGTATCAAAAACAAACTAGCAAAGCAGCCATGTTTTAGCTGAGGATATTTGCTACGAAACCACTTATTTTGTTTGCGTGCAGCGTTTTCATAAAGTCGCATAATTTATTTTGCCCCATCAACAGAGAAACAGAAGCTTTTCGGTTACAATTCAAGTGGATAGAAACAAAATCTCTCCACTGCTTCATAAATACCTAAATATGTAAGCTTAATCAAAGCTTGTTTATATTAATACAAGGGTGAAGATGAAAAAACAGAAAACAAATACACGGAATGGGTAATTCAAATTATTTTTTAAGCGTAAACAATACAAGGAAATTAACTTTTACGTCTATCCTTTGCTCATAGTCAGCTAGCAGCTTGAAGTCAGTTAGAGCTATTAATGACTGACAGATACGATAGTGTGGCACATTCATAACATTCAGTGTATACCTAATGAAACTTAGTGTATTTATCAGTCAAAAACCTGAATATACTTTGGGTAGTTTATAGACAGGAAATTAACATTGCACTGTAAAGTGACTGAGTGATTAAAAGTACTATATCATGTATGATTTAGTAAGTTGAATTGTGGAAATTACATCTGAAGGAATTGACTTAACTGTATAAGTCCATGTTTGCCAACAAAATTCACATACAATTTTAAGCAAAATATCAAAGACTAGTTTTAATATGATTTTCGAATACTGAAAAGAATCATAGAAAATTTATTTTTCGTTCAAAAATGTTTCAGTCGATAATTTTTCATTATCATTATTATTATTATCCCCTTATATGTCGAGTGAAACACATGGATTCAACAGAGCCTCTCGATTTCACCCTCCACTTTGAAGTCCTCTGCAGCTAGTTCTAAAAAGTCGTCCACAAGCTCTCATCTCCTCCTCACAAAATTTCTTCCATATCATATTTAGACAATCAACTCGTTGTTCCTCTTTTGGATTCCACTTGACGACCTGTCGCATTATGTCACTCAACGGCCTACTCAGCGTATATCCAAACTGTGTCTATTTTTGCAGCATGTTTGTTGAGCAAAAGGTTATTGGTTGGTTTGTTGTCTGCAAGAGTCCCTTGTTGCTAATCCTTTCCCTCCATCTGATCTGGAGCTAAGATAACTATCGATAAGAGTCTGAAGTCTGTTAGAAATGCTGTTGGTAACACATGAAATCTCTGAATCATACAAAAGAATTGGTTCAACCCGGTTTATTATTTATTATTATTATCTTATTCCTTTAAGTTCTCAGTAGAACATAGGACTTCAAGCTAGAGGCTGAAGTTCTGGTACCAGTGGTGTTTATTTTTACGGGATGAGGTTGCTAGCTTCACGTCAAACCTTCCCTCTTTTCCAGTCATATTACTGGTTGTAGTGAGGTAAAGGAGTGCGTCGGCCGGGGTCGAAATCCGGGACACAAACGTGGTCCGCGATCATTCCGCCATTGTGCCACTGACGCACCTCGGACTGGTTTACTAGTTCATTATCTACTTAGGGCTTTTAAAGCTAGAGGCAGAGGGAAGATTTGGTATGGGACAAGTGACTCTACCATGCAAAATGAATCCAGTCGATGCGGAAAAAAGTAATTTCTTACAGCGAACATATTTTCACTGGGATTGCGCTTATTGCAGATGTTATATGACTCCATGACCTTTCTTATAATGCCTGTTGCTTCAGATTTACGTAATCATTTTCAAACTTGTTATTGCACTTAGTCAGTTCCTTTCACTACACTCGCCATTATTTGTTCACTGTGAACTTGCATCTAGCATATCCTATTTGTTGATTTATTTCTTTGTAGTTTTCATAATGTTTCTTAGACCCACCCCACAATGTGGGTGCGTACTGATGAAGAGTACCAAACTAGAAAGAAGGAAACAGCTGTCCAGTACTCCCGGGTTTTCCAATGGTTCTCTAACTGATGTCAGCTCATGATGAAATCCTCCAACCAACCAGACAAAATCCCTACAAAAACCAATACTTGAAAATTAATTTTTTTCTATCTCATTTTCTTATTGACTATACATTTAAATGATATTCAAAATTAACTGGCTGTTATTTCATTATGTACTTGTACCCAGTATCTGATATAGTTCTAATTTGACTTTACTGGCTATTATACTCTTATTTTAATTGATTAATAAATGTACGGCTTGGAGAACTATTTCCTGAAGACAATCGTTCGCTCCGATTATTCACATCTACGTAGAAATTACATATAAACTGTTATATTCGAACCAATGTTTCTATCTTTGGATTGGTAACTCGTTGTTACTTTTTCACGATAAACAGTAATACTATATTCTGACCCAAGTTAAAGGGTTGTTTATAATGTCAAGTATACAAATGCTCACAAATATTAAGCGAGTGTTCAACAAATGAGGATATGCTCTTATTCGCCAGAAATATACATGAAAATCTGCGAAGAATAATAAATTTTCCGGAAGTATCTGCCAGTTGTCAGTATATACTGCTTTTCAGATTTTATCATTTCAGCAGAACGATACTCAAAAGTAATGTAGTGGAAAGCAATGGTTAACTATTGTATTTAGGCAGTATTTGCTGCCGTTAACATATATTTTGGATTGCTATCAATTGCTGATGAAATGATATCCAGTTTTGAATGGAGTCCAAAACTCTATTTCGTGAATTATATCATAAATCTATCCTGAACAACTAATGGAATTTTAAATGCAGTGTTTAAAAACCAATTTCACTTCTTTATTAAATGCTTTGTTATCACTACGTTTTCTGTCTACATGTGCGTGAACGCAGTCTGTATTTTAAAACATGTAGTTAAAATTGTATAAACTGAGCTAAAAGAAATGTATTAATGTTAAATTAACATTAATGCATACATTAGATGTGATTACAAGCATAGATGAGATTATATGAACTGATTTACTGAAATTTCTATTGCCCTCATCAGTTTCAGCCTACAGGTAGTGTTAGATACCTTGAAATCTAGTCACCCTTGATTTATCTTCACAAACATATAGTTTTAAAAATCACCTACATACAATTCAGTTCAATCTGCCTGAATATTGTACACAAACGCCAATCGCCTACACATTTGAGTTCCTCGCAAGTGTTAGGAATCTGTGGATTAACAGATGGACTCAGTAGTACTATGACATTGGGAGATATGCATTAAACATGAAACAGCCTTCGCTGGATAGTGAATTTCGGTAAAAGGAACCTTTGACACTTATCTAAAAAACCTTTTGGAAATGATACATGAAAATAAAATCATATGATAACAAAAGAAAATTATGCATATTTCGTAATTTCAAGGAAAGCACACTATTTCTTTTGAACTGATACAATGATAGAAAGCTTAAGCCATAGGCACACAGTACGAATAAGGAGGTTTAAATACTCTTAGATGAAGAACCCTGTCAAAGATAAGAGCTTTAGGTGAATCGAGATAGTTGAGATAACCAAAGATTGCGTGGAAAATATATATGTTCAGACAGACTTATTAGTGATAACTTCATAGTTATAATAACGTAACACCGTCGCAACTTACCATGATATCTAACGCGTGTAAATTCAAACGTATGTATATATGATAGGATTTTCAATTTCAGAAAACATTACTGACAGAAAAGTAGAGGATAAGTGAAGTTACAAACATCTCTTTATTATATGCATTTCTTAGGTGTCCGAATACATTAAATGGGAACTTCATGGTTTTGATTTCAATACCTGCTGACAACATTTATACATACCGGTAAACCCATAGATTTTCACACAGTAATTAGGTGTGAGGTATTGCATAAAAACACGCGCTAATCATATGAAAACTTTTCCCCTACTGCAAATAGATATGTATTCTAATATGTTCACAAATTATTATCACACAGCTTTGAAACCTGATCAAATATCATTAGTAAGAAGAATGTTTTGTATAGTACTGTATGGGGAAACATTGGTATTTTCTATAGCAGTAGCACTTATGCAACACATGTATGCCTTCTCGTCTTATAACTCAAGGACCAAGAAGTGATTCCATAGTTGAAATGTTAACTCCAAACAAAATCCTTTTATCCAAGCCTGCTTTATAAGCAATCTAAGGAAACTTCAACAACACACGGTGGAGCATCTGCCAGTTTTTTTATTCCCTTACTTTCCCAGTGTAAAATTGGGCTTTAAGCTAGAGGCTTGAAGTTTCGGTAACAGTGGTGTTTAATTTTACGGGATAGGGTTTGCTAGACTCATGTCCAACCTTCCCTCTTTACCAGTATTATTACTGGCTTATCGAGGTAAAGGAGTGCGTTGGCCGGCGATCAAATCCCGGACCACATCCATAGTTGGCGAGCATTCTACCGCTGTGCCACCGATGCATCTATCAGTAGATATTGATTAAAACTTATATTGCGTCATGAACCAATTTTAAGTTATTGTCCTTTCTAAAATTGGAAGTATTAGCAATATTACCACCAATCTAATCAAGGGATAAGAAACAATGGAATTATATAAATGAAAGTGGAAAGTTATGTGGGTGCCTTCATATGATTATGAGCAATAAATTGTGTTCAAAACGTTGTCAACAAATAATACTGTATCACTGTGAAACTTTATCAGCTAAATTTACTCTATAATACAATTATACTCTACCGCAGTGCCTAAGTTCTATTCTTGCTTATCATTTTTTATGAACGTCCCAAGTGGAGACATAAGAACGATTATAAGATAAAGTTTCAACGCTTTCCAAAATGTCGTTTAAATGTCGTCTATCGTTCGTACTTTTTGAAATTTTGTATCGGTTTGATAAGTACTAGACAACGTGTACTACGCTTCTTTGACAACTGTGAAAACACTTCACGTTTCAACTGGAAAATTCATACATTTTATAAAATGTACAGAATGAAACACATCAAAGTCAATTGAAAATACTACATTTTCACTAAATAAAAACAATAGAATTATTTTATTTAGCGGCCTCTATGATATTACCAGGAATGTTGTCAGAAGATTATAGGTTTACTCACTTACTTGGAAACACCCTATCACAACGGAGGTGTTTTGATGGAGGTTAAACAATGAAACTGGAAACAAAAGATATCATAGACTATAGCAACCACAGTGAGACGAAAAAAAAGAATATTCTTTTGTGTAAATCGATGTAGGAATAAAGCAATTAAGTTGTCCTGTTTAGCGCGACATTATTGTTTTCACTATCTGCATACATTAGATTTAACATAGCATCAATGCATTCACTAAATAAACTATAACAGATGACTGAAACTTTAAAAGTAAAAATAAATGCGAATCATCTGTAATTTGATTTACTGGAAATAATTTTGCAATTTTTATTTCGCATTGTTCAGAATCTTTTAAAAAATAGTTTTAACAGGTGACAGACACATCGCAAGAATGAAAAAAGCTCTAGAAATAGTGCTTATACAGAGTGCTTTTTGAATCTACGTACTGATCATTTTTCATTTGAAATTCCCTTTTCATAAACAATGGCTGCCACTGAAAAATGCGAATTCATCAGTGTTTCGCTTTGGATTAAATGAAATCATACCTTTGCAAGAATTATTAATATGTGAACACTTATATACCTTTCAAAATTTGAAGTAAGTTATTGAGTTATGAGTACGAGTAAACGTAAAATACATTCAGTTTTCCTCTTGCAACGTTTTACATATACATTGATACATTCATGATTACTGTTAAATTCTGAGCAACCACAACTGAAATGCATTTTGTCTCATTTTAAAGTACTTATAGTTTTCGCAATGCTAAGTGCCATAAAAGTTGTAAGTCTGGTTACATGAAAGCTTGAGAGTACTGACAAAGAAGCGGGTGCGATAGAGGCACACAGCCAAAGCCACTGTGTTCAAGGAACTAATAACAGTTTAAAAAATTGATTTTTCAGAAGCTTATAAATGTTTACTCTAAACAAAGCAGAAAGAAAAGTGCATACAAGATCCAGAGGTTCTTTCCGACTGTGTTTATTTATCTATTCACCACTGAAATCATAAGACGGATGCTGTACAATATTTCTTGTGATTGTAGAAAAGAACTCATTAAGCCAAAAAAAAACGTGTACCTCAACTAGTGAATATTGTTAATGATAAAGTGAATTTATTTAATTGCTTAGAGGATAGTAAACGTGAATTAGAAACAATTAAAATAAATGAACATTTACCTGAGCAGCGCTTTGCATAGTTAAGAAATTCCTTTGTGGACACAAAAATTGAACTTGATAAACTGAGAAGTTAGACAGTATTGCAAATCAGAACACCAATAATGACTAGGTTTTATTCATTGGATGAAATTAATAGGTTCTGCTAAATCATTTGGTAAAATTCAGACTGATCGTGGAAATGTACTTAATAAGTGCACTAGCTTGGATGACAGGAACATGGATATGGTGGAAATTAATGAAGGATGTCTTCTCAGTGGTAACTGGAATGATTCCGGTGCTGATCCGGATTATTTTAAAAAATTTAGAATTGAATGTCAATGATTTCTGTGAAAATCAGAAACTCATAAATTCAGCATTCATTATAAAAAGGCAGAAAGATATCTAATGTAAGACTGATCAGGTGATTAAATACTTTCATTACTGTACCGTGTAAATACTCATTGTTTTTTGTTTCTATTCATTACGAATGCATATTACAAATAATTACGCCAGATATGAAAATCTGACAGCCGTCTTCTCCAATGTAATTGTCTGGTTTACTGGTATTCTGTCATTGCCGATTACAATTACATATCAACTTAAGAGTTGTATCCCCTATACACTCGGATTTATATTAATTAAGCATTCATTTCACTTGGTTACTCATAGTATGGACTTAGCGGAAATATTATAAGTGTCTTCACAGACGCCTTTTTTATCAGAAGGATTGAAAGCGAAATATAGGTGGGTCATATAACCCCTGCAATTGCATTCACAGCTTTGAAAACACTGTTTATCCTGAAGCATTTAAGTAACCGAATTAGTAAAATATTGTTTATTATTGTATTTCATGTTGATACCTTTCCTAAGGAATATATTATAAAAAGATTGCAACCTAGTACACAAAATTTGTCAAGCTTACATACTCATGCATATGCCTAATTAGGGAATAAATTTATTTCACCATTAGCTCGTTCTTCCATATTCATCTGATTTTCAAACATTACTGTGAACTATTACTGGGTACTTCGATCCATGGCATTTCTTCATCTAGCTATGTGAAGCACCGTATTTGCTTCGAATTAAAAGGAATTCAACAAAATTTATCGAATACGTTTTCTAGAAGGTTCACTTAAAGGTGGCCTCTTTTTCAATCCTAAGTTCTTTCAACTCGGTATCAAATCAGCAAGCAGAATGTGGTGTTTGTCTAATTCGCAAGTCCAATCATCGTATTTTATGCATACGTCTGCAAACGGATCGATTCACCTCCCATTTCATGTTGGTTAAATAAGTATAGTTTCTGCATGAAATTCCATGTACTTAAATACCACATTTAGAGATCCCAGAAACCTGTTGGTTGCGTTCACTATAGAACATGAAATGGACTTTATAAGTCATTAACAATACCAGTTCTTCCACATGTGGGAGGAAACGAAAATAATAAAGACTATTAGATACAAGTTTAAAGGACACTGATAGTCCATACCAGAGTTATTACAGTGTGGGCAGTAAGTATGGATTCTCACAATGCACTATTTCTTAACTTCAGCATTCAAATAACCATTTAAAACAAATATATTATATATTTGTTAGCTAATTACATGTCAGTAAACAGGTCTGAAAGCTCGGTCTAAAAGTGTGAGTAAGTTTACCTCCTTTTTCTCACTGTCTTTGGCAAGTAACCCAGTGACACATGGTGGTAATTTTCACTTATCTGCACTAGGTACAAAATAAATAATTATGCGCACAACTCGATTCTTATTGGCATATAAACTAAAGGTTCAGTGTTTTAAATGTACATGAAGCTTCTTGTAAAATCGGTTCTAACAAAGGCCATATGCCATTATTTTGTATAAATAAAACACAACTGATTGCAAAAGCAGTTTTTCAGTGGATAGGTGTTTTACTCCATGTAAAAGTTTATTTATCACACCATACACCTGTCACTTGGATTTTTTATTTGAAATACTACTGGTTAGCTTCAAACTTTCCCAGACAATTTTCAAACAGCAGAAGCTGTAGTCTTGGTTCAAGTGTTTTTTCATGAGAATGAAATTAAGATTCTGTAAACTCTACTCTATTCTCAGGTACATTTTATGCTGTCAAGAATATCTCAACGGTTAAACCTATCTTAAAAGCATTTCATGCATTTGTAAAAGTCTTAATATATTTCATGCAACTCTTCAAAACATATTTATAAGCTGCACATATATATTACTAATATGTTTGAAAAATACTTGCTAGATTTAAATATTTATACTCTGCCTTGGATATTTTTTTATGTTTCAGTAGGAGTTCTCTTATGATAGCTCTCGACTTTAGACAAAAAGCTTTATTCAAAGAAATCAGTCCGATGACCAGATGGGTCGCTGAATCTTTCTGAGACATCCATAAGCATGCTTAATCCTAAGCTTATAAAACCACAGTTTTAAACACAATTTGATCATTTTCGATTGGACACTAGTCAGTAACTAGTGTGATATGTCTAGTCCCAACTTTGGTGCAGACTGAATTCTATCAGTCTGAGCCCGAATAGCTCAGTGGTAATGTCTCTGGCTGAGGCACTGCGTGACGCAGATTTGAATTTCGGGAAGGATATGAGTTCCTTAAAGGTCGCAGCTACGTCTTGCTGACAAGTACCAACTAGCACGAAACCCAGGTCCAAGGCTTCCTGCCAATTGTCTCCAACCATTTAATACAATTTAATCAGTTTAACTTGAGGAATTTGGTCGTAACCTAACTTCTCATTAAGAAAAGATGGTACATTATAACACCTTTAGCATCCTGTATGCGTAACACTTCATGTAATATCTAGCTGAATTCGATTTGCGGAGATTCCATGAAAATGAAAATAAATATTTTTGACTCTTATAACTGAGAAGAAACCGTCACATCTAACAAGAGATTTTTATAAAATATATTAAAGTCATGAAATCGGCGTAAATGACAGAAATTACTGCATCAGAAAATCAAAAGGTTTTGACGGAGAAATGAGTAAAAGCTGAAGGAAGGTTACAACTATGATGCTATATTGTGGGGTACGAAAATTTTTGAATGTTACCACTAGTGAAATACTAACCGGAAAATAGTTTCTTTGGGCAAATGATCCAAAAATGGGATTTCGTGAAACGGAATGACCATATTGTGAAAATCAGCAGACGACGTTAGGCAATTAGTAACGCTTACACTTATACCCTCCTCAGACTTATTTGGGCATATGTAGCTACAAATATTCATAAAATTATACAGTTTCATGGTGATTTCTGTGTCGTTTAGAAGTATGATAATGATATTATAAGCGAGTGATAACGGAAGTTATAACATCAACACGATTCGCGCTAGTAAAAATGGGGGAATCGTGAAAACTCTGGCATTCAGAAGATCAAAATGCGACAGAATAGCATAAAATGAATTAAACGAATAGTCATTGTTTAAATAATTACTTCTTACACATGTAAATGGTAACAAATAAAGAACAGGTTACTTTTATTTCTTCTAAATCAACTCTAGCGGGAGACAGAGAAAGTCATAACAAAATTATTTGAAATAAGATGGCAAGAAAGTCAAATCTCACCATAGATCTTTGAGAATTATATTAAGACGTTGGAAGGAGTCTTTTTTTAAGCACTATCTCTTCCAGTTCACTGAATTTCATACCATCAACAGTTGAGAAGAAACAATGAGAAAGGACGAAGTGTTGATACTAAATCGGCTATCTAACTTTCTGGCCATCGGTTCAACCTGTCAACTTGAATAAGAGTGAATACCCACTGTGATCGTGCGTCGATGCCACAGCGGTGAAATACTCGCCAAACACGGATGTGGCTAGGGGTTCGACCCCCGGCTAACGCACTCCTTTACCTCGATAAGCCAGTAATAATACTGGTAAAGAGGGAAGGTTGGACATGACGCTAGAAATCCTATACCGTAAAATTAAACACCACTGTTACCGAGACTTCAAGCCTGTAGCTTGAACCCCTATGTTCCACTGGGAAAGTAAAGGAATTTAAAAAAACCCACCGTGATCAACTTTTGCATAAATAAAGATGAAGACAATTTATGAATTGCATATCTTTGTGTAAGAGACTTTCTTTACCTAATACAGTGACTGTAAAAGCAAAAACCTAAGTTGCATTGAAGGCTTCAACAATTATGACTGATGATCATAACTTTTCAGTGATACGCTGAATAATTAGCAAAGAGATAAATCTATAGTAACTGAAGCACTTTTAATTATTCACACTATCTTCCAGAAACGTCATAAAATATTGTCACATCTAAAGAAATATAAATTATGCTTTCATTACGCATTATCTCCAAGTATTTGATGACTACAGTTCATATTACTCATTAATTAAATGTTGAAGAATTTTTTGTTTATGAAAATAAGCAATCTGTCAATCATGTGATTAGCTTATTAAAGTGCTTTAATATTCCAGAAACAAGAAGGTTATGATTACTGTTAATTCAACTAAATACCGTTATAAATGAATACAGTTAAGTGTTATTTTATCAACACTTATATTCGGTGTTAATGTAAACTTATTTTGTTTATCATTGGGATAATATCTTGGTTTCCTTTCCTTATGGATAATAATTCATGCACTTTGGAGTAAAGTGGTCTGTTTAGTGCTTTGAAGAAAGAATTTCATATTCTTCAAGTGCTTCTAGACTTATAAAATTTTTTCGCAAAGTCGTTTCTAAGAGGGGTGAATGATAGTGGGAAGTCTTCCCTTCTTTCTATGCAGAAAGAGGTAATTTTGTATATCTTTTTGTTCATCCAAGTACTCAGGGACAAAGTTTACCGGTGATAATAGATGTGGGAGATAATATTACCCAAATAGCTGATTTTTTGGTTATGTGACTCCGTACATTTAGTTGAGCAATAAATGAAAAGGTCGTGTTTTTGTATACTTTTAGTCAATAAATTCTCAATAAAGATTACATGTAAATGAATTATAAACCATTGCTTGATCATTACTCTACAAACTATGATTATGGGTACAAAATTTATGATTTAGGAAGTGAAAAGCACACTAGTCAATCAAACACATCCATGGTCGTTTATTTTTAGATATGTAATTGCATATTTTAATCCTATTTGCTGCATATTTCTTGACATGTGGATAGTAAACTTTGTTTACTTATCAATAAGCCTCTATGCAAATCATGCTTAAAATGAAGTATTGAATAAACATAATTGCATATCCATATTGTTACAGTGGAACTGAAAATTTATAAATGCTGACAGAAGTTATTAAATCTTGTAAGTCTTCGATTTTGTGTGACATCAAACAAAATCGATGACTTACAAGCGAAAACCGACAAACTGGTCGAAGAAGTAGCAAAGACAGGACTCCAGGTGAACATAGACAAGACGGAGGTCATGAAAATAACCAACCAACAACAGTAACAGCAGCAACATCCAGCGCCAATCACCATCAACGGGGGGGATTTGAAAGAGGTACTCCATTCACTTATCTAGGGAGCATTGTCTCAACCACAGGAGGAACGGACGAGGATGTCAAATCGAGAATCGGGAAGGCGAGAAACACATTCATCAAGCTGAAACCAATCTGGAAATCTTCGTCACTCAACATCAACAACAAAATTCGGATTTTCAATACAAACGTCAAGTCAGTTTTGCTATAAGGGTCAGAAACTTGGCAGGTCACAAAGAATATTTCCAACAGGTTGCAGACCTTTATCAACAACTGTCTTCGTTCTATACTGAAGATCAGATGGCCGGAAAGAATCACAAACAAGAAGCTATGGGAACAAACAAAACAGGAACTAATCGCCCAACAAATATGCAGGAGAAAGTGGAGATGGATTGGACACTCGCTGAGCTGAGGAGACCGTTGGGTGACATCGCGCGTCAGGCCCTCGAGTGGAACCCGAAAGGGAAGCAGCGAGTGAGACGTCCAAGGGTGACATGGAGGAGATCGTGTGAAGAGGAACTGAAACAGTATGGACTAACATGGATGCAAGTGAAAAGTACAGCAGAAGACAGAAGCAAGTGGAGACGTGCAGTTGAAGCCCTATGTTCCACTAGGAACCCAAGGGAACAATAATAATAAATAATAATAATCACAAAAAGTGAAACAGGTACCTACAATAGACCTACATCTCGTCCATCAGAATTGAAAGAACACAGTGCATCATTCATAGTTCAATGACTACACATTTCGCTTATTTGACGACATTTTTTGATAGCAGTCCTAACACCAGTGGGATATCTGCTAACCACAACCTTTACAATCAGTGGATTAGTTAAGCTGTCGTTGTTTAAATGTGCTTGAATCAACAAATTACACAATAAACAAATGCCACACAAAATATAATTTCACAGTGTTGCACTGAATACTGCGTTTTAGTGTGGCTGTCATTTATTTGCTAGTTAACAAATTTCTGTTTCACTGTATCGTCAAGTCTATTAGTTAAAGCACCTGATTACTCCAAGCTGAGTAGGTAGTCTATAGCCAACAGTGGGATGACTTTTTACTTGGTCATTATTACTAACCAGTTGAATGAAGACGAAAGTTTAGTAAGCATAATAAAAATTTATTTGATATTTATCAGTACTTATCATCCCGTGTATGCCAGTGGAATGTCTGGCTACATATCAGTGGACTAATAAACTGCATAGGAGAGCTTCAGTGTTACACCTATCATCCGAAAATAGTATTAATGTTGCTGTTCGAAGGTTAGCTGCCAAAGGCAACATAAGCCTGGTAACTGACCCGGAACAAGGAAAGAAATGTAGATTAACTGGCGATCTCAAGACAAATATTTGGATAACTCTGGTAACGGTCCTTTGAATTATTTATAAAAAATCAAATTTATTATCAAAATTGTGAACGTTTAAAAGAGGTCTTGTTTAATTATTCTATAACCGAATTAATGTTTGTCATTGTAATATCATCCTAGATTTTCTAACTTCTTTCTTCACTGTCTCAGATTATGACAACCTAAACTACTGTGCTTTTATTTGACATTTCACAGTAATCTGTCACATGCTTGTTACAAATATCCGAATAACAGCAAATCTCAATTGTTTTAGTACACAGTCGAGTTTTTATAATTCATTAATATGACTATGAGACTGATTCGTCATAGGACATAAATTTTCACTAGATGGATTTGATAATGATAATAAAACGTCAAAACTAAATTTAATTCTGTAGATTTGCTAAAATACTAATATGTAATCAACATAAATCTTAAATTAGCAGAATTCTAAAGCTGCAAAACTAGTTCATGCTTAATCAGATAAATTTCCGATCTCATATAATCACGTTTTGAAAAAGTATAAGATGATCGGAAAATAAGTGAAATGAAGCAGTGAGATGACTGACTTTAACTAGATTCATGCTGTATATTTGTGGTTGGTTCATATTGCATGCAGTCTTTGATGCTTCTGTACATGAGTTATATACTTTTCCACCACAAGGATAAAACCATGAGGCATAGAAAAATACCACAAGGAACCTTTAAACAGATATAAATATCCTCCGATTTTTCATTTCCTTAGGCATATTTCACAAGCTAATCCGATTTTACCTACTTTTGTGATACGTTACAGAAATATGAATATGACCAAAAAGTAGTTAAAGGAATAATTTTTTACATTCGATGCGATTTCTCAGACAAAAAAGAAGATTAGCCGGAAGTGTTCTGAATAAAACATTCATCAAAATCACTCTGGCTTTATGTCATATTTAGTTTATGAATAATTCTAAGGTTGTGGTTCAGTTTGATGATGATAGAGTATTGAACACAATTTATTAATAGTAACATCTTTATTCAAGATAGTATTCATAAAATGTACAGAATTTTCAAAAGAGTTTGTTGCATGATATATTCTCTTCGTGCAATATCTTCAAGTAAAATATTAACTGACAGTATATCCTGTGACACAATGGTCTCTGAGCTGAAGCATAAACCATTCCATTATGATATATCTGCTTTGTCCCTTTCAAGAAATCCATGATATCTAGTTAAAATCCAGTTGTAAGGTGTTTTAGAAGTACACTTTGAGACCCAAGGACATAACTGAAGAACTGTTATCTCATAAATCGCAACACGTTGCCGCCCACAATCAGACCTGTCCTCAAATGTAGTAGGAACTTGCGAATCAGAAGCTTGTAAACATTTTTTATACACAAAAGAGTAGATAATACCATTAGATGTCATATCTTAATCGATTAAAACAAACCGAACAGAAGAAAATATTTGCAATAGAGAGATGGAAGTTTTTTGTAGCCCACGATTGAAGCAGGCCATCAATAAAGTTATTTGGTCTTTGTTTTTCAATGTGACATTACGAATAGCTGGCAGAAAGTTATTTTATTAACTGGTTTCATGATCTCAAAGTAAGTTAGTTGAAACTTTTATTACGAGATCTTATTACACTCAAAACGCGTCATTCTTTATTCATTATTTAATAAAGTCTAATGAATGCAGTGTTGAATGCGTGTAAATGAATTATGCAAAAATACCAGTCTTTTGCTGACTATAATATATCAGTGATGTTGTAATTCACAGGCAACATAAAATGTTTTGATTGAGTAAAAGGCATCATTTCTATGGTGAACTGAACCCTTTTTAATCGGAAATAAATCTGATCAATTTTTAGGAAATAAATGAAAAATTTGTGAGGCGAACTCTAACAACCTGAGACAAGACAAAAAAAATAGAATGGGTTAGCAAAAAGACCATTTGTATTCGTTTCACGAGACACTGCTCGTGGATGTGATTCCATATGATGTACTCATTTATTTTCTTGTTTAAAACCTCTAAATACACGTTTTAATGTAACATTTAAAATGACTGCTTAACAGGTGACATTTAAAACACAGTTTGTCTTCATTAGTATTCCACTCAGTAGTGTACTCCTAATAACCGATTTAATTTTAGATAGCCGTTGAATTTACACAAATTCTCATCCTACTAGTCATGCAGATCTAAAGCTGTTATATTAAAATAGCTGATATCTACCAAATCAATACATATGACATAGATATATTGTATGTACGATGAGTGAAAATAAATAAGATACCACTAGAATCACTTAACAGTAATTGATGGATAATTGTATAACCTGTGAAGTATGGGTTCCTATTTATATCTGCAAATAATAAAGAATGAACAACTGTTCAGCGTACCAAAAAGATAAGATAGTTTCAGGAACTGTCTTATATACATGATCACAAGCCCAATATGCATACAAAAAATCATGGACATGATGATAACAAGTAATTAATAAGTTGACCACTTAAAAGTGATAAACTAAGGTGGACTGAGGTGTATATCACTGGATCTTCATTCATCAAATCGATATCAAACAGATGTGACATGAATAATACATCATTATTCCCATATAATTGTCCAAATTTAGAGATGTTGGAACCATATGAAGCAATTTACAATGTGTTGTGAATTCCCTGCTGTGATTGTAAACAGTAAATTCCCTTCAAAATCTCATCAACTTTTTCTCTATAGTATTATCATGTTAAACCGAATAAAGTTATCTAAAACTATATAACCGTCAAACATAGTAATTTTCAAGATAAAACTCATCAACTTTAAGGAGGTGGAGAAGTGCTACATCCCCTAAAACTATTTACAAAATACAAATTAGTTTGTGAAATACCTCTTTTATATTAAGTACCTTTTTGAATCCTGCTAACTATCAAATGTCCCTAGTTCAAACCTTGTAGTTAGCTACATATAAGAGACGTATTCAATTGATTTTTTGTGAAAACAGGACAGTCACTGTCGCAAGATTTAGTTGTGGAACATTCGAATTTCCGAGTTTCCGTTGATTTTGAGATATACTTCGATTAGGAATTTCTAAATAAGAAACCTGCACTCATCTACCTGTTTTAGAAGAAAACGCCAAAATGTCTTTATGGTCATAAAAACATAGTTGGAATAAATGACAAAATGACAACTTAAATAAAAATTAATATGAAGCAATACTTACTGAGAAATTAGACTCAGTAATTCCCCAATGACTTCCTCTCTTTACTATGGAACTATTGATTTTCCCAGTGATGAGATATTTTATAAAGAATCTAGTAATATAATTGGAATTGTTTTTATGATTATGTGGTTTTTCACAGTCATTTAAGTTGTGATGATTGAAAGAATCAGAGATGTATACGGGTGTATTTATTGTGCTCAGTGAAGTGAATCAACTATAATCTATAACACCGCAACAACTGAACTAAATAGGCATATATACTCGCAGGCATTTATATATTTACGCTTGAGTAAATTCGATTTCTGAAAGGATGTATGCATACATTACTTAAAAGAATTGTAGAAACAAGTGAGGGATAGGAAACGGTTTATGTAGATCATCATATAATTCCTGCAAATAGTGAAAAACAACTCAGCAGTGAATTATGCGGTTTTCTTTTCTAGGTTAAATGTATGATTCTTGTCGGGAGAAAGAAAGACCATTTTCTTGAGACGGCTTTCCCTTGACTTTATGGGATCAAACTTAAACATTAGAGCCATGTAAAGTGTCAATAATCTATAAAATTTTCAATGTACTGTTTTAACAGAATTGACGTTATCAGTACCACATGCAGCATACGTGAATCATTGGTTTTAAAAATGGATAAACAAATAAACTGTTATATTCGCCGGCTGTATTCATACCAAAATTTACAACTGAGAAGAGGACATCTTGATATGGTCTCGGTTTCTCCCTGAAATTCATTAATTATAACTACCGAAGGAACTACATATTACTGTAAGTGTTTTCATATTATTACTGTGTTGGAGTTAGAGGAAATCTTAACGTGGGTGTCAGCGTACCAAAAGTAGATTCATTACTTCCAAGGCAAAATCAATTTTAAAACTCAGTTTTGACTAGAAGACTTCTAACTAATTTAAGATGGGAAGACATGGTTAGAGAGTTTTCAGCTGCAGAATAGCCTACATAAAGACTAACTGAGTAAAATCATATCACAACACTATTAAGGAATATTCTGTCCTGATTAATTTATTTTATTATCTCTATAAACTCGAAATGCTAAACTGAAACGGAATGAGGCATTTCCTTCCGATGAAGTGAAAATTCACTTCTGGAAAAGTGCTATGCTAATCATTTAAGTGGATTAATAAGATCAACGTCACTAAAACAACCACTTCAGCCTCGTTTATGTTTTCTGTATACAGTCTTGAAAGCTTCAGTATATTATCCGAACGCATCTTTTACTTAGAAAATTTACAGTAACAACACAAATGCATTCTGTCGTCAACTTCATTTTGAAAATCAGCTGCATATTTGCAGAACGATTAGTATCCGTAATATCTGTTTTCAGGTATTAAAAGCCAATATGAATACCAAGCTAAGAATTATACTTACAGTCTGTATATATATATATAACTAAATGATGATTGTGTTTAACTCACCTTTCCTAAAACCCCTTGCACAAGTCAGTGCTTTGAATAAAGTTTAGAAGACTATGTAAGACAAGTGTGACAAATACAAATTTATAAATTTTCAAATCCTCCTCTCTAATTTACAACTGGAGGAATATAAGAGAAGGGCCACTTAAATATAGATAGGACTTGTGAATATCGCTTACTTCTTAACGAAATCATTTACGGAGATATCACCAAGTTTTGTGAAAAGATGTCCACGATGAAACATCAAAGCTTATATAACAACTTTCATACATAATGTGATCTACATTTTGCCTCATTTAATTATTTGCAAAATCCTTTAGACAATTATGTAGCTAGTTAATACAGAAATATGTGTTCACCCTAAACTTGAAATTCAGTGTTGTTACAATATTTCCAACTGCTTAAAATTAGGTGCTGAAAATCTGCATAGTCAGAAGTGTACATTGGTCGGTGACTAGAACTACTTCCAGTAACTACGTAGAGTAGGAGGTTAATTGCAACAGTGTCATCTTTCGTACTATTGGCCTTAAAACTCAGGTGTAATCCAATTGTGTATTTGTTTTCAGTTACTGTTCATCAGCCATTTACAGCAGTACATTGGATTCTGCAATAATACATGCCTTAGCACTGTATCGTTTGACACACTGATACACGAACTACAAATATTCTTCGTTTGAACAGTCTCCTTAAAGATAGACATTAATATTCAAAGTCAGTATATAAGCTTCGCTGTCGGCCAGCATAACTTCCTCTGATAAAAATATGAAAAAAGATAAATATATTTTCGGTTTAAATATTATTCTTAAAAGAGAAAACATTTTAATTATCCTTGATATGAAGAGAAAGCAAGAATGAACTCAACACTAAGCTGATACTTATTCGCTGTATATATTTACCATCTCACTCAACTTTTTTCACCTCATTATCGCTAATTAGTTTTGTGTCATCACATCCCACATATTCTTTGTTTCCCTCTACTTGTTCCTTACATTTACTAAGTGGAGTGTGAAACTTTTAGAATTACATTTAAAAACAACTTCCTGAAATGCTAAGCATAGGAGAGTTGTTTTTCTACATAAACTCATAGAGATTTATTTTCGCTAAGAAAACAAAATTTGCATTTTAGAGTGTTTTGCATTGTGAAATCATATTTATATGAATTTGGTATTTTAAGGAAACTCAGAAGACAGTGTTTGAATCACCCATTTGTTGATTCTTAAGGAAACGAATAGTTTATAGGTTGATTATTGAATTCACTTAACAGATATGAAGAAGCGAATAATGATATGAGAATATCATGCATTTACCGAAACATGGACGTTGCATTATATCCACATAATAGTGCTTACATCATTGGAAATAGCTACGATTAGAAATCTTTTTCTAGCATAAGATATACGCCGAAGACCTATATGAAACAAGTGCTGAGGTTTATCTGAGAAGGAGGAATCAAGGTGATTGAACAGTTCCAGTGAAGATGTGCAAATTCTTATCTGTTTCACTTGTTCATTACGTATTTGCGACGTGCTGTCTTCCATTTGTTTCGAAGACGATAGTTTTTTCGTCTAAATAGACTATGAATGTGATCTGTGCTCGTATGTGTGTTGATAACAGTTCCGTTTCAATACCAGGTTTCTGTAAATTTTTTGCAGTTTTCACGTTGTAAATCAACAATATTTCCCAGCTGAAGTCGTGCATTGAGATCAATGATGACTCATCGTTTTTCATTACTGCTATTCGATAATTGTGGTTTGTTTGGTTCATGCCACCTCAGGTCTGACCAACGCACTGTCATGGTGCTTGATTTAGCAAGTGAGAGAACTATACTATGAAACCAGTCACTAATATGTGTAGGTAAATTATTCATTTCTTGAGTTTGATGGAATTTGATTCATTTCAGCATGCATTTTTGGAAAGAAATGTGTATGCACAAAAATAATGAAACCCTTATCAGCCTGTAAACCATTTACAAAATGTCTTATAACGTCTATGAGACTTAGTTCTTATTTAGCCAGCCTTCTGGAATACCAATAATCTACACCCACTTCAGTGATCCTCCAGCTGTTTGAATAAACACATGACAAAACACTCACCATATGCAGGTTGACGGTACAAGTCATTCAAAGGACATGGGATTCTGAATGAACTGGAATTCGGATTCACTTATTTTTATGTGTTAGAATATCCCGGCAGTATGCCGCATACTGTCACACCCATGTGCGCTATATACAAAAATGTCAGTGAAAATGGGATGTACGTTTTTAGGAAATTAATATAATTCGAAGTCGGTGGATGGTAACTAACATAATTTATAATTCACGGACTACTGAAGTCCTACAAACACATGTTAGCTGAGTGGTAATACGCTGACTTCCTTACATGAGAGTACTGTATAGATCTCTGGTTAAGATTTTCTATCACGAATATGCATCAGTCTCTGTTAGATGGCCTGACTTGTTCCTGGGTACATTTTGACATGCCGTTTGATGAAACTGCAGTATTTTTTCTAAGATATCCACCTGTACTAACCTCGTATAATTAACTAACTTGCTAGTTTTCCAGCCGGTTTCACGTCCGAGTAAAGAGGGAGGGTTGGGCGTGGGGCTAGCGAACCTACACCACAAAAGCTATCAAACTGCTAGAGAAACATTAACGCACAAGCAATATATTAAAAATACAAAAAAATTCAAGAAACAAACTTATTCTTAACAGGAACCAGAGGGGTGAAATGACACAACTGGCTGGTGAAAGCCTTCAGGAAGCCAGTCAGCCAGCCAATATGCTTTTTCTCAATGAAAGCAAGAGTAAGAATGGGGATGTGGAATGTCTGTACAATGTACGAGGCTGGCTGGAGAGGCTGCCCAGTTAACCAAAGAAATGCGAAGATATGGCATAGAGGTGCTGGGTTTCTGCGAAAGCAGATGGAATGGATGTGGATTGACAACATTGTCAACGGGAGAGTCAGTAATCTAATTTGGTCTGGTCTTTCAGATGACAACTATGAGCACACTGAGACAGTGAGTGGCTACCATGATATCACCAGTGGCTGTCAAAGCCCTTATACAGTGGGAACCAATCTCCTCCTGAAGGATTATGACAGCAAGATTCAACTCAAAAGGAAGGAGGGAAAGAAGGTCACAATTATCGTGCAATTTTAGGCACAGTGCTACAAACACTGCGTAATGAGAGAAGAAAGAAGATTTTTATGGACAACCACAAAGAGTAAAGGACAACATCTCAATTGGTGACATCAAAATCCTTATGAGAAATATGAATGCCAGCCAAACTGGGAGCATATAATACAGGAAGACAACTCATCATGGGTCGAGAGGTTCTGGTTCGGCGAAATGAATGGGAACGGGAAATTATTCTCAGACTTCTGCACTTTAAATGATCGCAAGGAGCATATACAAGCACAAGGATCTACACAAAGCAACATGGCATTCGCCTGACAGACATACGACAAACCAGATAGATTTCATTTCAATGCTGCTCAAGGAAGTTGAGACGCAGCCTACTACATACAAAGTTGAGAAAGGGAGCAGATGTGCGCTCAGACCATCACCAGGTTCAAGGTACATTCATGGTGAAGCTGAAATCCATGAAATCAACAGGAGACAGGCCACAATTCAAGTTCAATATTCAGTAACTGAAGGATAAAACTACAAGGGAGACCTTCAATACAGATCAGATCAGAGCAGAGTTGGACACACTACGTGGCATCACTGAGGAAACCTGTGTGGAAAAACACTGGAACTCTCTGAAGGTGATGTTCATTGAGACGTACAAAACCGTTTTACGAAGAATGGCGAGGCAAGATAAGGAATGGCTCTCAGCGGACACCTACCTGGTAGCTAATTGGGGGGAGGAGAGGAGGATGGTGAAGGAGAAGATGACTCACTACAAAGATGGACAAAAGAAGGAGAAGCTGAGTTCAATGTACACTGCGCTGAATAAAGAAGTGAAGGTAAATGCTAGAAAAGACAAAAGACAATTCTACGATACACTGGCTGGCAAATGAAGCGGAACAGGCAGACTGCAGGTTAAAGAAACCTCAGGACATTATATCAGATAACCAAGTCTGTATTCGGGAAGAGACCAACCCAGATGATGAAACCAATATAAGATATTCAAGAGAACCTGATCATTAAGGAGGACAGACGAATAAAACAATGAGCTGATCAGGTCAAAAGACTCTTGAATCTACCATCACCCGCAACTTTCTTAGAACTACACCACCACCAACAGCACGCACAAAACTGCCTGACAGTGGACACCAATCCTCCAATGAAAGCAGAATTCCTGAATGCGATCAAACTGCTGAAGGCCAGTTGGGAAGGCAGCGGGACCGGAAGGAATTCCCCTATCTCGAAGCACTGAAAACGGACCCAGAGACTGCAGCATATGTGCTCACGCCATTATTGCAAAAGGCTTGGAAAGAAGGAAAGGTACCGACCGATTGGAAGGAAGGCTGGCTGCCTTGTCAAGCTGCCAAAGAATGATGAGCTACGTCTCCGTCTGCAAGCACTGGAGTGGAATAATGCTCTTGTCCATGCCAAGTGAAATACCAAGTAGCGTCGAGAATAAAGAATGATCTTGATACATAACTCTTCCATGTACTGGAACAAGCTAGATTCAGGAAAGGTGAATCATGTGCTGATCAAATTGCAGCTCTACGCATTGTCATCACAGAACAAAGCATAGAATGGCAGTCAAACCTGTCTCTACATCAATTTAATCGACTCCGAAAAGGCCTTCAACAGACAGTGTTGATCGAGAAGTGATTTGGAAACTAATTCAACACTACTGCTTGCAGTGCCCAAGTCTTTGTCAACCTCATTCCACAGTTGGCTAAATGACGATGCCATGTGTCACGTAGTCTATAACGGGAAATTCAGCGAGGCCTTCGAAGTGAATACAGGGGTAAGACTAGGCTGCCTGCTTATTATCTCTGATATTCTTAGTTTGGTGGACTGGATTATGCCTTGGACTGTGCGTTGGGAGTCAGAAGACAGGAAAATGTTGGACAAACAAGAAGATTCTAGAAGATCTAGATTTTGCAGATGACTTATGTTAAATGTCACACAAACTCGAAGACTTGAAAGCGAAAACCAACAAACTGGCTGAAGAAGCAGGTGGTGAAGACAGGACTGCAGGTGAACATAGAGAAGACGGAGGTGATGAAGTTAACCCACTGACAACCAATCACCATCAAAGGGGAAGATTTGATAGAGGTTTCTTCCCTCACTTATCTAGGAAGCACGGTTGGCATCACAGGCAGTCGGAACGGATGAAGATGTCAAAACCAGTCAGCCAGAATCGGAAAAGCCAGATACATCTTCGTCAACCTGAAACCAGTTTGGAAATCTTCTGCACTCAGCCTGCATTAAGAACAAGATTCGAATTTTCAACACAAGTGTTAAATCAGTTGGTTCTTCTCTACGAGATAGGAACTTGCACTGCGTGTCACGCAAAAGATTCCCAAAAGGCTACGACAGAATTTTATCAACAGCCGCCTTTCCCCGGCTCCATACTGAAGATCAAATGGCCAAGAATAATAAGTAACAAGAAATTGTGGGAACAAACCAACCAAGAACCGATCGCTTGATAAATATGTGGGAGAAAATGGAGATGGATCGGGAATACATTGAGGAAAAACATCGCGTGCAATGCAGGCCATTGTTCGAGTGGAATGCCAATGGGAAGCGACTAGTGAGTCGTCGGTGGGATAATGACATGGAGGAGACGAGAGATTATGAGCAGTCGTGGACTCAGATTAAGAGGACAGCAGAAGATAGGACGAAGTAGAGACGTGTTGGTGAAGCACTATGTTCTACTCGGAACCCAAGGGAATTATAATAGTTCACATGTGCTTTCACAACCTCGCCTAGATTACTAGGTCACTAGTATTCTAGCCGGTCCCAAGCCCGGATAAAGAGGGAGGGTTGGGGCGTGGTGCTAGCAACTCCACCACCAAAAATTAACCAAATTGCTACTAAAACTTCAACGCACAAATATATTCAAAATTCTAAAACTACAAATAGTGACCTTATTTTTCGCTGGAATCGGGGAAGCGAAATGACGCGGGCTGGTGAAAGCCTTCGGGAAGCCAGTCAGCCGATGTGCCTTCTTTCGATGAAAACAAAAATAAGGATGGGGACGTGGAATGTTCGTACAATGTACGAAGCTGGGAAGGCTGCTCAGGTAGCCGCAGAAATGAGGAGATATAAAATAGAAGTGTTGGGAATCTGCGAGAGCAGATGGAACGGATGTGGAAGGAGCCAACTATCAACTGGAGAGACAATAATCTACTCCGGTCACCCAGAGGACAATCACGAGCACACCGAGGGAGTAGCCATCATGATGTCACCAACAGCGGCTAAAGCTCTCATGCAGTGGGAACCAATCTCCTCCAGGATAATGACAGCCAGGTTCAACTCAAAAGGGAAAAAGGTTACAATCATTCAATGCTACGCGCCTACAAACGCCTCAGAACATGAGAAGAAGGAGGATTTCTACAGTCAACTACAAACAGTAATGGACAACGTCCCAAAGAGCGATATCAAAATCCTGATGGGCGACATGAATGCGAAACTGGGAGGAGACAATACAGGAAGAGAACTCACCATGGGTCGTGAGGCCCTCGGTGAAATGAACGAAAATGGCGAACTCTTCTCAGACTTCTGCGCCTTCAATGATTTGGTGATTGGTGGCAGTGTGTTCAAACACAAGGATATACACAAGGCAACATGGATTTCACCAGATGGACACACCAAAAACCAGATAGACTTCATTTCAATCTCAAGGAAGTGGAGACGGAGCCTACTGGACACAAGATCGAGGAGAGGAGCAGATGTGGGTTCAGACCACTATCTGGTACAAGTGACTTTCAAGGTGAAGCTGAAAGCCTCGAGGATACCTGGGGATAGGCCACAATGCAAGTTCAACACGCAAAAACTGAAGGACACAATCACACAGGACATTTTCACTGCAACTGTCAGAGCAAAGCAGGAAACACTACGTGGCACCACTGAGGAATCATCCGTGGAAGACCATTGGAACTCTCTGAAGGTAATTTTCAACGAAACGTGCTCAACGGTTTTAGGAAGAAAGAAGAAACAAGACAAGGAATGGCTCTCAACAGACACTTGGAAACTAATAGAGGAGAGGAGAAAGGTGAAAGAAAAAATGATTCAATGCAAAGATGGACAAGAGAAAGAGACGCTGAACTCAACCTACACAGCACTGGACAAAGAAGTGAAGAAGAGTGCCAGGAAGGACAAAAGACAATTCTACGACAACCTGGCTACTGAAGCTGAGAAGGCAGCAGGCAAAAGGGACCTGAGGACACTATATCAGATAACCAAGTCTCTATCCGGGAAGAGATCAACACAAGTGAAACCTAACAAAGACCGCCAAGGGAACCCAATTACCAAAGAAGAAAGACAGATTAAACAATGGGCGGACCACTTCAAAGGACTCTTGAATCGACCACCACCTACAACCCGTCCAGTAATACCAACAACAGCACGTACACAACTGCAAGTGGACACCAATCCTCCAACGAAAACTGAAGTCATGAATGCAATCAAGCTTCTGAAAGCTGGAAAAGCAGCTGGACCAGATGGAATACCCCCGGAAGCACTCAAAGCGGACCCAGAAACGACGGCAGATATGCTGACTCCATTATTGCAAAAGATCTGGAAAGAGGGAAAGGTGCCTACTGACTGGAGGAAAGGTTACCTGGTGAAACTACCAAAGAAGGGCGACCTGGGACTCTGCAAGAACTGGCGAGGAATCATGCTCCTGTCGACGCCAAGTAAAATCCTGAGTCGCATCATCCTGGAGAGAATCAAGGACGCGCTGGATACAGAACTCCGACCAGAACAAGCCGGATTCAAGAAAGGCAAATCATGTTCTGACCAAATCGCAACTCTACGCATTATCATCGAACAAAGCATGGAATGGCAATCAAATCTCTACCTCAACTTCATAGACTTTGAGAAGGCCTTCGACAGCGTTGACCGCGAAGTAATTTGGAAACTACTCGAGTACTACGGCGTACCGCAAATATTCATCAACCTTATTCAACAGCTGTACGACAACGGCACATGTCAAGTGATCCACAACGGAAAACTCAGCGAGGCGTTTGGAGTAAACACAGGAGTCAGACAAGGGTGCTTATTATCACCAATGATATTCCTAATTGTGGTGGACTGGATTATGCGTCAGACAGTGGGAAACGAGGAGACAGGGATATCCTGGACCGACGTGAAGAACCTAGAAGACCTGGATTTTGCGGATGATTTATGTTTGATGTCACACAAAATCGAAGACTTACAAGCAAAAACCGACAAACTGGTCGAAGAAGCAGCAAAGACAGGACTCCAGGTGAACATAGACAAGACGGAGGTCATGAAAATAACCAACCAACAACAACAGCAGCAACATCCAGTGCCAATCACCATCAACGGGAGGGATTTGAAAGAGGTTACTTCTTTCACTTATCTAGGGAGCATTGTCTCAACCACAGGAGGAACGGACGAGGATGTCAAATCGAGAATCGGGAAGGCGAGAAACACATTCATCAACCTGAAACCAATCTGGAAATCTTCGTCACTCAGCATCAACAACAAAATTCGGATTTTCAATACAAACGTGAAGTCAATTTTGCTTTACGGATCAGAAACTTGGCGAGTCACCAAGAATATTTCCAACAGGTTGCAGACCTTTATCAACAACTGTCTTCGCTCCATACTGAAGATTAGATGGCCAGAAAGAATCACAAACAAGAAGCTATGGGAACAAACGAAACAGGAACCAATCGCCCAACAAATATGCAGGAGAAAGTGGAGATGGATTGGACACTCGCTGAGGAGACCGTTGGGTGACATCGGGCGTCAGGCCCTCGAGTGGAACCCGAAAGGGAAGCAGCGAGTGGGACGTCCAAGGGTGACATGGAGGAGATCGTGTGAGGAGGAGATGAAACAGTATGGAATAACATGGACGCAAGTGAAAAGTACAGCAGAAGACAGAAGCAAGTGGAGACGTGCAGTTGAAGCCCTATGTTCCACTAGGAACCCAAGGGAACAATAATAATAATATACATGTGCTTTCACGGGTGTTATCACTTCTTCATATCTGAGATCCAGTCTATTACTCAATTTCTATCGACATCAGCTTTGTCGAACTTAATAACTATTTGTTGTCACCTTGTTCATTTAGCTTGTATGCACATTAGTCTTGCGATTTGATATAAATAATCTAATCAATAATCATGTTCATAGGGTATTCAGTCGACGAGTGCTACCGGGATTTATTCATTCATATGTGTTGTTTATTTTAAATTTACTACAACAGAGAAATGTTTTTTTAGTTTTCATATAAGTAACTTTATCGAGATAAATTCTGATTTCAGCTGAAAAAATAGGTGTATCCTTTAGAACGCTGCTAGTTTCATACGCTCAGTTTAAAATCCTTTAGTATGACATCAACATGAACATTTTATTATATGCCTGACTATACAACGTAAGTCACAAAAGACAAATTATAAACATCATTCAAAAATAAACTGAGTACGATCAGTTAAAAGCAGCACGTCTGTGTATGTTTCCACCCGATAAAACAATTTTAACTTTTGCTTATATGCAAAAGCTTATAAATTTTTCCAAATATACATCAAGTATTGCACTAGAACATCCTACGTTATTTTGTTGTAACTTTTTGTCATCAGGTTTTGATCGTGAAATAAACAGTGACCGTGTAAAGCGCAATCATCTAATTAACAAAAAAAAAGGAAAAATGTTCTCAAATGAAACAGATAGTTGAAGATACAGTGTGAAAGCTTGATTTTTATCTAGGAATTCACTAAAAAGCGTCTCTTCGGAGAACTCTTTGTTGTTACTTCCAATGTCCAGATAATTAAAAACCTGATTAACAAGATAGCAAGTTAATGGAATAGTGTGTTGATTCAATAACCATTGATGAACCAGCAGCCTATAGCCTACTACCGAAGTACTTAAGTAAAATAAGTACCTGGCCGGTAATGAGATGTCACCGGATAAACCTTCGCTGGAATGCACCCTTCAGTTTCAACTTTTATCAAATCTAACATTTCGGTTATGATCTCACTATCCTCTTATATTTTGTCTTAAAGTGGTCGTAACACTTCTTATGTTATAAGATAGAGAATTTGTAAGGTTACCTATGCCTATGCTAGAAGGCCATTACGAGCTTTATTTGTATTAATCTTCTATAAGAATTAATCTTGATGAGGACTTTAAGCCCTTTTGCTTCCACTTGCAGTTGTTTTACTGATAAAAACAGACTCCATTATGGTTTAACAGATATGGCGACTTCTTTATCTTCTCTTATGTGTACATTAGCAGCTTGAATATGCTATTAAAGACTCTATTGATAGACTCAAGAATCTGAAAACATGCTTAACTGGTAAATTATCTCTAAGATACACTGTGTTGTGACAAGACATGCATAATACTCCAACTGCATTCTTTGAAATAATACCAGTTCAATATGTATCTTATGACAGACTTAAAATGCTGTACCTTTCATGTTCTTTCACACATCTGAAAAACTGAAAATGTGTAAAAACCAAAGATGCTTAGATATTTTGCCTATTTACCTAACAGTCTTTCTTGATTAATTACTTAAAACAATGGAAATAAAACTTTATGATTTTGTTGTACTTCCTTTGTTGACGAGAACAGCTGTTACTAAGATAATAAGAAAAAAAATCTTTTACATTTATTTTCTTCATACTTGTACACTTTATCTGCATTTCTCGTATCACATTATTTGGAACAGCTGACACATAAATGACCACAGGTATGTACTACAAGATGAAAAGGGTATAACTTATAAACATGTAGACAAATAATAATTAGAACTACTATGCAGGGAACATGCTATTAAAATCATACTAATTTGTCAAACTACATTCAACATATGCACAGTTCTGCCTGTACAAGCATACAGTTAAAACACAGAAACATGTTATCTAGTGAAAAATTAATTCAAAGGGCACATTCTTATCTCTACGCTTATAAGTTTTAGAAGTACATATATCAGAAAATTACTTGGAATAAATTTGTACTTTCGTTTTATATTGTTTCTTAGCCTGTTCACATATGAATCATCCAGAGGTTTATATAATATGTTAGAGGAAAGCTTCTTTTCAACAACAAAATGAGTAACTTATTACAGACAAAGGAAATTAGATGAAAATAAGTGAAACTGAACTATTTAAAGGTAAATATAACAATTGTGCCAGATAAAAGGTTAGGAAATGCCACTACTGTTTAGGAAGATGACTGCTCATTAGTTTCCATCTCTACATACAACTGTTTGAGACAGTTTATGTACCTAAGAAGCTCCAAGAGTCTAACTTTAGCAGTTGCTTGATACCATGTGCCATGGTTGTAGATGAACAGCATAGTGACAAAAATTAATCACTAGAACCAATAGAATCTGGTGAATATTGGTTATATAGTAAATACATAACCCTCATTGTCACTGACGTAATTACCGAAAATCGGGGGTAAAACTGAAACTCCTTTTGGGAAATGGCTATATTCAAAATGCTAAAAGGCATAATTTGACATTGACCCAAGTACATGTTCCTGATTACATAAATGGTTTCGTCTATACCCACAGGTAGAAAAATACTAGTTCTTAACAGGTTTCCATAGTGGCGGTTGTGCTTCGGTGGCACAGCGGTAGAGTGCTCACTGACTACGCAGGTGGTCCGGGGCTCGATCACCGGCCGATGCACTGCTTTACCTCGGTAAGCCAGTAATAAAACTGGTAAAGAGGAGAGGTTGGATATAAGGCTTTCAACCCCATCCTGTAAAAACAATCACCACTGCTGACGAAACTTCGAGCCTGTATCTTGAAGCACTATGTTCCACTGGGAACGTGACGGAATAAAAGCAATAGCGGCGGCCCACACCAGTTCATCTCTATTCCCTAAATTTTTGACTAAATCCCAGTTTCTCTTCAGATACTCTAGATTTTACCCGTCTACCAGATGACTGATATCCTTTCACTTATGCAACTCAAAAAGCTGACTTTCGCCTTCATGCTTTAGACCTTATTAAGAATTTCACACAATCGGTTTCCTTAATTAATGTGAAAAAAAATTAGAAACAAAGATATTTACAAAATAAAAGGAGTTTATTTTATTTCAGTCCTACTCCAACAACTAATGGCCTAAAGATACATAAATTATTGTAATTACGCATGAATATACAACATACACTGGATTTATTTTATCCACTGAAACAAATAGTAATTTTTAGCGCATTAAAATAGAAAGTGTGTGAACAAGTTAGCTAATATGGAAATAATCAAAACAACCTGATTTTATTTGTAGGAAGTTCAAGAGTTGACAGGAGAGGGATGGAGTTAGAATACATAACAAATAACTTGACAGGTTACAGGATTTCATCATGAGCTGACATTGGTTAGAGAACCATTGGAAAACCTGGGATTACTGGACAGCTGTTTCGTCCTAGTTTGGGACTCTTCAGCAGTACGCACCCACCGGGATTCGAAACCTGGACCTTCTGGTTACAAGGCGAGCTCGTATACCATTAAGCCACTGGGACCCGATCCAATGGTCCATGAATTCTAACTTCTGCCAATTCACGACATAGCGCGACCCCTAGCCAATGTCTTCGGCGAGTATTTGTCCTCACGCCCGACCAGCTGCACCCTACTGGTCACGACTTCTCACTAGAACCCCAGGTGACTACCCACCTGAATAGGGCAAGGTTCTCTAACTGATGTCAGCTCATGATGAAATCCTGTAACCAATCAAATCCCTACAAACCAACACTTGGAAAATAACTTGACAAACTGAAAACCTATGTAATGGGTTCAGTTCACTGAGCACTTGTTCTCACAAGCATGTTTCGTTGCTATATTAAGAATTGTTGAATGCCCTTCTAATAAATTATACTGTTTCACATGAAGACTAAAGCTTACATTTTCTTATTTATTTAATCCCCTTTATTAAAGAGAAATTTTTTGAATGCAGTGCATACGCTTGAGGATACTAAAATCACGGTTGCTTGTAAATCAACTACTCCAAAAAGTTTCAGTTAGCCTGAGCATCACTCCGTACTCTTGAAATAAATCTTAAGTGTACGCAGATCGTGAGATTTTACAGAAATGATAATTATTGTTCGAGGCTATGAATCTAAAAACCAAATGCAGCAGCTAACGACAAATTATGTTTAAAAATAAATTGCAAGAAGAATTATTCACTTTAACTGGCGAAATAAAGTGTTCTTTTCGGAAGGATTTAATGAGGACATGTTTCTTTCATAACAGTACTTGACTATTTAAACAATATGCACCAAAATCTTCTCCATCGAATATTACTTATAGCTAAATTTACACATCATAACGCACTAATTAAGATATGCTAAAATATATTAATATGAATAAATGTGCTCACATTCCAATAATTAAATCTGAGATGAAATGCGGCTTCCAAGGGAGGCTATTAAACACATATTAAATATCATAGTTAGTTACAAAACGACTCATACTCTCCCTTTCAAAATAAAAGAATTCTTCAGTGGAAAACTTTATTTTTTTCATAAAATATTGTTAATGCTAACCGACGTGTACGTTGTACCTGCCTACAGATGAATGATCTCAAATGAAAATTATAAAAGTACTACCAGAATTGTTTTAATGGAAGCAAAATAATTAATTAAAAGTTGAACATAAAACGTTTAAAATGGAAAAAACGTCAGAAGGGTTGAATGAATGAATTTAAATGAACTTTTTGCATCCTATCAAAGTCATTAGCGAAGATACACAGTCTTAATTTTGTTCTAATGGCAGATGCAAGTTTCTTTTTTTAAAATTACTTCAGTATTGCCATTTTGTTGTGACTGGTCCTAAATCTGACTATTGTTTAAAACAGTCACTCTTTAGGCAGCCTCAATTTGAGAGACTTTGGTATGGTTTCCTTGAATAGACTTTTTATGAGCATCTTAATTTGACGAGTAGTATCAACTTAAAAACAATATCAAAATGTTGATTACATCTGAAACTTCTTGAATTTCATTTCTGAATGAAAATACTATACTATACCTAAAAGAAAATAACAATGAAAAATTAAAGAAGCAATTGCATTCTGAAAATATTTAAGTATAGTGAAGTGAATAAGAAAACAGCCGTAGATTCAATACATTCGACATTAGTCAAGTACCCAGGAGATACTCCTGAAAGCTCTTCAGGACAACCACTCTCGAAAACACATGAATTATTAATCTTAATGTTCCACTGATAATTTCACTTTTCAGAAAAAGCTGATCTAAGCTTTGGCATGAGCAGTTACTGTGCAAACAGTTAAAAGTTTCTACAGCGTCATGCATGAATAATATTTAATTCTGAGAATTTTAATTTTCACAATAAAATCATCCCCGGCCGTTTTCAATGCAATTCAAAATATCCAGAAAACTAAATCATCAAGTTAAGAAAGTGAAAAGAAAGTTATATTTCAAGCAGAAACTGAGGAAGAATAGTGTACATCTGTCACTTGTCAAAATGAAGACAAAAAGCCAATTTTCTTTCTTCGGCATGTTTCAGACAATTACTTATTTCATTGCATTTTTACAAGTTCTCACACCATCTAGGAATAACTACCACGTTAAAAGTTAACATGGTTGCATTTACCAACACTGTGCTATGAGATGAGAAGGATGAGAGCCATCAACTATTAGACAGTCCACTGTTATTTCCCACGATTAATATATTAGAATACTTTTATGATAACCACAGAAAGTACAAACTGTATATAAGACGACAGCCCTACTTTACTTCTAAATCAGCATGCTGACTCACTCGTGCTTTGCCGCCTTTTTCTCTTCATTTTAATTCTTTTTTTAATTTACATCTGAATTTATTGCATGAAGAGAGTATACACATGTTTTATGGTTTACAGTATTCCATGACATCAGTCTTGCCTACTTCTTTTTACATAATTTACAATTAAAAACAATGTTGTTGTGTTTCAAAAAAATCTGCCGTTTTAATTTATAAATGTAACATTCTTGTGGTTGTTGTCTTAAGGTTTTTGGTAAGGTAACAAACGGCAAATAAAATTTCAGAATAATAATAATATATATGTCATAGAAATTGTTATTATGCAGAGAAATTAACTAGTTTCACATTTACTCTACTATTTGCTCATATGAATATTTGCGTGGATACAAATACTGTTTGATTAATGTTAGGTAATGTAATGTCTTCACATGTTACAATATGCACATTAGTTGGGCTGCTTAACCTGATACTAAAGGAATTAAATCCCGAAAATAAGCCGCTAATCAAAAATTTTGTTATTTAATGAAATGAAAACTGAGCAAAATTCACTGGACATTTAAGTACTTTCATATTTATAGTTTCCAACAACTCAGGAAGCATGCAGTTTTATCCTTAATAGGTAGAGTAATCCAATTGCTGGAGGCCAAAGGTGTCTTACAGAGAATGACTTATAGGCATTAAATTAAATTGCCTTTTGAAATAAACTTACTTATGAGTTGAAAAGTAGTTTACTGTACAGAAGGGCGCTCTTAGTAGGTTGTCCAAACTGCTTTTAACTGACTTTTATCTAGCCTTTGGCAACACAACAAAGAGGTGTCTTTAATGTTAATTTCTGGAATAATATGACTTAGTGAACTGCACGAAATTCAGGAAACCGACAGCTTATAAATAATTACATCATAGGTGATACGAATTTTTAAGGAGGAAAAGGTTACTGAGACCGACCGACGTACTATAAAATTACCAACATTTAAACTAAATAGTCTTGTCGAGAAGGTTATAGTTCACACACGCCTATACTTCAGAAAATCTTGTTCAGATTTCCTAAGCGCACTAGTATTTCATCAAGTGATTTCATAAATAATAAATAAAGTACCTAATTACTCAGCTTACATATTTATGTGTACATACATTTTTTTCTTAGTTATTGGAAAGAAGTACCGTTTAATTTGCATAATTAAATAAGAGGAAAATCACCCAGAATTAGCTCCAAGATATTTTGTCTGCATTCAGTCATTAAATTTAATGAATCTCACCGCATAGTTCTATGAGCAGTAATTTGTTTAAAGTCCTTGTACTTGAGAAACTACCATCATTAAAATTATTTTTAAGTAATAGAATGACAAAAATAATAACAGAAAAGGTATTTTCTCGAATTAACTGTGCATAGTCAGCGGAAAATTAAGGTATTATATGAATATATATGTACAAGTGGACCAAGGTTCGATCCCAGTCTGATGCGCTCCTTTAATTCGCTTAGCCGGCAGTAATCCCAGCAAAGACGGAAGGTTGGGCGTGAGGCAAGCAACTCCATCCCGTTAAAAAAACAGTATTGCTTCTGAAACTTCAAAGATCTAGCTTGAAGCCCTATGTTCCTCTGCGAATACGAAGGAATTATACATACACATACTTAACACGCGGTTTCATAGGTTATTTAGATAGATAGTCCTAACCACTGTGCGTCGGTGGCACAGTGGTTAGGACTCTCGCCGACCATGCACATGGTCCGGGGTTCGATCCTCTGTCGACGCACACCTGATATCTATGGTCGGCCTGCAAAATTTGGGCTACCGATATCACATGCTGAAAATTCCATACTTGTACCAAAAATATGGTGTGGAATCAAGCGGTAATAAAAAAAACAATTTTTTGGAGATATGCTACTCATGACTGCATTCTGTGTTTAGGCATGCGTTCTGTGATAAAGCTATTTGACCAAGTGTTTTAATGATATTATTCTCAAGCTGGCACTATATTTTGCTGGTCATTTATGATAAATTGCTTTCCCTTCAGTTCTTAGGGGGAAACAGTCAAGTCTGGAATCACGTAAGCTTATAAAACGGTGCTCATAAATTTGTGAAGAACATTATTTTGTTTCGCAAAAGGTTGTGTATTGTGTCACTGCCAGTCGAAAGACCTATTTTAGTATGTTAAAAGGCGATGACAATCTCTTAAATTGAATATATCTGGATCACATGATTCATCCTTTTCTGTAGACCAACTTTCACTAAATTATTTTTGAGCATTTTTATTTGATTGTCTATTACTCTTCTGCGTTTAGAAAACTGTTTCCAAGTTTCAATACAAACGGAATCAATACTTTCTTATCCTTTAAACTATCATCCACATATCCATAAATTATATATATATATATGCATTCATCAAACTGTTAGTACTGAATGAATAGAAATCTAGAGTAAGCAAAGCAAAATAGCCCCTTTTTCTGAGTTATTTATCTGTCTGAATTCTTGTTTTTTTTCTGTTTAATTTCATTAAGCGTAATTCATTAAGGCATTTCAGCGACTTCTTTGTTTTTTTTAAAGCTTAATTAGATATTTCTATAAAAGAATCATTTTTTGGATAAGTTGAGTTATGCTTGCATGAATACTGAAAGAGTGAATTTTTGAAATGTTTCGCCTGAGTATTTCGTTTCTCTCTGTCTTTACTTCCAATGCTGGAATTCACAACAATTGTCAATGAGTGTGACTTAGTGTTGATATATGATTCATTTTATGCAATATTCAGAGGAGAATTCAACTTTTTTTGTTCAGCGTTTATGATCAGTTAACTGACCTACAGCCTTCTGGAAAACTCAAAACCCAACCATTTTCTGAGTTAAAGTTAGTGGCTTGAAATAATGCTTCACACTGAATCAAGTCAATCAATGTGACTGACGTCTGATACGTTTTGAGAGTTACTGTCATCATCCGGAATTCTTGCAGTGTCTTTCTAGACTAAATCTGAAGTGATAATTTCATTTTAGGCTGCAATAATTTCCTGTAAATTGATGATGACTGAGTTCCACTATCTATTTATTTATCTATTAAGATTTCATAATTTCATTTTTATTCAAAACAAAGATAAACCTATCTCCGAAACATTCGATGTGCTCTGCAGAGCAGTTTCACTTAATGAATCTTGTTTAAAATTAGTGCCATAAGCTAAGTTGATAAAAATCTAAAGCACTGAATGCATGGACATTTCAGCTATTAAATATTAGGCAGAAAATGCAGAAATCTAATAACGTGCAGCTTATTTTTCTTAAAGCAATTTCACAAAACTTCCTCTGAAAATATGAAAGTGTCATTAAAGATGAGAACCAAAACATCTCACGAAAATCTACAGATATATAAGGTCTTCAAACTGATGTCCTAATACTATTTTAAGTTTTCTTTTGACTCTACAGGTTTGGCCGTGACTAAGAGTACAAAAGAGATTTCTTGTTATCAAAGTATTGTAAGTATAAGTCAGTAGCATCAACGCCTATTAGAAAATTGGCATCAATATCTTAGTAATACTGATAAGTCCTTAATCTCACTTTTATCAGCTACATGGAAAGCAGCATCCACAAACTGTATCTAACTCCGTCTCAAATGTAAGAAGAATCTGTGCTTAACACTACTAATTAAACTGTAATAAAAACAGCTAGTGATTTCTGTTGTTAAATCTGTAGCCAAATGATATACGTGCATAATAAATAAGTGACATTTTATACCATTAAATATTTCTTTACTCCCGGGGTATTCCTTTACCCAGTCTTTTGGACACTACCAGCGATAGATTACCACTAAGAAATCCTAAAATCACATCCTGTTGTCAGCCGCCAATAAGAAGCTAATTAATTTTCCAGTGTTTCTGATGGCACTGGGTGGAGGTAATGATATATACCGGCTGGAATGCATTTAGAATTCATATGCTACTAGTTTTCTGCATAGTGGCTGAGGTGTGATGTAATCGTCTGCTAACCTGAATTTCCTCAATTCGAGCTACCCAGCCTTCCAATGCTTTCGTGATTAAATCTAAATTAAAATCAGTTGAATCCGTGAAACATATTTATTTAGAAAATAATCACAGAGTGAATATCACTATGCGCTATCTAGTTATAAAAATAGATGTCAGTTTTTTGACCTTTCCCAATTTCATTAGAGGTATTACTCATCATTAAAATCAGTTTTCAGCAGAATTTAACTCGTTGATTAATCGCTCTGCGAAATGTGTCAGTCACTGTACACTACGTTCCCGAAATGTTGAAGATAAAAATGCAACTATTTTGTAAATAGTACTATTAATCTACCTCTCTTTGTGCTAAGCTACCTCAATCACTTTGTCCAAAATTTACTCAAAACTCAAGAATACCCATTAAGTCAGAAAGGGTTATTAGAAAATACCACTGTATTCATGAGTCACAATAAATAAAACATCGTCTAAACTAGGAATTAGTGCTAGAGTTAATTTCGGATAGTTGAACTGAATCACTGGCAATTTGCTTAAGCAGTGATATTAATGGAAAAAGTTTTTAGCTTAGCAGATAATTCATTATTAGTCAAAATCACTTTCACATAATCCTGCTTATTTCTGCGCTAAAAGTTTTTCTTTAATTTAGCTGAGGATTTAGCTACTGAGTCACTTCATACCTATATATTCACGAAAACATTTTAATCCGACTTATTCAAAGAGAGAAATGATAAATGGATAGTTTTGAATTCTACAGATTGATTTTAAACTTAGAAAAGAATTAAAAGAAAGGTGTTCTCAATATTTAAATCCTTAACTTCTAATTTTTCTTTAATTACCAATATTTTTTCTTGACAACTCTTTGATTACTGAATAGTGCGCGACTTAATGTCTGCAAAGTCATTGAAGTGACCACAAGATGTCGGCTTTGGGACAAATTACACCTTATTTAACGATGTTTTAAGTGTAGCAAACATTTGCTGTCATTATACATCCTGGTTAGAATAGGGTAGAAAACACCAATTTAAGTCCAAAAAATTTGAATCCCCGTTAAAATATATTAGATCACTCATATTTGTAATTATTGTTAATATTCCCTTGGATTCCGAGCGGAATACACAACTTCAGAAGCACATAGCCATTTCACCAAGTTCTCCATAGTGCTTTTTGGATGGCTTCACAGTTGCTTATAAGCTTTCATTTCCTTCTGACATAATCTCCTCCACATAACTCTGTCGGACGTCCAACTCATAGTTTCCCATTTGAGTTCCACTCGACGGACTGACACGTGATATCGCTCAACTATCTCATGAGTGTATGCCTAATCAATCTCCATTCCCTGTGGCATATCTGTTGGACGATATGTTCTTGGTTGATTCACCGTCGCAGTTCCTTGTCGCTAATACTTTCTGGCCATCTGGTCTTCAATATGGGGCGATGTCATCTGTTTGTAAAAGTCAGAAGCCTGTTTAAAATGGTTTTAGTGATGGGTCGGGTATCTAAACCATATAGAAGAACTGGCTTGACATTAGTCTTGAAAATCCGAATCACGTTCCTTAGAGCTGAGTGGAGTAGATCTCCGCACTGACTCCAGATAAAGGAAAGTATGTCTTGCTTTTCAGATTCTGGTTGGCTTTTACATCCTCATCTGTGCTACCTGTAGTTGAAACAATACTGTCCAGATGAGTGAAATAGCTGAATTCCTTCAAAAATCTCCCCCGTTTATGGTGATTGGTGCTCTCTGTGAATGCTAAGTTATCGTCATGACAACCGTCTTCTCTATGTTCACTCAAAGTTCTGTCTGCTGTTTCTTCTGACAGCGTGTTTGTTTTCGCCTATAGATCTTCTATTTTTTGCGACATTAGACACAAATCATATGCGATATCCAGATCTAGATTCTTGTTGTTAGTACAGTGTATGCCCACCTTCTTGCACCACACGGTCTGCTGCTTGATCGAGTCTACCATGATCGTAGTACCATCGGTGATAGGCAACCTTGTCTTTACTTCAGAGGCTTCATTATGTTTGCTGTTGTGGATCACTTGATATGTGGCAATTTTATATATCTGTTGAGTGAGGTTAATAAGGGTTTGAGGCCCTTCGTAGTGTTCAAACAGTTGCCGAATTACTACACAGCCGACTCAATCGAAGGTCTTCTCAAAGTAGATGAAGCTGAGTTGGAGATTTAACTGCCACTCCATACTACGTGCCAAGGTTTTTAGCTCCGCCTACTTTGCTTATTCACTAGCCGGTTCTGAGGTCAGAGAGAAGGAAGACTGGGCGTGGAGACAGCGACCCTACCCTGGAAATCAGTGCAATCGATACATAAACTTCAAAGCAAATTTAAAATTACGTTTTTGAATTTGATTATGAACAAAAGTGATTTTATGACTCCAATGATTTCTCAGCATGCAATTTTAGTAGTTTACTTGCTATTATCACTAACCATCTGACCAAAACATACATTTATATGGACAGTGAATAAAAATATACGGTGTTCATCTGAAATTAAAAATTTTGAATACGGTGAATACAAATCGCTGGTGTTTTTTATTGTCATGTATTTTGAGAGGATATCCTTATAAAATTTGTCAGCATAACCCTGTACTAATGTTTAAATGTTTACAGTTCAAAAGTGGAAAAAAGTGACCACTATTTGCACATATGTTGCCTTATGAAAAATATAAGGATATTCATTATTACATAGTAAATCGTTGAGATAAATAGAGGAAAAAAGTTCGGTCATCTGAATGTAAGTCAAGAAATATCTTTTGCGAATGTTAGGATTCATGCAGTAAGAGGTTATGATGAATCACTGTAATGGTTAAACGTTAAGCAGAATGTTTCAAATTGTTGTGTAACAATACTTAACCGCTATGTGTAAGACCATAAACTAAGATTATCATGACGTCTGCAAAGATAAAAAGTCCCCCTAAGTATCGAAGCACTGAAAATTACCTTTGGAAGGGTAAGGTACATTTTTTGAGTTAAAAATAAACTACGGCCTAAGAGATTTTCATACGATACTGACAGCATAACTAACAGCAAAATAACTTTGTCTACTTTCCAGTAAACGGTTGTTTCCTATCAATGACCTTTGTGTACAAAAGAAGTATGTACAATCCCCACTTCTGCCTTGGCCGTAGAGGCATAGACAATTTTTATTTGTCTATTTTGTTTGTTTAGTTATTCTATGTACTTTCCCTTATTACTACGATTATTATCATTATTATTACTATTCTCACTCTGAATTGTTTCCACTTGTCCCACTTGTCATTCTAAATCCAAAATTTTTTTTACAATATTGGATTCTATCTTATCAAATCTCACACCATGTTATATAACATTTCGTATTCGCCTACTAATCCTATAATTATGCACCCCTTTCCAACATCTATACACCTTATATATTATTCTGTATATGACATTAATTGTTTTACTAGTTGACATTTAACTATGATTATAATCACAAATATTTTAATTGAATTTCATACTATTATTATTTCATGTATTCACAACTTTGATCTGATTCCCTCACCGGATATAATTTTTTCAAAACCATTTATACGATTGTACAGCTTGCTAATAAATTCGTTGAAAAGAGTCTCTTCGCTGAATATTGTGATCTTAATGCCACAATGGGAATTATTAAATTACCCTATAAATATCTCGTGGCAACAAATGAACAATCCTGACCAAAGAAATTACTGCAAGTAAATCAGAAGCCACTCAGTATTTACTTGATATTTCATACTGCCAAAGGTTGTTGAATGCAGGAAACAAAGAATTTTGTACAAGTGAACTGATAGTAAAATAATTTTAAAAAAATGATTTTTAGTAATGCAGTTTATGTAGAAAAACAAAAGAATTGGAACATATTTTCAGATTATTAAAATTTGCATTAAATAACAGTTTCCCTAACAAATCACTCATTGTACATAATAAATGCAATATCACAGATTTCATTGATGAGAACAGATAGGGATGAATGGGAAAAAACATATGTACATGTAAATAACGGAAGTTACTGGTAGAAAATAAAGAAGATAAGCGAAACTGATTTTTTTTTAACTTGTGATTTTTTACCACTAGAATTGAGAAGTTATACAAAAGCAGTTAAGGGGAAATATTATCACACATAGCATTGTACAGTTTTCTTTCTGAAGTTTATTCCTAAATACAAGCAAACACTCGTAAATGTGAATATGTTGGTTTGTTGAACATATCGACAGTTATGTAAACTTAGTCATATCATGAAAATTCACAGATAAAGGCGGAAACAGATTACACACTCAGGCAATACTTCATGATCTGGTTCAGCTGGGTAAATCGTTCACGGATGTTTACCTGCAAAGTCTATGGTTGAGGTAAATATTATAAAATAATACAGTAAGTCATCGAAAGATCCGACAAAGAAATGGAGGGAAAAACTCAGTTAAGTTACAACACAAGAAGGTAAGTGGGGTTTCTCAGAAATGAAAAAGAGGGTGAAATTAAGCAAAAATGACTTAAGTTTTATCATAGTTGAAAAACTCTCATACTAATCGGTGAAATTAACAATTTTTCATGATTGCAAACAGTGCCAGCCAGATCACGCAGTAAATTTCCTTTCTGAGTGTCCGTCGTAATTCTATAAAAAACATAAAATGTTTGGAAAACATTAGGATTCTACGTTTACCTCGAACTATTCCAAGAAATTATAACGTAAAACTTGACGTATATATACATATATGATTCAACCCAAAGACATATATATATGTACAGAAAAGGATTGACGATATTATTCTGCTCTACGATAAAGTTCACAATAACTGAAATTTTAACAATCGGACAAAATCATGACATTTTGCATAATTCTTCTGTATACTGTATGAGTTACCTGTGAAGAAATAGATACGTGTTGTAGAAATATGGGAATTATCTGCTGGATTACATAGCAAATTAAGCTATCATTTTTACCACTCATTAAAATCACTGTCAAGATTATAATAAACTCATCAATATTGAAAAAATATAACAGCTTCATGATACTGTTATTAAACGGTTGGAAGCAGTCACCATGAGGCTTTTTACCTGGATTTCATGCTTGTTAGCACTCGTCAGCATCGTGTATCTGCAATCATCAAGGAACTCATGTCCATTCCGAGATTTGAAAGCAGGACATCCAGTGTTGCGGTCAGGGATAATACAACTGAGGTGTTTGAATTTGCGACAGATCTCCCCTAGAAATATGATGGATACTTTCATTGGACACTGGTTACTAACTAGTGTCATGCATGCAGTCCTTCTGTGAGTCTACCCCAAACGCAGGACCAGGAGTATGACAGTTACCACCTAGTGTCCAGAAAAAGTAACCCCATGATATCTTCATCATGACGACTAAATGGTATTAATCTCAGCCTTGGGACAGTCATAACTGACTCTTATTTCTTTGACACCTATGTTACCTAATGCTGTTATCTCTCATTCAAAAGACAGCATAGCTCTCAGAAGGATATTTGAAAACAATTGCAAAGTGGTCGCGATATGTCATGAATTGGCAGAAGTTAGAATTGATGGGCCACTGGATTGGGTCCCAGTGGCTTAATGATCTACGAGCTTGCCTTGTAACCAGCAGGTCCTGGCTTCGAACCCTGGCCGTAGGTGCGTACTGATGAAGAGTCCCAAACTAGGACGAAACAGCTTTCCAGTACTCCCAGCTGGTTCTCCAATGGTTCTCTAACCGATATCAGCTCATGATGAAGTCCTCCAAAGAATCACACAAAATCCCTACAAAACCAATACTTGAAAACCAATATCTCTATAGTCGATGTTGTGTTACGTTAAGTTAGATAAAAGGTTTCACATGTTCAGTTACCTGGTGATCCGTTTCTTGAAAACTTCAGGAATTTTTGTGAGGAATGGCTGTGATTCATTCTATTATCCAAAATATTTACATTCGCAGGAGTTTCAAATGCAATAAATACTTCTTTGCTTGTTCCAAAATATTTCATTGGTAAGTGTGAATAAACACTGTTGGGTGTTATAGACTGGAAAGACATAAGACTTGACTTCATATAATCTTTTTCGGAGTTACTGTTCATTTTAGCGTGTAAAGATGCATCCTCAGAGTGGGGTATATTATGCTCTCCAGTCATAGCCTGTAAACTGACAACATATAATGTGCTGGGAAGAAGATTGTCCAAAACAATTGATGTTTCGCTCTTTTGACAAAAGAAAAAGGTAAAGAAAAATGGAGATTGCTTAGAATAAGATTTTGACGCAGCTAACAGTAAGGGAAAATATTTAGCAGTAATAGAGTATTATTTTGGAGAGTTGTCCGTAGTTTTAGTGAAAATAATGTCAACTAATTGTACAGGGATGATAACCAGTCGCATTTTTAATAAAAATCTAGAAAGTTCAACGGGTTTACATAAAATCACTTTCATGTGTTAAAGTGATACAATATGTGTATCACAGCAAAAACATACACCTGAATACTCACAAATGCTCGCATGTGATTTTTTCAAACACCAGGATTATGGCTCAAATGCCTGTTACTAAAAGAGAGTTATTCCACTCTAGCAAGTCACAAAGATTAATACACATGGGAGAGTCTTTCACTACTTTGGTTAAGGGAAACAAATCCAGAAGGGATATCCAGTTTCTTACAAAATATTCAGTTTAATAACAATTTAACATATATCTTACATTTCGTAGAACTTTTGTCTCTGCTCTGGTTTGATCTATTCGAGGACGTAGATTCGGCCATGACTTCCAAACTACAGATTTCATTGCACTGTCTCGACTTGGTCCCCATATGATTCTAATAAACAATTAAAAAAGTCAGTATTCGGTAAATATAGATAAATAGATAAGTTTAATTCATAAAGTATGAAGCAAAGTGGTTGAATTCATCTAAAAGTTAAATGAAAGAATTTGTTAAGTTTTCACATCACTTAAATCAAGATAGGGTACTATAATTTCTTATCATTGCATTTTATTTGCTTCATAGTAAGTTACTCCATTTTACATTATAAATAACTATCCCCGTAAGCAGTTAATACAGAATTTCTTCTTTGGAAAGATTATTTGTAAGGCGATCACTAATTTAATACAAAGAATAACTAACACCTGCTAAATTATCTCTTACTGGTAACATTTAACAACAATGTACAAAGTTTTACACTTGAAATGAATTATCGATGTGTCATCTTTCATGCATTTGGGACTATACAGACAAATTTCACTGTCATTTGTCAGACAGGTCAAATAGAAAATGCTTTAACACTGTTATATAACTAGTCTCTAGAAAATATTCCAAATAAAACCTATCTGCATGAATAAAATTGGCTAGTCACCGTAAAACTTCAAGTTGGTGAGATAAAACTGAAATCAAATAAATAAATTCAAATTTGGTTACATCTTTAAAACATGACATAAGATTAATTGATTTAGGTGCTAATTTATTGCTGCATAGACACTCACATTGCATATCAAACATCACTAAATACATACTGGGTATCTTCTGACTTTTCAGAAATACTTTTTTTCAATGTCATGTGAAATAATGACAATGAGATCTTGTTAACAATTTACATAATGTGATTGAACGTGATGACTAAGTAGTTGCTTGGTAGAAATTTTAGTATCTTAGACAAGGCTGATACTTTCAACTCATTAATGGGCTTAGGCAAGGGTTTGGTGGAGATTTTCCAATGTGTCATTAAATTGAATGGTGGTTAAATCACAGTGTAACGGAGCACAAACGACTAATAAGAAACAGAGACATTTTTTATCCTTTTACAGTACTTAATAAGAATAATCTCCCGCTCAATCCAGCTGGTTGGGAAACATTTCCTAGGAAGTGCTGATGACAAGTCAGTATATGTTTAAAGTACCCAAATAATCGGATGATGACCTCTGCATTTCTCGAAAGGCTTTAATCCAGGATATTAACTAAGGTGATGACGGTATTGAGGTTTGCATATGGAATGGGGTACTCTTAGAACAAATGGTATATAATTCTCCAGGGCCTTTACATACATCCCACGAATATACTGAAAATTTAAGTGTTAAATTACCACTCATAAGTATAATATACACACTACATTTTCATAATAAGAGATAAAAGCATGAAATCACCTACCTGTGATGCACAGGGAAGATCATTTTATTTGTTTTGCCGCTGTAGTTTTCTTTAGCAGCAGTGCTATCAGATCTTGATTTGAGGACGCCTGATTTCCATGATATGTTATAACTGATTGTTGGCCCAACAGAAATTTGCTTATAAGATACATCTTTCGGTTCTGATATAATATCTAAAACTAAGTGTTTTTCAAAAAAATAGATGCAGTTAACAATAGAAAAAGTCATTTGAGAAATAATAATCCAATTACAGACATGAAGTGTGTGATTCTACTCCAGTTGCAACGATGGGTCGAAAGTTATATTTAGGAGCTTTTCCACATGAGTAAATTAACATGTATAAATCATTTGATTTGCTGGTTTTTTTCTTCAAAGTACTGTATTCAACTCTCATTTACATTCTCAGATTTTATATATGCCCTTACTAACTTCTGTTTAAGGGGGAATGCACTTTTCCCTGATTTCCACTGCTCTTTTAATATGATGTTTGTTCTTGAGCAAATCTTTACTCATATGCTTTACTCACTTTACCTTATTAACCATCAAACAACTAAGTAAGAGATAAACGGTGATAAGATTAAACCAACCTTGTGTTGTGCCAGGACAGTTTGGCTTTTTAATCCATGAAGCTAATTTCACTGTAGAACAAGACGGTGTGCACAACCAAGCCGACAATTCTACATTATACTTTGATGTGTAAGCTGACTGAAAGATTTGATCAGGTCGTTTGGATTGATCTTCTTTATCAGATAACAGTTCTACTAAATATCTGCAGTTGAAGTATAAATTTGTTAACTTAAGTGTTGCATGTCTTAAGATTGATCTCGTTTGCTTTGAATCATCTGCATAATTATCAACTCCTTGTTTGACGGGATTCAGTAGAACATATTTTTCACTTGATCTAAGGGATTCTTTACGTCCATTTTCTTTTTCTACGTGTATGTACGATGGTTTGGTGAACTGTTCAAGGTTATTGGCAATTAATGTTTCCGACTGAAAAGAATTTGCCTCATCCAAGTTACTACCTGTCACAATAACAGTTTCGATGCAAACTTGAGGTGTCCATCGGACAAGAATTGGGCGAGGACTCACTAATATAAATGAAAAGTGCAAAGATGAAACTTTATTCACTTTTAATTCAGTATGACAGAAAGTTTGTATATCATTTAACTTTTGAATTTGCCTCATGTGTTAATTTCCCAGTATTCACCAAAATATGTCGAATAAATATTACACTTTTGGTGTTGGGAACTTCTCCTAATACTTGATGTGCACTAGTGTAATACATGACTGTGAAATGTAACACAATAAAATTAATCATAAAGTTGATTTTGCTTTCAATTGTCATTTCTAAAGTCTTTGTTGTGCATAAAAGTTAGTATACCTAGGATTACTTTACTGCTTTGCGGAAAAAGGCTAATCGTAACAATGGAAGTTTAGGGGTTTTCCTTGGGAATCTACACTGAGTCACTTAAATTCATAATATTTTCTGCATGTGATAAAATTCATAGTACGAATAATGTGTGAACCATCATGAGAAATTGACAATGTTATTAACTCTGTGTGCGGTTTTCAATTTATACATTCTTAACGAAAACTATAGCTTCAGAACACTGACTTCTCTTCCAGTGCCTCCTAATCTACACTGTACACTTATTTGTCTGATTAAGAGAAACTGAATTGCGTTTTGACTGATCATAACTGACCATGTCTGACGAGTAAATTAGAAACCAGATAGTACAAAATTCTGGAATTACAATTAGCTCTTTTATTCGTCAGTCCCAGCAAAAAAGGTTGTTTAGATTTGACTTTTCACAAAACCACCAGGTTCATGATTGTTTTATTAGCGGTTAACCAACCATACAATACCTGACTTAGTCATATAACTGTGATAATTGCTTAGTGAAAGGGGAATCATATAGAGGAGTACACCTAATTTACTCATTTTTCACTTCGAAATTTTCATTATTCGATAATATAACACATAATGTTCAAATCATAGTGACCGCCAAACCTGAATTGCATTTTTGCTGTTAGTTCGTGTTAGAGGATGGGACTTCACGTCCTTAATTACAATTAATAAAATATAAATGGAATTCAGTCCTCAGAGGTTTGTCAACAGTATAAGACATTTGAATATGTTTTCAAGTATTGGTTTTGTAGGGAATTTGGCTTGATTGGTTGGAGGATTTCATCATTAGCTGACATCAGTTAGAAAATCATTGGGAAACCTATGAGTGCTGAATATGTTTACGCAATTTTATTGTCCGCTTTGAATTTTATCCTGTATGCTGGTTGCTACTCATAGTCGAGGTGATTCTACAATTTTAAGAATTCCCTTCCTCACCATCTTAATGTAGCATGAGTAACTCCTTTAATCTAAAATATTAGGATGCACTACAAGTCAAGCCAAAGATATGAAAGATCTAAGACTTAATAGATAAATGTCATTCCACCATTTTCAGGATGCTCTGTTTGGCCATATAAGTGTACACTTGGTTTAGCTGGCAAAAACTGTTTTCCAGTTTGATATTACATAACGAAACTGTGAATGTACACATACATCACATGTGGTAGTTTGAATGGGAAGCATATACCGTTGGACTCTAACATAATGGCTAAATATTGAAGCAGTCATCTCAGGACTCAGGGGTACAGCATTGAAAACGTCTAAATTAGTGCAAAATAACCGTTCAGTACTCTTTTGTCTTTGGCAGTACTGTTGCTGATTTATGTCTGTGAGGAACAGGACAGTGATATGCACATTAAGAACACTTTCTGTTCTTGATCAACCTTATTCTATGAGCTTATTATAAGCACAATAAAATCAGCGTCACTTTTATAACAGCCAATTCACTAAATTTCTTTTCTCTGTATACCACATAGCCGTTAAATCCCAGAAGAAAATTAATAATGAAATAATTTACAAATTCATTATTGCACATACAAAATCGCCCACCTGACTGTTGATGCAATTCCATCGTAGGACCACGTAAGACTTCATTTTCAAATATTGAAAGTTCAGCCGTTAGGTCACGTCCATCGAAAACAGCGGTATCTGTTTTAATTGATAACTCAGTCGTCACAGAACTTAAAGGTCCTAGTGATTCTTGTGAAAATGGACCTTTGAAAACCAAACTCTTACTAGTTCCATTGCAAACGAATGCTGCTTCCTGCTGGCCCGAATCTAGAAAAAAGTGAATTATTCATTTTTATACTGAGTCCTACAAAAAATTTCATTGCCAAGTTTAGAAATTAAGGAAATTATTTTCGTCGGTTAAAATCCCACATACTAATTCTGATACAAATAAAGAATTAATTTCAGGTATATTATAAATACATTACACTTGATTTTGAAGAGCAAATGTAACGAGAATGGCTCTTATGTTGATTTACCATCAATGTGCTGAAGTTCTATTTTACATTGGTAAGTAAACGCAACTTTCATCTGAAGAGGTATAATTTAAACATTTATTAAACATTCTACCAGTCTAACAGTAGTTATAATTGTATTCTGTCGAAATCAGACACTCTTCCCGTCGGTCAATTCAGAAAAATATGGAGGAGGCCATTAGATACTTCAGGGTGCCGGCCATAATACTTAGGTGAAATCTGGCGAAAGCGCATCGCCAGTTATTTTGAAACAAGAAGAGTAAGAATGAAGGTAACCAATTTCAGTATAACGGAGAGCATGCATAAGGTAAGATTAGTTCGTACTGAACACAAAAAAGACAGTCAAATTAACTTTAACTCATTTTTTCAAAAAATCTAGTCAACTCATATCCATATATTGAAAACAAAGTTATCTCGAAAACTACAAAAATCCGTAGTAATTATCGGATTCCTCGTCAAACGGTTTTTTCCACAACTTCATTTTGAAGACTAAGAAGTCTGAAATTAAAACATTTCATGTAATTGCTACTTCAGCAGTGGAAATTGCGTGATATGATTTTACCTATCATCAAAAAATAAACACCTAGCTACAAATATAACATAATGCTTACTTGAAATATAACCAGAGTTTTCTTTTGCAGAGATCCCGCTGAAAGCATTCGAATATTTCATGCCCTTTTGATATTGAGGAGTATTCGAATCAAAATTCTTAAGATAGGTATTTAAAGCAACATCTCCTTCATCCTGAATTGAGTCCACAGACGGAGTATGAATGAACAAAGTGTTTGGCTGTGATCTAAGCTGTGTTGAACCCCATTCACTCATCGCTATCACCTTGAAAACCAAAAACATTTAGAAAGCATAAATTAAAAATGCTCATTTTTTAGTGAAGTTACATTCAACTTCGTTATCACTGAAATTTTAAAACCACTTACTCTTCCTGAATACTCTTTGTTAGGTCTTATATTTTTGCAGGTATACTCACCTACACGCATACAGTACAAGTGCTTCTCAAATTTAAGAACATGGATAAATTCCTATTTAAGAAAACTTTTTGAGTAAAAATATATTATTTAAGACCTGTTCAGACAAGTGATCTAATCCCTGTCAAAATAATGAGAGTGATACATGTCCTTCAATGATGAAGTTGTCTTCAATAGAATATGCCTATACTGTAGAGTAAGAAATTATTTTTCTTCATTATTTTTAGGTTTACATAGTCGGTTGATGAAGTTCAGAATTAATCAACAATAATACACTTTATAAGTTCCTAAGCAGCTCATACTTACAACATGTAGTCTCTATGAATACACAAATTTAATTTAAAAATAACTCACCTGGATCCGGTAAAGTAATCCTGGATAGAGATTTGTCAGTTGATAACTTGTCTGAGACTAAGAGAAAACAATAAAAGTAATCAGTAAAAATAATTGAAAACAAAAAAGAAATTAATGCACAATCACTGAATTTTATAAATTAAAAAAAAAGATTTTGAGTGAATATCTGTCACAGAATGAAATCGCTTACAGTCGGTTCAATAGAGAACAAATTTATCGGTAGTTTTCCTGATATATTTATGCTGCACTAAATAAAATGTAAAACTTTTGCATGTTAAAAGATTTATGTTCGCTCAGTAATCAACGTTATAAATGAATGCAAACTTTACGCTAGTTCAAAACTGTTGTTTAGCTCTTTCGGGAGTGACGAACACACTGATACTTGTTTCATCCAGTCGCATTTGGTAACTCCTTCAGTGCTTCAGAAGAAGCTGTAAAAGGACTAGTATTATGGCAACAGTAAGGAAAACACGTTCAAGCAAAATCTCAAATGGCACGACATACAGCCAAGTAGATGCTGAACCGATACCAGTTGAAATTTGGCTATGATTGTAAGAATGAATCACAGATTTGAACCAGAATAGTAAGAAAGTATGACAAGAAACACCAAAAACTAGTATATTAAGTTTTGCCGTGACTAACACATTGTTTTTTTAAACTTTGATAACTTCACTTGTGTGTCAACAGCATAAAAACTAAACCGATGAAAAGTAAAATTATCACTGGATTTCTGGTCCATTTGAGCGAAATTTCAGCAGAATAAAATAAAATAACTGGCTCATGAAACCATTCTCATCCTTTATTCACATGTAGATTGATTGAAGGGAAATATCTCGTGAAATTCCTGTTACTCTGTTGACCTGAAGTACTAAACTTAATGTTTGAATACATATTTGAAGACTAAACTTCTGTTGGCTTCATTCTGTCCATGATGTTGTGTTCTATATTCGTGTATGTGTTTATGGCAACTAAAGTAATCTATGAGATAAGATTTTAGGTCATTTAGATTAACAGGTAATATCTCGTAAAAAATGTCAAACAACAGTTAAAGAAGTCAGTTGAGTGATAAAGGAGAAAAGTTATCACCTTCACATACTTCACCGGAAGAATTCACAGTTATACGAACGACGTTATCAATGTAATTTTAAGGTGGGTATTTCAAATTTTACAAATACAAAGTTACAATTTACATTCATCCATATATTCGTGAAAATCACAATATTTTCTAAACTGTCAGGTTGTCTTTCTCCTTCAGGTTAACATTTTGCCTACATTTTGGTAGACTGAATCTTTTCATTTTCCTCTTTATGGCAACTTACCTTCTACAGTATTTTTATTACACTGCACGCCTGAAACTGTTATCATAACTAATTATTTTTTCATGTAAAATCTTTGTTTACGATACAAAGAAAGTCATCTCAGAAACTCTATTATTTCATTATTTTTATTTTCCCATGAATATTATCAAAACTTATTTACGCCGCTCACATCGTTCACAAGTACTCAACTTTTTCAAATTTATGCAAATGTGTTGAAGTTGCCTGAATAGTCACTCTCTTCAATTTATGCAGACACGGGAGTGAATTTATGCACAGTCATAAATTCATTATCACCTAGATAACTCAGCAACAAAAAGCTTAAGTAACTTTTGTTTAGAGTAAAATTTTCAATATTGCGCATTTTTATGTCCACATAAAATTCAGCTTGCTCCACTATCCATAGTAAACTGTCATATAGACAGACAAATAAATCATTCAATTCGAAGATAATGGCATAGACTAAGTTAATGCGATGAAATAACAATTATGTTTTGTAGGAAGTAAAATAACTAGCCACTGTGAAAATTGTCACCTATTTCATGATTATTTCCAGACTGAAATTGTGTTTCTACTCTTCGTTAAAACGAGTAAAACAATCACAGTATTTTCATGTATAAATCATTAACAAAAACCCGATTAATGAAACACCGGCAAGATTTACTTACGGATGGAAGAGTATGTACAAATTGAGTGGGTTTCTCAGTGAATTCATGATTATTTCCTATATTTGCCAAATCAGGACCCCACGAAACCTTATATGAAAGCAAATTTACAAGAAATACGGATTTTATTTTAGATTTTTTCGACTTATAAAACGATTAATGAAAAAACAGATTATTTTATCATCAGGAAATTATATGTACTTGGGGGAGTGTAACATCTCTAACATCCTAGATGAATTATGAGACTTTCAGAAAAGTGCTGAATATACTTATTCCTCTTGTAATTGTAATTGGTGCTTAACAGAAAAAGAGTTAATAAACGTCATAGTCACTTTCAGAAAATATCATAAATAGTTATCTCAATATACTTAATAAAAGAAATTACAGAAATATATTAGCCTCTAAATGGGACATCTGAATTCGAAATAGGTAAATTTGCAAGTTTCAAACCTACGCAGCACTTAGGTTGCTGATATGACTTTCTAAAACATGTTGTCATATACTGATGGATTCAAAACATAATGCGTACTTATGAGCAGAATCATTTCAGTGAAGATTACATAACTGTACTTCGAAGACGACAATAATGACATAAGAGCGGTTATACTACAGACCGTTTTAACCACCAACTTATTTGTAAATGAACAAATATTCAGTGAGTGCTGTCCAGTTGTCTTCGTAGATCCAAAGACAAATAACCTTGATTAAGTTCAGTTCTTATATACCCATTATCATTTATTACGAAACTTTTTATCCCTAATTTTACAAGTGCGAGGACTTCTGTAACACTGCTGGCTTTGAACCTTCATATGTACTCTTCATATTCCTGGTATGATCATTTTTCTGACTCGTATATTTCACACTGAAATTCTTCAATTTTACATTAATAGCTCTACAAAGTCATGTGTTATCAGATTGTTCGTAGTGTATAGTAACCAAATCCCACTTGCCTCAATTAATTCTGAGTCCATAGCTGTTCAAAAGCACAAACTGTCTCAGTTAGTATTCGCAATACAAATCAGTGTAATATTTTCACTGGTAAGCTGAAAAGAGTTAGCTGAAAAAAGTGAGCAGCTAATGCTGATAAATAACAGTGATTTTGGTGGGTCTGTTAACTTCCGAATTATTAGTAAACAAAGTGATCTAGCTCTACTTGTTTGACTATAAAAAGCAGGAACTTTTGACAAAGAATTTAGAAAGCATGAAAAATTTATTTTGAAATTCATATAAATTTAAGAGACAATATCACTAAAATGTTTAATAGCCTTACTGATATAAGTATAAAACTTGGGCACTGTGGTAGAGTATAACTCCATAATAGATAAGATTTTATTTTGATAAATCACACAATGTTATACAGTAATATTAACTGATGACTTTTCGAGCACAAACTATTGCTCACAATCACATTAAGTCACTCACAATAGCCTTGTTATCCAGGGTGCTTAAAACCAAGTCATAACAAAAATATTTTTGTTATAGTTTTGATCTTGTCGTGTATGTATACCTCTTTGTTCACTGTTTAACTTAAAGAACGAATACCGAAGGTGGCATCTAAGTAATTCTGGAAAGGGAATTACATTAGTCAAAATTTAAGAGTACAAATGCAGAATGTTTATCACTATATCTAAAGGTGTGGAAATTGTACAAATATTTACTCATATTCATATCTTGCTTCAAAATGGTACTTTACGATGACCTTCTGGAAGAGAAAATCACATTAAAAATTCCACAATGAGGAAGGAGATTTAAAGTATATCAGTGAACTCACGATATACAACAGAAAAATTAACTTACATTTTAATTAGTTTAATTTTAAAACAAATACTTACTCTGTATTCTGTAACTGGCAATATTGTTTTTGCTGGACTACTCCAATGTATCTGCAGTTTTATTTTCCCATTAGCTTGTAATGTTAGAAGTTCATCACTTAAATCTCTTGGAGGTGATGGAGGACTAGGTTGCAATGTTGTCAGCTGAACAGGAGGGGAAGGGACATCAAAACCAAGTGAACCCCACTGGTTGACTGCTGCTACCTGGAACTGGTACCACCAACCAACAGCTGGATCACTTAACTGAGCGCCTTTCAAAGTTGACTGAAAAGGTAAAAGAGCTTGATTTTACTGGTAGTCATGGTCTGTAAATGAATAAATATCGGTAACCAAGGCAGTCATTTTATAAAATTCATATGGCAAACTTGCACGTGAATAATATTCACACCTGAAATTTGATGAAGTAAAGAACATGTATACGAAAGGAATCTTGATCAAGGCAGACTTCAAGATAGGTTTCTCAAACATAAAACATCCTACACATGTTTCCCAAGTTACATTCTCGGCTGTTTTCTTTTTAGTTCACCAATCTTATAAATATGTTGTGTTTAATAGACAAAAATAGAATTTTCTAGTGTTAAATATAACAGTTGAGCCTCATTAGACAAATTACCAAACCTACGTAAACAAATTCTTCCTCATTCAGACATCCAATTAATTACTTTTAAGATAATTAGAAGACAAAATCATCTCACTTCACCTAATTGTCTAATTGATTGAGTGACTAATTAAATATGTGAGGAAAAATTTGGTAGAAAATGTTTTCTAATCGCTACTTCACTTATAGCTTTCGGAATCTTTTCCCACTTTACAAAGTGACCTTGGAAAGCGCTCACTTACTTAGACACGGAGTTTATGTTTATTATCATGCAGTAAAGTTGCAAAACATGGGAAAATATTTGTACAGTATTTATCAACTTTTAGTGAATATTATTTGTTCTTTCAAATGTTCTTTAGATATTAGATTTCAGAGGATAAATAAACAGACCTGCTTCATAAACTGAACTCGGATATTGCTTAAAAATATGACTTCGGCTGTTTCGTTTTATTGTAATTATCCAGTTATGTTTAAGAATAAAATCTGTGGTGAGGTTTCAGTCCTTCTGTTATTCTTGTTTTATATTCTCACGTTTACTGCCTAAGTTTTGAGAAATTATGTTCAAATACATGATATAGACACATAACTAAAAACATTAGTTATACCCTTTCACCTGTCATCTTGGAAACAGAATAAAAGCAATAGGAAATTTTCATGTCCGGTGAAAGATAAAAGGTAGATAATAATCTCTCACCATTGAGGATTTAAAACATACATTTCCTATCCCGGGAATCTCAATGGAAAAATCGATAACTGCTGTTATTACAGAGGGATAATAGTTTTACAGCTCGATTAACCTCATATAAATAAAATTTTGTACAGACTGTTTAAAATATTTTTCAATCTTCTAGTAAAAAAATGAATTAAGAATTCTAGCATGTCTGTAGTCAGTTTCATAGCTATCAGCCTACACTTTTATAATAGTTTAGAAAACATTTCATGGTTATTTTATACATCTCTTTCTAAAAAAGGAACGAAAACATCTTCCTCAATGTTCAGCTGATATTTCCTCACGTAAGTAGGAGTCATGAATTAGTTTAGAAGCTGTCATCAGATAGCTAAGTATCAAAAAATGAGATAAAAACTAATAGAGAAGTTCAGCGAAGAGTCTGTTTTCGGAGAATTCATTTTCACAGCTTTACAACCGCAGATATATATAGTTATTTTGTATGTGTGTATATTAAATTTGTCAAACGAAAATACAATTGGTTAGGGTTGTTATAACTTAGGGGGTGATGATTAGTAAGTTTTTGGTGGAGTTACGCAATACAAAAGCGTTCAGAGGAATTGGATGTTTATACAAGAGGGTAATAACAAAAGTGATGAAAGCTGTGAAAGTGAATTCTCTAAAAAGGGACTCCGCTCAACTACTAGTCGTCTCTCTATTAATGTTCGAATGGGGATTTCTCGAAAAATAAAAACCGATGCTTTACATCGTAATACAGGAATTCCTAATGAACGGATAGGGAACGAATGGACAGGTTCACTAAGTGCCATGCCTGAAATTCCTCAAGCATTCGTCATACAACCTTCTATTTTTATTACCAAGTAATTCACAATTATCACTGTGGATGTTAACTTTTGTGCGTCGGTGGCACAGCGGTAGAATGATCACCAACCACGGATGTGGTCCGGGGTTCGGTCCCCGGCCGACGCACTCCTCTACCTCGCTAAGCCAGTAATAAAACTGGTAAAGAGGGAAGGTTGGGCATCAGGCTAGCAACTCTAAAAATAAACATCACTATAACCGATAATTCAAGCCTGTAACTTGAAGCCCTATGTTCCACTGGGAACGTATTGGATTAGAAAAATGTTAGCTTTCAGCTAAAGAAAGGAAGATCAATAAAACCATTGTGATAAACGTCAAGCTTTTCAACTGGTTCGTCTGTAAAAATAAAAACTTTTGTCAACAGAGAAGTTTGTAAGTATCATATATGCAACTTTTTCATAAGTAGCGTTATAATTTTCATTTTATCTTTAGAATTCAGTCTAGCATTAGATTATATTTTTTATAACTGACATCTTCTGAAGTTAGATCATTTATAAAATTGATGGGTTTATACTTAGTGGTATTTTATTGGTACATATTCTGTGACAGTAGACAAACTGCTTTCTTTTATCAAAACAGTAGACAACTTATTTGGTGACCCTGAACACAAAATCCTGTTTAATTATCGAATCACTGACCTTACAATTTAAGTCTCAAGCGTAAATATAAATGAAACCATTATCATGCTTGACTGGAAGTCATAGTCCACTTCTTACACTTTCTTCTAGCCTGTTATTAAAATCACTTCTTGGTTTCATTATAAATTCATGAGATATTTTATTATGCAGAATAAATTTAGATGCTTAATGTAAATAATAAGAGCTTTGTATTAACAACTGATGAAGGTCTAAAATCCTGTTACAGAAATACAGACTATTTGCAAATCATTCATTCTCCAAAATTCTTGTCCATAATCAGTTCTGCATGAACATCCTACATAAAATTACAGCGGTATGGTTTAACTCAGAAATGCATTTGGTAAGAGCATAGAATTTATTCTTTTCAGTGTAAAATTTTTTTTTGATTTACAGCTTGATTTCCACACCGTATTTTCAGTACAAGTGTGGAACTTTCAGCATGGATATCGGTTGCCCAAATTCAGGCATACCATAGATATCGGGTGTGCGCCGGCAGGGGTTCGAACCCCGGACCATGTGCATGGTCGGCGAGAGTCCTAACCACTGTGCCACCGACACAGGTATTCCTCTAGAGGGTGACTCACATTTTGACGGTGTACGTTAATGAAGCTGTATCCTAATTCGGGTCTCCAACTGTCAGCACACTATGTGAATTTACGGTGCTCTTTATTACAAATTCAGAAGAATGGAGATTGCAATGCGAACACAAAATACCCTATTTAGAGTCAATAAAGTTAACATAATGGCTTTGTTAGTAACCAGTTGAACCAAGTAATGTATATGATGTTTGAATGCCTGGAAAGGCAGTTATGACGAATTTTAAAGCATACCTTGACACTTCGTATGAAATTGATTAAAACGTATCACAATGTCTGTATTCAAGTTGTTTTGCAAGAATCCGCTTTTCTGTCTAACACTGTTTATTTCCTTTTTATGAAATTTGACAGTCATTTAAATACATACTTTGATATTATTTATGAAACAAGCAGTACGCAAACTGATACAAAGCGACATTCAAATGACATGACACTACTGACAACTTTCTCTAACAAGAAAAAAAAATAATTATTAAAGGTAGGATGGGATAAGCACTACACACCATAAAAATGACTATCATGAAAATTAAATACTGAAAAGTTTCCTTCGATCAATAAAAGATTCTTATTGTCATTCTAGAAGATGATTAATTTGCTAGCTAAATAAATATACACATAAACGTATACACCATGTAATTTATATCTGTATTAAAAATGAACTATATTTATTCCATTTGTTGCACTTAACCTTTGTCTAAATCAGACTACCGTTCAGATGGTTTATGTTAACCAGTAATGCTGAGAGATTACATTCGACAAAAAAAGTAACATTCGAAATCATTTGACCGCGATCTGTGTAAAATAAATGATCAACGCTGCTACTATTACTACGATGTAATATACACTATTTAAAAGCCGAGTCAAACAAAGCGTTCACACTGATATCACTTACAAGTGATTATTTGATAATTCACTTAGCATATGACTTTGCAATCGAAATTCAGTGGATGTTAGTTCAAAAGGCTTGGGTTTTTAGAAGTCCAATCAACCCAGAACAGACATTAAGTAACTGAATTTGGTTGACGAGTAAGATGAAAATGCCTAATCTAAGTATTTCAACTTTAAACCCCTAGTAAATTAGATGTATAGGGACACAAACAAAGCCCCTTTCAGAATTTTCGCTCACTCATCTTGACGATCAAAGATATATGTTGCAGTAGTTGAACTATATGAAGTTAGAGAATCTTAGCACACCAAAAATGAAAATGATGATCAACGTGTCTACCATATTTATTCAGACAAAATACATAATGACTGATTTTTAATGTGTGCAGCTTTTGCCGCAAAGGAAGTAATTAATGATCTTCATGAAATCGCAGTACACTTCATTCTTCTTGAATTTTCGGTTACCTATTAATTGTAGAAGAACTGTAGGAAAACCTTCTAACTTTCATTTACCTTCTAATTTAATGTTTATTTCTGTTAAACCCGTATGTTTAGTTCTCTTTGAAACCCGCTATCTAACCCGCTATCGTACAGTAATCATTGTCATTCCCTACAATTCTGTGTACTGACACTTTTTTTATTTTTGATTACAGCTTGATTCCACACCGTATTTTTTGGTACAGGTATGGAATTTTCAGCATGTGATATCGGTAGCCCGAATTTTGCAGGCCGACCATGGATGTCAAATGTGTGTCAGCAGGGGTACGAACCCCGGGCCATGTGCAGGTCGGCGAGAGTCCTAACCGCTGTGTCACCGACGCATATACAATAGTAGAAATCACGTAGTATTTATTCATTTTAATCCGTAGGTAACCTACCTAGTGTTTAACAAAGTAATTAACAAACTTGATTAATATACACATTTGTGCGATATCGACTAAAAAGAAAAAATAACAGGTGTATTGTCTGTCAAATATTGTCAATAACTGAATTATGTTTACTACACTAATTGGAAAACATTATGACCACTTGTCAGGAGTGGACCATCACGCAAATTTGTATAATTTTTGTAAGATAAGTTATTCATTGCTAACTTACTACTGAAGAGTATAGACCGTTGAGATAATACGTGGGTAAATATATATGTTTTGCTTTGCTTTAACCTGATATATGAATAAAACTCTTTTACTAATTCTTCTACTTTACCTATTTCAGTCTGTCTATAAACAATTTCTTCTTTCGTTTAGTAGTTGGATTTTCATTCCACTCTAAATAATCTATAATAATGATAATCAAAATAATATTTGTACCATACAGATTTATCCAAATGTCGATTTAACATATGTGGATTAGTGACATTGCTTAATCAATACACTTACGTAAACAGAAATTAAAAACTTCTCAAATATATTCTGATCTATTAAGTAAGATAGTGTCTACACGATGACTTTGTATCCCCTGAGCTGACTGGTCTCAAGAGTGATCTCTTAATGTCTTTCTTGGCAACAATTATAACTTCGAAAGTGAAGTTTTTTGGAATTCAGTAAACAAAAACCAACTATATTACCCGTTCTGCAATATATCATGTTCCCGGTGTTCTTTAAAACGGAATGTGGTTATCTCTACTATCTATTACAGGATTAGAGTATACTTTATCGAGAACACCTGAAATCTATGAAACAGTGTTTTGCTGTAACCATCAGTAAGACCAGTCTATTCAACCCAGCTTACCTACGCAGTTCGATTTTTCTCTTTTCTTGCTTTTAAATAATATTAATAATAATAAGCTTATAGTATATTTTATGTTTATCGTTTACTTATTTCTTACTCTTAGACTTACAGTCATGTTGCTTATTTTACTTAGTGTAATTGATTCTAAGGTAAATTCTGTCAGAAACCAACTCCAACCAGAAAAGTGTCGAAATCACAAAGATTTGAATGGTTATTATTTTACTTTTAAGATCCTCTGCACAGTGCCCAGAAATCTCTCCTTCAAAGTGAATATACTGACATTCAGTCATTATAGAAAAATTCAGTGGTCCATCTGTTCGGCATCACTGGAAAAAATGAGAAGCCATAGAAGTTAGTTCCTTAGCTTTGGATTTTTAACAGTACACGCACCTAACGTAACCAAGAACACTCAAACTGTGAGGCAATCATCATTATCATTTAAAAACTAATTATTTGCTTTAGTCAGTTATGATTTTGCTGCTGATTGACTAGACCAAAATGTTTGGCCTCTACTGACATGTTGAAACGAAGCGTATTAGGTTTGAATCTGAATGAGAACGCTATCATTTACTGGGGATCACCGGCAAAATAGGACGAAAAGTGCATCCTGCGTTCCACTGTTAGCCACCATGCACCAAATTAGCTCAAATACTGGGTTGAAGTCTAGCAGTTCCTCTGATATTCTCTTCGGGTGGTATTACTGAATAGTCATTTTATAAGAACGATGTAATAAGCTTCATTTGAAAACTATGCAAACAGAATCAAATTTAAAAGTTAAATTTACTGAACAAAACTGAAATGCCGATGAAATTTCACGTTCGTTAGTAATGAACGCCTAATTTATAGTTCCTACTACTTCATTATTTTCCGTTTACTTAAGTGAGTATTACAATTAACCTGTAAAATCTTTATTTTCTCTTCAGAAGGTGATTTTATTATGGTTGAGGATAGCTGTTTAACGATAATTTCTTAAAATAAAGATAAAATGTTACTCACCATCACTAGTGTTTTCCAAGGACTGGACATTCGATTATCGAACTCTGGACCAAAATAAGATTTGACTTGTAAAACGTAAACCACTGGAGAACTGGAGCTGTTCGCCGCATTTTCGCCACTATCCCATGAAACGAAAAACGATGGAGGATGTTTTTCTTCTAAGATACGTACGGTGGGGATCGGTGGCAGAATAGCTGTCATGATACAAAAGATGCACAGTAAAACTCTAAGGCTATTTTAAGAACATAATTCATTGGTTAGTGATTGGGTTGTCTGAATTATTGTTGTGATAGTCATATATGAAGAACTTGCGAATAATCGCTTTTACCTGATTAAGTAAGGACCTTATTATAGTATTTCAGGACCCACCTCCTGGAAAAGAAGTGCGGATTTCGTTTTGTGGTCAAGGCTATGAAGTTAGTTTAACGAGGAATACAATCTCCTCATGAAAAAGTTTTTAAATATAACCTTAGACATTAAGCTCTCTAGTAATCTACACAGAGGTTGAATCATTAGAGTGGATGGCTGTGTTTACTCATGTTTGGCGAATTGACATTGGCTGGAAAATCTAGTAGTCACTAAGTTATATGATCTTTACATTCCTAAAAGTTGAGTAGTGCACCTAAAGCAACCACTGAGAAAATAGTCCCGAATTACTTATCACATGTATCTTGCTGGCGAGTGCTCGTAAGTACGAAACCTAGATCCACGATATCCTGACAACTGGCTCAAACCAGGTAAGATTAATCACATATATATATACGAAAAATTAACTTGCTTCTGGAGAAAGTTATTTTACCTGAACTGCATGCTTTTATTTTTTAAATATCCTTTTGAGAAATGATAAGCAAAGCCAACTGAAAACATAACCTTAGGAAAAAACAGTGTTAGAGTAAAACACAGTAAATCACTAGGTCAATAACACGTCGGGATCTTTTTCTGTTGATAAATAGTATAATTGTTATTATTATTGTTTCCTTTAGTTCCTAGAGGAACATAATACTTCAGCCGCACGTCTCCATTGCGTTCGGTTCTCTGCTAGCGTTTTCACCTGGCTCCATGTCTGCCCACATGTTTTCATCTCCTCTTCACATGACCTCCCCCATGTCACCCTTGCACTAACGACCAACTCACCACTTCCCATTCGGGTTCCACTCGAGAGAGAGCCTGGCGTGTGATGTCACTTGGTGGTTTGTTTTCTCAGAGTATGGCCAATCCAACTCCATTTCTTCCTGCATATTTGTTACACATTTGGTTGCTAGTTGGTTCGTTCCCAGAGATCCCTCACTATTGCTGATCTCTTCTGACCTCCTGAACTTTAGTAGCATTGAGCGAAGACAGCTGTTGATGAAGGTCTGTAGTTTGTTCAAAGTGCTCTTCATGACGCGCCAAATCTCTGACCCGCATAGTAAGTAGCACTGACTTCACACTGGAGTTGAAAATTCGGATCTTATTTTTCATACTGAGTATCGCTGACCTCCACATAGACTTGAGACTAATGAAAGCCTACCTTGCTTTCCCGATCCTCTTTTTGATATCCTCATCAGTGGTTGAAATGATGCTTCTCAGGTAGGCATGTAGGTAAAGGACGTTGCTTTTTTCAGATTCCTTCCATTTATGCTGATTGTTGTCTGTCACTGTTGCTGTCGCTGTTAGCCAGGAATCCTTATCACCTACCTATGTTTCCTCTATGTTTACCTGAAGTCTCATCGTCTCTGGATTTTTCTTCTGCCAACTTGTTGCTTTTCACTTGCATATCTTCCAGCTTGTGGAAAATCAAACATATTTCATCGGTGAAGTCCAGATCCTCCAAGTTTTTTGTGTGGGTCCATTTTATGCGTGTTTCGTCGTTGCTCGCTGTCTGTCGCATTATCTAGTCTGCTGCGTTATACTTACAAATATTTTAATGTCTTATTTATATATGTATATATAAATGAGTCGGTGGTTCGGAGATGGAATGCTTGTCAACCATGCACGTGGTCCCGGGTCCGATTCCTACCTAAGATGGTTTAACTCCGACAAAGACGCAAGTTTGGGTTGTGGTTAGCAACCTCACACCGTAAAAATATCAGTGCTACTGAAACTTCAAATCTGAATCTTGAAGCCTTATGTTTAACTCGAAACAGAAAAGAAATTAAATTATATATATTTATATACTGGTTATTCAACTTCTTTATTTGGTTGTCACTGCAACTGGGTAAATAGCTCACATTCCTCGATGAATTATGCTTCAACTGAGACGACTAAAGCGATATTTACGTACCATTTCGTCATTATTTTCAAATTTTATTTCACGTATTTCTGTATGCAAGCACCATACTTATTTTCCTGCCAACCTTGACTGATTTTTAACCCGTCTTTACAAATTGCCTTCATTCGTTTATTTTTACTTATCATGCACGGCTCACTGAGTGACTCGACTTATTAGTTGTGAACGTTACAAATTCATGAAATCAGTTGCAAAAGTTCATTTTAAACTATTAAACCAGCTACTAAAAGTAGAGTATATTACCTTTGTTCATCACCGCTGGCTTGCACTTTGACTGACAACATTTGTCTTGCTTTTGTGGACACTCTGCGTCAACTGTACAGCTGCTTATTTCATTCAGACTACTACCATGACGTTCATACCAAGAATTGTCTGATAATTTAGATCTCAAATCCATGTTACTTTGATCCAATGAAATACTTTTTCCCGGGAAAAGAGAAGGCTGTTGTGAAGGAAAGGCTTCACCTCCCTGCTTGTCAGAAATTAAATCCGGAATACGATGAATAGCCAGTCCGATTTGTTCAGGACAATCACCAGAACGCTTCTTCAAAGCTGCATCCAAAGCTCGACAGCCAGTAAGACACGACCAACCACCAGGTGAATCGCCAGACTTAAAAATTAATGACAAATATAAGCAGTTAAATTACCTCTTTTCTTTAGAAACATTTGCTCAAATCAAATTATTATGAAGTGATAAGTTATTTCTAAGTAACCATTTCTGAATGCAGATTTCAATACAGTAGGGTAGAACCCAGACAGTAAATTTACACTTCTATTCATTCGGTCGAATAAAGTTTGTACGGAAGTTGCTATGCAAACGATGAATATATGTACATATATATGTATAACGCTAAAGTACTTAACTATGAGGCACAGTATTACGATTAAATCAACGTATAATTTGGTTTAATTTCACATTTACATTAGACATCAGCAGTAGTGAAACAATTGTAAGCATTAGATGGTCGGAGACAATTGGCAGGAAGCCTTGGACCTAGGTTTCGTGCTATTTAGCACTCGTCAGCAAGGCGTGTCTGCAACCTTGAAGGAACTCATGTCCCTTCTGAGATTCGAACCCGCATTACGCAATTCTGTAGTCTAAGACGTGAACACCGAGCTATTCGGGCTCGCGACTGACCTCCTGTATGACTATTTTGGATACTTTGATTGGATACTAGTTAGTGACTAGGGTAGTGTGTCTATTCCTTTATTTGGTGCAGACTAAATTCTATCAGTCAAGTTTGCAATGTGGCCACCATTCTTGGTAGCTCGCCATCACGGTGCACATTGAATTTTTGAAATTAGATAGTTGGAGGCAATCAGCATCAGAAGGGACATGAGTTCCTTCAAGGTTGCAGACACTCCTTGATGACTGGTGAGTGTCAGTCAGCATGAGACCAAGGTCCAAGGCTTCTTGATGACTGCTTCCAACCATCTAACATCAACACATGATGGCAAGCCACCTAGAATGCTAACCACATTGCCAAATTGACTGATAGGGCTCAGTCTGCACCAAACAAAGGACTAGACACATTACATTAGTTACTAACTCATGTCCAACCAAAATAGCGAAATACGCTCTTTTTTAGTAAGTATATATAAACAGCACTATACAAAATATTTTTTCCTTATCTTCATAAATAATATTGTCATAAGTAATGGTCTGAGTTCAAGATAGCCCCTGTTGCAACGTAGCCATCGTTGCAAATTGGAAACTTGAGCCCAGAGATCGATGACTTATCAGAACTTAAATGTCTATTTTTAAAATGATAAGTGCTGTTTAATGTCTGAACTAAATGGTTGAAATTCATTAGAAAAAAATAATAATTATGCAGCAATTCACTTTCATGTTATTCTTTATATAGCATGATTTATTTCTGAAAATAAGGTCAATAAGCAGTAGTATATTTCGCTAAATGCCCAATCTTACTCCTAGTTATCTATTATCTATCTTTTATGAAGGCGACCAGTCCATTTAATAATTTATATCACGCAGGCTTTCACAAATTTTGAATGAAGATCATCTTTCGAACCACAAAATATAGGTGGAGAGAAAGTCTTTCCTTATTCCTTCCGTGTATAAGAGCTTATTTTTTGCCAATTATTTTATCAGATAAACGTTCTTTTTGTTTGATTGTTTTTTTTCATTATTCAGAGATTTTTATCATATTTTTTTTCTATTTAGACATTTCTCTACACAAAAGGCATTCAAATTAACTTATCTGAAAATAATTAATTGTCAAGATAATTGTACATGGAGAAACATTTATTGTTATAAAATTATGATTCTATTTGTTTTCGACCTAAATATCACTCGTTTCCATTTATCTTAATTTTAGAAGATATTTTGAGTGAAATGGAAGAAAAACCTTAGTTTTCTGGTTGCGATTTGGTTTAACTGACATATTTGTTTGGAAGAGAATGCATCAATGTAAACCTATTTGTATGTTTTTACAACTACCAGTTGTGATCACAGGCAGTGTGGGTGCAGAGTGCCCAAAACTGCACCCTGAACAGTTATAATTTTCATAGGGTTGTCTCAGTGTTTACGTTAACACATATTATTTAACAGATGGCGAAACAGTAAAACGATTCTTCTCTTGTTTTTGCAAAGCTTACCATGTCGCTGTTTACTGAAATCCATCCGTATCACAATGAGAACGTCATTATATTTGGAAATATCATAAACACCTTAAGTCTCATAATGCATTAAACCTTGAATAGCGAGAAACGGGGAAATAATGCTGGAAAAGTGCGATTGTCAATTTGGTAATCACACTATTTTGGTGTAATGCTTTACATCTGCAAAACACTGAACATGTTTAATGTACGGAATGTGCACTCTGTAGTACTATTCATTGTCGAGGGACGAGGAGGAGGATTTATGTAGTAAAATATTTAGGTGGTGAGATCTTTTTGGCATCTAAGTTAACGATTTTTTTCAGATTTCGGTAGTCTCTTTCACGCAGTTGCGGAAGTTGACAAAACAGGTGGATATAATGCTCCTATATGCCATCATTTTGCTGATTACCACTTATGGTAGATTGCACTTAAACTGGATGGAATCACTGTTAGTTTTGCAGTTCATTTTCATTTGCAACTTACAGTGATGAGTTCTATTTTATTACTGTGATATGCTATGGTACAGAGTACTAAATCAAAGTCATCTTTCTATCCTACTTTGTAGCTAAAAGAATTCTGTTGTTTGATATACTATCACACTAATCTTGCGTGAGCTATACTCATCTAAAGTGAAGGCCGTAAATCACGTCTGGTTATGTAAGGAATTAAAGGACTAATCTCCCAACTGATTGACTAATAAGTAATCAAGCCGTATATAAAAGCTCATAAATAAACCACCTCAGAAGTGTCTGTATAGGTATCTGTCAACCTGAAAGCCGGGGATATTACATAAAACTTTTTAAAATTCATATTAAGTAATGGTGGAAATCAGCGCTCCTAAGCTGATAGAGAATTCTCTGTTAAAGTCTTCTGATTTATCATCCCACTGTTAATGTATTTTTAAATATGTCTAATGAAAACATAATCTTCAGATTTACTTATTTTAATAAGCCCTGTTTTGAAAGATAAATTACATACTTGTGAAATATATAGGAAACAACTGTTGAACATGATGTGTGCTATGAAAATAAATTAACATGAACCTTTATCTAAGCGGCAAGAGATATTTCGGTAGCATGCATAGCATGTTCAATAATAATGGATTATTTGCTATGCTGGATAAATATGACTTGTATATACAATTCGCAAATTTCTTCCGATAGTGAAATCATACTCTACAATAAATCATTCGCATCTATTATATTGGTGCATATAAATAAAAATACAAAAATGTGTTTATGATACCGAATAGATAAACACCTGGAATTGCCAATTCATCATTATAATAAATATGGTGATATGACAGAGAATAACGAATACTGGACATACTCGTCACTAAATATGTTGGCAGTAAATGTAAAGCTCTCTGCTTTTCTTTCAGTAGCAAACTGAACTCTAGGTAAATTTATTGATAACAGGAATAGTGAATCCACTTAAATGCCAAAAGCAAAACATAACCCTAACTGAATCTACATGATAATTTAATTTATGAGTCATTTGACTGAATTTGCATAAGGAGAACATAAAACATGTAACTGTTGACAATGATAGTAAAAATTACTTATTTTTTGGTTTCGGTAGTTATCAATCAATGGAAGAGAAACAAATGAAAATGTCCAACAGGAGGCATAATAGACAAATTGTATATCTAAGTGTCGCTAAAACTGAGCCTATCGAAGATTGTTACGTTCACACGTGAACAGAGAGTTAGTCTTACCAACTAACGGAAGGGAACAATAAGTTCCTATGTGCCTACTGAATTATTAACTTTAACAATATTTTTGAATAATTATAGCATATTGAATAACTAATCTAAATAAATAATATATAAATATAATAAATACATACCTCGCACATTTTAATACAGTCACTATAAAAACGATCAGAATCGCAGGCTTGTTCACACTAGAAAATGACATAGAACAACAAATCGGATTCATTGTCAGTATTTGTTAAAAAGGAAACACAAAATATGTCTTTCTTTAAAGTGTTATACGCCTCCGATTATAGTGCACATGAATAAAACTGGTATATTTGTTGAAGTGATATTAAAGCGTTTTTAAGTCATTTGTCAGCACATCCAAGAATCAAAAGGTTTAATCTCAATGTATAATATTACATCATACAAGTTCAAAGGGATGCTAGTAGTATCAGAACACTGAAGAAGACTTTAAGGGCACAGTGGTTAGGACTCTCGCCGACGGGGTCCGGGGTCCGGGATTCGATCCCCTGCCGACGCACACCTGATATCTATGGTCGGCCTGCAAAATTCGGGCTACCGATATCACATACTGAAAATTCCATACCTGTACCAAAAAATACGGTGTGGAATCAAGCTGTAATAAAAAATAAAAAATATGCAAAATACGATTCGACTGTAAGCTTGTGCTCGGCGTGATTTGACATTTGACAGTCGGTCAGAAAGTCAGTCGCAAACATGCGTCTATAGAAATTTCATTCACGTCGGCGTTGACAACTAATATTTATACTAAGATCGCAAATCATTTGAATGAAACATAAGTTTCAGTCGCCGCAATTATTCTGAAGATGTTGGCATGCATTTCCAACCCGGAAAGTGCTCGAAATCCTATATGATTTTTATAAAGTATTTAACATATTGTCACTTCCTGATTACAGATGAAATTTGTTTTCTTTTCTCCACTTAGAGAATGTTACAGTCATGGCCTTTTACGAGACCTAAAGCGAAAAAATCAATTAATTTTGTTTACCTATCTTAAAGAAACTTGATATTCTACAATGCTTCAAATTCAAAATTGAAGCACATGGGCAAAACTGCCCACTTATTTTATGGTCAGCAGAACTGTTTGAGACTTTAACATATAAAGCTATATATTACTGAAATATGTGAAATATCCATTGAGTTTCTCAAGTTACGGCATCCAAAAGCATCCACTTTTGATTCAGACAAAATAGCCACATTTTTTTCACTAGTTTTTTGCGCCAAACTGCAAATATCTGTACAGTGTAAACATTAACTTTATTGAGTAGAAAAAAGTAAATGAAACCACCTATTTTTCAATCACCTTTTTGTCTCGCCACAGACTTAAGTATACTAAGACCAATGAAACAGTAAGTTTGTGTTTGAGAATAAGGTTCTGATTAGTCAAACGCATAAATCCACATAGTATTATTATTAAATTCAGTGTCAACTGGCTTTTTTAAAAGTAAACCTAGATGGAAAGTAACTATGACATATTCAAATATCAATTTTAAACTAATAGTTTCTGAAAGCTGTAGATTCTGTTTGCTTCTTCACTGTAGGAATCCTGTGCTATTTCTGAGAGGTTTTTATAATTTCTCTGCGAAATTCACCCTATATTTTGATGAAAATCTGTAGGTGTTGTCAGAACAAAATATTTTCCACTTTGCATACACTTCTAATAAGACAATTTCTGCATTTCGAATTTTCCGCTTTAGACTAAATGCAATTCTCTAAAACAGTTATGAAAAGAATACGACGCAGAAGGACTGAGATTAAATACTTCGCTACACAATGCAACTACTTCAAACCATTTTATTCCCTCATCTAATTTTTTGATTGATGAAGACTTTGGTGAGATATGAAACATCAACAAATATACAGCTCTACGAAGAAGACGGAATTACGTCAATTACAGCCCCGCTAATAAAAATGTCACTTACCATATAAGAATATTCCCAAGCCAAGTAGCTCAGAGACTAATTTATTTTTAAATTCATTAGACGTATGTGTACAAATATCACTCACTACTTATTTTCATTTGTTTTTTATTCCCTTAAGTTCTCAGTGGAACATAGGACTTCAGGTTACAGGCTTTAAGTTTCGGTAGCAGATGGGGTTGCTAGCCCTACGCCCAACCTTCCCTCTTTACCAGCCTTATTACTGACTTAGCTAGGTAAAGGAGTGCGTTGACCGTAATCGAACCCCGGACTACATGCGTCGTTGACAAGCATTCTACCGCTGTGCCATCAACGCACCGTTCACTACATAGTGCAACTAAATTTAATAAATTGCATACAAAAAATAAACTTGCTTCATCATAATACAAAAATCCAGGGGACAGTTGACTGCATTTATCTCGAAGCTGAGTAGGAAATATCGTCAACGTTTTCACGATCTCTTCAATCTGAATTAAGTGAAAAAGGAAAGAGAAAAGAGATTGAATTTTGACGGCAAAAAATATTTTGATTTAACAATGTATATATTTTTCCACAAATTTTGTTAACTTCTAGGTGTGCCTGAATGTTTACTCATAGGTATATGTTTAGCTTAACCTTTAACCTCAAGCCCACAATTAAGTAAAAAGATAACTATTCCTTTTTAAATTTCATCTTTCGCCTTGGCAAATAAAGTGAGATAACAAAACTTTTCTTGAAATTGATTTATTTATTTTGATTTTGACCTTATACGTACGGCAATATATATGCATAAATTGGAAAATTCGAGTCGTCCGACAGTAAAGAAAAGAATTAATGAAATCTTATCCCTGTATATGTTGACCATTTTTTTCGCACAAGAAATTACGCCTTTTTCAAATTTTCTTCATCAATAGGAAGTAAAAAATTTATCTTAACACCTTGCTACATAGAAGACCACCTACTGGTTAATGAGTGGTTGCTTACAGTATTAAAGTGGGAGACGGTAAATGAGTTAGCCTAAAGTAAGTAAATTCTGACCTAACAATGTCCAGCATCTTTGCCTAATCACAAAATGTGGGAAATAAGTTGTAAGTTGGGTAAGACGATACAGTTGTGCTGTGGGACCAATTAGAATGAATTTGATAATGAATAATGGACTAGGGCGAATACAGGCCAAACTTAAACATGAGCAAAAAGCCTAATGAGTAGAGACGACTCCCAGAGAGACCTAAGAGGTTAGAGTAAATCAAGTTGAACTCATTATTTTCCAGTGTTTATTTGAAATATAGCTGAAGAAATCCTCTGTAAACACGTAGTCTAATTTAGGATAATGACTTTCTTATGACACAACCTTCTGCTTAAGTAAGAAGGAAAAATAATGAGGTACGTTCACCGTAACTAGCAGACAAAAAAATTCTTGGGGAAAGTGGTTGTAAATAATTTCCTCACTGGTCTCAAGAAATAAAATACTCCTATTTGTGATTGTTATTATTATGTGTCCGTTGTAAATATTCCATCTAACTGCTCCTTTATCAATGTTACATGTTTAGTTGAAACATCTATTTATACAACAGAATTAAACTCTATAAACATATACGTTCAACTTCATACTGACATGACCTGTTCTTTACATAAGCTACCGTTTGCGCCCTTGTTGTATAGTTAACAGAAAATATTCAGAATAAAATAATTGGGGCCAAAGATTTTCTAAATTATTTTTCACTATCAAAGATGAACCATGAAATGAAACTAGCCTTACTGTCAGAATAGGGAACTACTGTGCGAAGGTTACTAATTCATGTATGTCACCACCCATTATTTAGTATCGGGCTGAAAATCTTGCACTTCACCAACAATTCGCTTTTTAGCCAACCTATTGAGATGGAGATTTACGACAAGCCCTCTCAATGAGTTAACAATGTTTTAATTTAGGTCAGGGTTGTCTTTATACATTTTAACACAAATCTTAGGAATGATGGTCAACCTAAATAAAATACGAACTGCTGAACCCATTTAATTTCACTCCATGACATAAATTATTAAATTTAGTAATTTTAGATTTTAAAGTTTCATCGAATATTCAAGATATCTCCATTTTAATGGAATAAAGTGCCAAAGCGTTAAAGTCCGTCGAAAGTAAATATATACAGAGTTATCAGGAAATATAAAAGAGGAGTACGAATGGAAGACCATTTTCACTCTAAAATTTAATCTTTCTCAGTTATAGAAAATTATATTACAAGTAAGAGTTTGAAGACTCATTTCATCTTACAGTGAAGAACCATTACCCTTTCATTCTGCCTTGAAGCTAAGATAAAATCAAACATACTACTTATTTTACTAAAACGAAAGAATGTATTAAGAGTTAGAATTATGCTTGAATGCTGTAACTAAGATTTTGCGTGAAGTTTTGCTGAAATCCCAAAAATGAACAGTTTTCAGTCTTAATTAAACGTAATATACAGAAAGATATTTTGGATATAACTCCCTTATCATGATTTTAGGCATCACTTTTAAAGGAATATAGCTGATATTGAAATCCAATGAGTAACACTTCATGACTGGTAAGTTGAAACTGAATAAATGGGTAGAAATCCAATAAGTCGTAACACTTGAAGAACGTGGAGCTAGGTACCCGTTATCTAATATCATTGATGATTAACTGTAGTAACACTTTATTAAGAGAACTTCACCGATTACTTCTCATTAGGACTCTTAAAGAACTATTACAATTTAGCTATAAAACTTGTACGATTTTGATTGGTATCAAAGAGACCATTCTCGTGAACCGACATCCTATGTCTATTGCTCCTTTGTTTCTAACGGTTTCTCGAAAAATCTCAGTCTAATAACACCAGAAACCGAATATATGACGTTACGTTTGGCACTATGCCCTCAAAAGTAGTCAATAAAATTACAGATTGACCAACGGATTGGTCAAGTTCTGAATTATACTTGATTATTGGTTTATAAGTTTTTGTGATATCAGGAATACTCATGTTAGTGATAACTTCATATTTCTTCTCTTTTCCACATATAGGGCATTAACGAATACATTACATCATATTTTCGTGATAACAAACGTTACATTAAAACCACGTGAATGTACATATGAGCTTCTGAACCCAGACTAGTCAGTTACTGAAGCATGAAAAATTATAAGGTATGTCATTTTAAGAAGACAAACATTTTATCTCATAGTTGGCAGTGTTGGTGAAAAAACTGTCGTAAACCCAGCGACAGGTATTTATCATATAAAAGGCGGGGCTTCATTAACCTGGATATCATGATTTCCACTTTCATGGCTTGGAATTACTGGAAATGAATCATTATCAGTCCACTGTACTCAAGTGCACCAGTCATAATTAAGATAAATGAAATAAAAGAAGTAAGATGAAACGATACTTGCTTAAATGACAAAAAATATCTGCTTTGGGATACTTTTCAAACTGAAATTAATCAGGAAGACATTCAGGTGGATAACATACAGAACACTTGTTTCATCTAAACTCAAAATGCTTTATCAAAGACTACCTAGAAACTGTTGCGTGAATACGCTGTTGACATGATCTTTTATTACATTTTTAACTGAGGAGATTTGTCACACTTTGTAGGTTATCTGTTATTCTTTGGATAATATTCAAACTAGGTGTGATACCTAAATAAATCTACAATCCTTCTAGTGGTTTATACTTCATGTGTTTTATTTTATTTTACCATTTTAGCCATTCATCCGATTATATTGTAAGTTAGGCCCGTTTTGATGAACTTTATTTAAAGTGTTTTTTAATTTTCTTCCATGATTATTTCAAGTGAAAGAGAAATGGTCACTTTTTATGCTTCACTTATTTGCCAAAACTTTCGCATTAACTCTTTCCACAAACAAGATCTATGGTACAGTACAATAATATGCTTAGTCATTATATTGCAGTCTTGTAGACACTACTGTTAAGCTGATGACTCCAATGTGTCTTTGTTGACCGCCTAACTTCTATCTTTCTGACATAGACATCTGATTTTGAAAATATACTTTAGAAGCTCACCATCTGAATGACAGCAGTTCTCATTTCTAGGAAGCGTTTAAGTTTACAAGACCATATTCGTTGAACAGCCGGAAGCGAAAATGCATAAAACGAATATCATTAAATTAAGCTTTGCTATTCACTACCTTATGTTTAGTTTTACAAATAACCCAACTGATTTTGACGCTTTTAATCTCTAGGAACTGTCGACATGGTGTTGTTAGCCGAGAATGATAACATACCATAAAGGAAAATAAATTGCTCTTCAAAAGGTATCTTACTCTAGTTTGTTTTACTATAGACGATTTTATCAGCAACCAGTTTAAAATAATTTGCATAAAAGATGTTTTCTTCAAGAGAAAGGAATCATATCGACTTAACATAACATGATACTTCAAAAACAATGTAAACATATTGTAAATGACACAAAATTGTGTCCTATCGCCTGCATCGAAAATAAGTTTCCTAAAAGAAACATGAATTAATCAGTGGATAAAAACGATTCTTTCTACAGCTATAAAATCACAGTTACTTCTAGTTCTAGTAGTAATACTAATATATTTCAGATTAAATTCCATTAAAATTATGAGTGGAAAATATTTTGATTTATTTCATCTCTTGTAGTTATTCATGTTTCTTGGAAAACACGAGATGTATATCTTATTGTTAACTTTAATACTCTACTTAGCATATCAGGCAGTGGTAAACTGTTACTTTGTCACTGGAGATGTGACAGTTCAGTTCTAAGCAATGAGCGATACCTATCATTCAAAATTTCATCGTGGCCATGAAGTCACTGAATGTATTAAATAAAGCTTTCATACTTCTTGCCCATAAATACATGTCTTCCACCGTAGGGCGAATCTTGTTTTCCAATGATCTTAATTCATGTTATCCTATATTTGATTTTCAGACGATATTAATGAAAGATAGAGGTATATGGTAATTCGTCAGAAATCAATCTAAAAAAATCTCATCACAGTTGCCAGTCTTTCATCATCCTGATGAACACACCTCTCGTGGTCATTTGGGTTTAAATATCGCCTCTTATTTTTTGTCAATGTGTTGTGTCGTGATTGCTGCTTTCGATTTTACACATGATGAAACAATAAATATGTGTTACATTAGGTAATATTACCACCGCTTAGCGTTATCATCAAGGTGGAGGAGCATAACAGAGGTCTTTCACTTCTTGACGAATTTTGTATCACCTTTTCTCTTACTTGTATTATCAACCTTGAGAGTTTATAAGGGGGGATGTATATGTATATGTATGTATATGTATATATATATGTATATATATATATATATATTCAAGCTAATCTATTGTAATTCACAGTCACTTTAAAGTTTATGTTGAATATTATTTCTAAAACAGCACATTGTTGCCTCGACGTAACTACAGACAGTCAGTAATTAAAATGTCATTCGGTAACTCATAATTTTTTCTGCATTCTATGAACAAAGTGGCATGAAATCGACTTAAAGTTACCAGTCACCATCCTTATATCCCTGTTCACACCTTCAAAAATCAGTTAACTTGGTCAATAGTGAGATTAAACTATAAGTATAAATGGACTTATATTCTTGTTAGTAAGCATGTCGACTACTTTAGCATTCTAAAACCGTACTGCTTAAAACTGATGCTTTTACACTGGAACCTCACTTTCAGTTTTCCTATGATAAACGTGTTTTTTTCACTTTAAATACTTTCTCAAGTTCATACTGCTATCCGACTTTCCGTTTACTTATGATATAAAGCAGTGAACTTTCATGAACCCTCTTTTCCATAGAAATTGAAATACACAACCAAATCACAGCAATGCACACACCATAGACACGAAATCACATTGGGAAAATTTGATCTTTTTTAGTGTTTATCATTTTTTTTTTGAAAATAGTTATTAGTTTTGCCATGGTATTCCTACATTTATTTTAATGCATACAAGGTTGTAGCAGTCAATAAGTGAATGCATATCAAAAAAGGCGTGGTGATACAAATCAAAAATCCACGGATGCTTTGCCAATCTGATCATACGAGACATAAATTGTAATGTAAAATTAGACACTTTCAGGATTGTCAATAAGATATTAACAGAATATTTCGTTACTCACATGTCAATATATGTATATATATGTATATATATATATATGTTAGTGAGTTTGTTTCCAATTACTATGTTAAGATAAATTATGGAAACTTTCAGAATGACACACCTGGTGAGTACAGAATAATGTGATGACAATATCAGTATCTGACCTCTATATGAAAGTACTCAGACAACAATTGAAATAAAATAAGAACAGATAATGTTGTCAGTATTCTGAACAGTGTTTTTAATGTGAAACTGTTATCAAGAGGTTCCATAGTTTTGAAATTTCACATTATTCATATTATCATTGTTTTAAACCTTTTTCGTATCAGAATATTTCTCATGATTTCCAGAGTAAATACTGATATCTTAAACCGATACTTTTACTTAGTACCGTGAAAAATTAAAACACAGTTAACTGATTAAAATGCAAATTCATCAGGTTTATGACACAGTCTTTATTACACTGATCTCTTGCTTCCTGCAGTTCAGCACCCTAATTTTTAACTGAATGATAGATCTTGGGAAGAGTTCCGGCTATTAATGTATTGTCAAGATGGTGGCAAAGTGTTCGATTTCATTTGTTAAAAACCAAGAAGAAGTGATAGTCAAAGTTTAAAAACTTGAAAGTCGAGTAGGAAACATAAACAGACGTCTGTAATATGAAACATTTCAGCGAGATACAGGTAAAAATATATATTAGTCTATCCTCGTAAAGGAATCATAAATCGTCCGGAAATTTATCTAGTATCTTACTATGATTATTGAAGGGTATCTTGCAGTGGGAGATGAATTTACATATTCACTTAGTTTTTATATAGATTCTATGAATACGAAAGAGTTATTATGCTGGAATTCTATTGTTTATTGAAGTCTGTTTGCTGATTTACCAACTCATTGACATTTTTATCTGCATGATTTCCGCTGATATTTACCACTCCATAGATAGCACTTGACAACGCCTAATCAAGTAGATTCAGCAACAGGTATTTGATTTCTACCATGTGATATTAAGTAACAGTGCTGAACACATTCTGCCAAATAACTTACATATAGAATTCCCCAAATAAAACACAATCTGGAAATGGAATTATGTCCTTCACATGAAAAAACAAAGAAATAGAATTTGCCAAGTGTGTTCAATGACCTCTTCATTTTATTTTTTCCGTGAAATACCCCTAATCAGGAAATGTTGCGTTCTTCAGAATATGTGTTACCTCAAATAAAATGGCTAATAAGAATAAAAGACTTTTCCAAAATATACGTGCGAAATGCGTTGTCATTCGTCATTCATTTTTGAGGTAATCATCTGTGTATCACACTCGTTCTTTATGGAGATTTAGCAAACAGGGTTTTGTTGTCTGTATGTCAATTTTCAGCGGCTATAATTCCATTCCATCATCTCAGAATGCACACAGTTTACATTAGAATAAATTTTATCTCAATGATCATCTAGGATCCTTTCATATCTGTGTGTATGTACAGTTATTATTTATCGTTATTTTCTATTTCGTTCTCACACACTTATGCAATTATTTTATACGAACTGATCACCTAAAAAGATTCGAAATAAGACGAATTAAATTATTCATTGTAGAACATAAACTAATCGTACCCTCCCATTATACTTATCAGTTCATCTATCCACATCCCACCTACTTAGATAAGCAGACCAAGTAGTCGAAATGTAAGAAGAAATAGTGTTAATCCTATATACTTCATCCACTTATACTAATTAAATTTCCAGCTCTTAGATAAGTGTGAAATTATTCAATTTATATGAAAAGAAAACCATTAGTAAAAACATTCTCACTTGTCACTGCTCAAGTATGCAAATAAGATAGATAAGCCGAAAAGATTTGTAGAAAAAACACTGGTGAATGGGGAAATAAATAAATTTGGTAATACTTAGCATCAAGAAAATTAAATAAGGACTTGAGTCTACTCGGGATATACTTTCTGTTGTTTATACTGTCTTCTTTCGATCTCATTTTAATGTCACAGGTGCTATATCAGTGGTGAATCTTAATATATCCCTCTTTATTCGACTATGTCAAAGGATTTATTTAGTCTTTATACAGAGAAATATATTTGGTACTTACAACACACGTCCACCGGTAATATGAAAAAATTCAAAAATAAGTAGATTGTATATGTTGCTTATCATATATTATCATTTCAATAAAACCGTAGTATGAATTCAATCAACTCATAAATCTACGGGATTTTCATCACATTTATCGAGTATAGGAAAAATAACTGTACGTACAAAGTATAATGGTTAGCCTTACATATTATCATTCTTGTTGTGACATTATGACAGTAGTAGCCTTCAGGACATTTTGAATGCTAAAAAATATTTTACAATGTTGATTGCTTAGTTCTTTTAGTTGTATATTACCACACCCTGATGAACAACAGTGCATTTTCGAACTATGATTTCAGCCATCTACCAAGATGTTGCTTGAAAAGGTGAAACTTATCCTTTCTTTAGCAATTCTGACGAAATGTTTGATGATTTGTTGCCTTATATGTACTGACAGTTTTCTTCTTTGAAAAAATCTGAAGCCAGGAATAAGCAGCTGAAGTGGTATTCTTATGAGTGACTGATACTTAACCTAGCATAAATAGATTCATAGAAGTATGTTCTGATTTATCAGTCCTTCATTCTTATAATTAAAAAAATTCCAAGATACGTTAACCTTCGTCGTCCAGGTAGAGAAGGTCGGATGAATACTAAAACAGTAGTTAAAACTTCAGTTGACAATTTAACTACAAATTCAGAAGAATGTAAAAATGGATATTTAAAAGACTTTTTCTCATCACACTACTCATCAATCAAAACTAACTTATATCTTTCCCGTTATTGTTTTAACAGCCTGATAGTAAAGGAATTTAGATAGTATCGATCCGTTTATGGTTATCTCCTTTAGGACATTAATGTCAGCTGTATGGGTTAATCGTGTCATTCCTTAATTCCTTTTTTAAGAAACCTTTTAATTGATTAAGGACATACAATAATCTGACAAAACATTTTCATTGCCTTGGTAACCGCTCTTATTTCTGGAATAACTGCAATCAATCTTCATAAATATTTTCTTATAAACGGCTTCTAACTGGAACCTCGAAGATTTGGTACGCGTTTGAAAATTTGACTGGTATTTGCTAATTTCAACATAATACCTATTTTACTGCATAGATTAACCGCCAAAGACTGAGCTTAAGAATAGGAATATAATTGGAAACTTATCAGATATGACAGGTAATGCTTCACAATATCCATCCATTTAGACGAAAATGAAAATGAATTGCTTCTGACTACAACTAGTCTAAATGCTTATCAATATATCTCAAACATTCCAACTTAAATGAGAATAAAACTCATCTATTCAAAATTGGTCGCAAAATCCATTTAGTATATTTAATGCAGAAATTGACAAGAAATTTATGCATCTTGTGAAAAAAGATTATTCAGGAAAATATTAGATAAGACAATGAGATGAAAAAGCTTCTGGCTTATTATCTGTGCTCATGATGAACTCATATTCGTCATGTAGTAATTATTAACGTGTAATGGGAAAGTTGGACTACTTCTGTTAAATATCAGAAAAACTACAAGTAAAAAATCCTCACCTGCTCTAGGCAAGTCACGCATTATCACTATTCAATTTTTGTAAAGCGGTACTAGTTTTCCAATTCCTTTGAACTTTTAGGCTTTAAATGGTCACACTTCTACAGTATTCGTCAGCTGAAATGTGGTGATACATTACTGCACTGGTTCAAATTCAGTCGGCAGTATCCAATCAATATATGAAGTATTTTTAAATAATACACACCACACTACTATTTCACAGTCATAAGGGTATCATGCTACGAGGTGGTTGACAGACTCGAATAAATCTAACTCGCTCAAAAATGCATACATCTTAATATCCCAAGTCGAATCTGAGAGTTGTTAAGATTTCAGGCTCACCATTAGGTCGAGAATCTTGCTTACTTTGCGGTGTAGAAGAAAGACAGAGAGTGTGGAGACTCTACCTGATCCAAAACAATTCTCTTTAATATTGTAAAGTAAACACAGCTTAGGAAATTATTAAACATGAAACATGAATAACAAGTTTCTGTTAGTTAATACTTAACTAAGCTACATACAAAAAGCATCCCAGTATAATATTTTTAGGTGTTGATCAAATGTTAGTGTTTTCACTGACACATTGGATCATGACTGCTGCCAGTTCTACAATGAGTGCTTTGGTCTCTACGATTTTTATTGTTGTGTGCCTAACATACAACATAGCTTTAAAGTATCGTCTTCCATTCCAGATAATTAGTCGCCATAGCCTTTCAACATACAATGTGAATCCCGGTGGGTGCGTACTGATGAAGAGTCCCAAACTAGGGCGAAACAGCTGTCCAGTACTCCCAGGTTTTCCAGTGGTTCTCTAACTAATGTCAGCTCATGATGAAAATCCTGTAACCAATCAAATCCCTACAAAACCAACACTTGAATGTGAAAAGAAATTTTATGAATAAGGCTGAAAGTAATTTTATCATAACCTAGACGAAGCATGGAGATATTGTTTAACTTACAGTGACCACTCTCAGTTCAATACACAGTATAGTCCAAATAATTTGAACCTCAGATTAGATATGTCATTTCCCTGCTTAGGAGCTAATGATAAGTACCTCTGATTTCCTGATGGTCCTTATTGTTATTCGAATATCTTACAAATTCATATACAGACGCTGTTTCGTAGTCTTACCATCCCTTTTTACTCATTCCCTTGTGACTCTGAGAGGAACACAGTGCTTCAAGCTGTTGAAGTTTCAGTGAGGGTGGCAGTTTTTATGTGATGGAATCGCTAGCCTCATCTTACCCGGAACAACTGTTGGCTAGTGAACTGCATCATCTGCGAGTCAAACCCAGACCATATGACTGGTTGGCAAACATTCTACCATGGAATCACTGACTCACCTTTACTACCACTAGAAAATTGGAATATTTTAAATTATGCGAGAAAAAACTGATATCAGTCAGGACATGCTTTTTGTCTAAATTTAGCTTCTACCAAAAAATAAAGAATTTATCGGTTACAGAATTTCATCATGAGCTGACATTGGTTAGAAAAACATTGGAAAACCTGTGGTACTGGACATCTGTTTCGTCCTAGTTTGGGACTCTTCATCGGTAGGCACCCACCAGGGTTCGAAACCAAGACCTTCTGGTTACAAGGCGAGCTCGTAGACCATTAAGTCATTGGGATCCGAGCTCGCCTTGTAACCAAAAGGTCCTGGGTTCAAACCCCGGTGGGTGCGTACTGATGAAGAGTCTCAAACTAGGACGAAACAGTTGTCCGGTTCCCCCAATACTTAAAAAATTTATGTTCAAAGATTTGCTAAATAATAATCATTTATGAAGGCTTGAGATAAAATGAGGTAAATGTGTTTTTTTGAAGACTTCTGCAACAAAATAAGTCATTAATAAACATTAATTGAACATATCTAATGTAGAAGTGCACTGTGACTATACTGCACAGAAATCTTAGAAGTTACAACGAGCTCTGGTATTAAAGCATTCAGAATATGAGGTTGCATAATGTCTTTATTCTAATATTTCTAATTCAAAACCAATGCTCGACAGCCGACTTAGAATTCCATACATAAGTAGTCATCGAAAGGAAATGGTTTATGATTTTTATTTAGCCAATTTCTACTCTAGCGAATTCTCTACAGTGTAGGAACATTAATTTATATCAAAACCCTGTGAAAATATTCTATTTTTTTTATATCTTTCGAATATATGGTGCTACAAGACTGATTGAATAACTGCCAACATATGGATGTTAGATTTTCGTTGTCTTGTACTACTTTTCATGACAAATACTAGTTATCTCGACAATATTAAATTAGACCGAACGGAGTAGTCATATGCAGAACGAAATGCTAGATTTATACCATTTTATCTACTACTAAAGTCTAGTTAACTGGAGGAAGGATGTCAGACAGATGCATACAGTTAGCTGAACATTTCATTTAGTATTTCCACGAATTACTATGGTTACTATCATCTGTTAGATTTCGCATATGATTGTGTCTAATAAAATGATACACCACTGCCATATTAATTATCAGTAGTGAAATGTGACTGGAACTAATACATCAATAATCACACATATTTGAGGGTCTTCTGTTAATTTTTTAAATGTAACTATGGTGATTTTTAAATGAATTTGTATAAAATATTGGTGTTCATCAAATACTGGGATTTAAAAACAATTATACTTGCAATTTATTTAAAAGAACGCAAAATGTAATCCAAGTGCGTAAGAAGGTTAAGAATGGCTTTACTGATTAACAAGCTTGTTTTCCTTGTAAATGTATAAGTCAAACTTTGTACATGAACATGAACTTGCCTAGCTTACAACTTTTTTCAGTACAATAACAACATTTTTAGGTGATTACTGAAACATATATGTCGTGTGTCTGGAATGATCGCCAACCACGCCACATGTGGTCCGAGGTTAGGTCCCCGGTCGACGCACTCCTTTACCACCTTAGGCAGGTAATAAGACTGGTAAAGAGGGAAGGTTGGCCATGAGGATAGCAACCCCATCCAGTAAAAATAAACACCACTGCTACTGAAACTTCAAGCCTATAACCTGAAGCCCTATGTTCCACTCGGACGGTAAAGGGATGGAAATTTTTAAAAAAATGAAGAAATAAAAAGTATATCTCTAATCAATTCATCCCATGATCGAACTAAGGCGGTAAGCCTACACTTAATAAGCACTAACATTCACATAACTGTCAAACATGAACTAAACAGACAGAAGACATAGATACTGTGAATGCCTAATTGAAGTTTTTGAATACCTGCTACCGGCACGTTTATTCAGATAATATTAAAAACGAACCTAGCCGTGTTAATTATCTTTTGAAGACGATACATTTCAACTGTGAATAGTAAGTTTAAAAAACTGAAAGGTAAAAACTGTCATAAAAAGCATACGATTTCTTCTAGATGCTCTTTACATGCAACAAATGCTAAATTGTTAATAGAAAGCTGTTTCCAGTTCCAGTCTGCCTCTTAAGTTGAGACAAAGCGTATTCTTTGTTTTTCCACTACCTGTATTTTTGCCTAAGGTGTTTAACTGTCTCCTGAAGATAACGAATATTTACTGAAACAGTATAATTAAATTATGATCGTGTAATTAGATTATGGGGTGTATATGTGTATAGTGAAAATTATTGACATTGACAAATGGCTAACCATTTTGTACACACTTTTTTATTGATAATGCAACAACTGAAGTCAAATTAGACGATAATTCGCCCCCAAGTGATCAGACCCAATTATGCATTTAGATTGATAAAGTGATTTTGCTAGAAATCACTTAATTTGAACAAATTTAAAGTGATATTATCAAATAAAAACAAATTTAATATAACTTTCAGCTATCAGTGGTAAAATGAAATAATAACGAGTTCTTTCAAATATCTCCTCTGTTTAGGTAGGCGATTTTATAAATCTGTTAGATTAGTCTAATGCTCACTAGTGGGTGATTACAGGATAAAATTGACGGGAGCTGTAGTGAGGAGTCACAACCAATGAGGTTCGTCAAGTTAGATGTGAGGAAAAACACTTTTTGATAACAGTGGTTGGTGGTTTCACCATATATCACAAGTTGTCAGAAGCCACAAGCCAACCATGCACATGGTCCGGGGTTCGATCCCCGGCCGACGCACTCCTTTACCTCGCTAAGCCAGAAATAATTCTGGTAAAGAGGAAAGGTTGGGCATGAGGCTAGCAACCCCATCCTGTAAAATAAAAACTGCTACAGAAACTTCAAGCCCATAGCTTGAAGCCCTATGTTCTACTGGGGAAAGTGAAGGAAAAAAAAATTCATGGGCGACTGGATTCTTCCCTAGTAGCTTGATGGTCAATGGGCTCGCCTTGTAACCTGAAATTCCTAGGTTCTCCCATCTGTGGAGTAATGAATGTGTACTATTTAAAAGTCTCATACTAAGACGAAACAGTTGTGTAGTAAATACTTCCTGGTTTCCAGTGGTTCTGTAAGTGAGGTTATTTCATGGTGTGTCTTGAAAGCAGTCACATCCCCACAAACCAACACCTGGAAATTAACTAGGCAAAATCTTCCATTTCTGCTGTTCACTTTTATCTTCCCTCAAACTTTTAACAGTTTTATATGAATTTAGGTACCTAACTTTCTAAACGTTACAAGTTTTGGAGAGGGAATTGCCCACTGAATAACTTCCTCATATTGTATTGAGACTTCATGGACAAGATTTGGTCGTTAACGGTAGCACTGCTTGTATTTCATATTGCTTTCTGTCATTATGTTCATGACATGAACCACACCACCAGTGTGTTAACTAGAGGAGATCATAACCATCTGAAACACGAGTATCAACAGGAATTTTTCTGGGTGTGATAAATTAAGTGAAGATTCTCAAACATTTTTCTCTGTGATTGTTTAGTGAAACACAAGTCTTTCCATTCACGAAAAAAGTCAGCATGTATGTGAACAAAATCCTTTTATTCTTTGCCCTTTGCTAGTATAAACTCAGTCATTTAGTCTTCACACGTATCTTCGATTACGCATAAATAATTCTTAAGTACTTACTTACTGACTCATGTGATTTTAATTTAAATAAAAACTTTTCAGTAGTTTTGGTTTTCTACGGACTTTTCGCATATGACTAATAAATAATTTTGACAATCATATGCTCGCCGTGTTAGATGTGTGTGTGTGTGTGTAAGATATAAGCACTATTTGGTAGATTTCTGAAATTTCCTTACTTTTCTCCTGATGAATTATTTTTGATAAGGATGTTTCAGTAAAACAAATCTTACATAACTCTCACTCTTCCAGTTGGTATAAGGAAGAAAAGAGAAATCGCATATTGTAATTAATAGCTGCTGATAAAGGCACTTCAGCTTATTCGAAAAATCCACGCAGATTATTGAGAAGTAAAAAAGTACGAGAATTATAGGTGCAAATATTAATTGTCCGGCTACAAAGTATTGCATAAAAAGTTAAATTAGGGAAAAAATTAGCCCCGCTAAAATAGTTAATCCACTATAAGTAACATTTCTAGAATAACATTATAAACTTAAACACTGTTTAACAGACTAAATCAGATCCGTAATTTTCAAGTAGCATAGAATTAAGGTAATCTTTTCAGGGGATTGTTATTATCGTTTCTTTGAATCTAATCGGCAGAGCTAAATGGTTGCATAATTCCAGTGAATGAGAACGTATTCTTGCAAACTACAGATTTCAGGAAATATCATTCCTTTTGCAAACCTTTATTTTTTCTTACTTGGTCCTGTATAGATTTGCGTATATAAAGTGTGACACTTTCACTATGAACTAAGCCCTAGTTTTGGCTCCAAACACTTTTAATTTAATTAGAAAGCACATTTCTTAAAATAGGTACATGTTTACATTATTGCAAAAGTTATTTTTGTCTACCTACTACTCTGTATGATAATAGCATTACTCATTTCAGTGGAAGTACATCGAACTGACGAGCCCCAAATAGGATACTGCTAGTTACCACTAAACAGGTAACTACAAGCTGCAGAAAAAGTCTGCTTTTATAATCTCTTGATTGTCACGTGACTCTAAGTCTAGTGAAATTGGTTTTTGTCTAAGAAAGTGTCATAGGTGTTATATTCACTGTAAGCAATCATAATTCATATAAAAATATTAACACTTTTGTCTCACCATATTGTCTGTAGTAGAGTCCTTAATTAATTTCTCCGAACATCTTTGCAAACACTGTGACTTGCATACTGCACTAGCAATAATTCGCAGTTCAGCCGAATATATCAAATTATTTGAAGTTACTATTGGGATGGAAGGGTCAACTTGGCGTCTGACACGAATGTTAACTTTTTCTGATTTGTTCAAATTATTATTTATCCTGGTAATATTACATAATGAGACTTTCACATAACTGCTTTTGTTCACCGAAATCGGTACTGTTTCTTGGATAATGATTATTAACATAAAAATTGTCAAGGTAAATATCCTGTTCATATATATCGTTAACTGAAGCGAAACTAACATGTTATCATGTTTGTGAGAGAATTTTATGAGTAAAAATTGTTCACAAGCATAAGAATTGTAAGCGTTTTATATTTTGAAGTATTTATTCTCGAAATAAAGAATAATCATATGAGAATTATCAAAATATTGCTTTCCTCTGATTGGTTAATATTAACAGACAATTCACCAATAGACAATAAAATGAGATAATTTTTATTTGTCTATCAAGAAAAGGTGTTCAGTCAAGGCTTAGTAAGCTCATCATATTCTAATCCAATCAGATCAGTAAGAATTTTCTGTGAAGTCAAAGTGTGAAAAGTTTTATGGATAACTTCTGACTGTCGCAAAAGGTGACAAAGAAAAAACCTATCAAGCTGTCATTAGACATTTTTCAGTTGTCTACTGATAAACCGTCGGCGTCAGAAAACAACTGAATAGACCAATTCACATAACAAAGATTATTCTAAGAGATGTTTGTTGGTAGTTCGATGCAGCCACCTGTGCTATCGGCTATTTTTGGTTAAACTATAGCTAGACATATTATTTTCAGAGTCGGCATACTATTTCCTTTCACAATTTTGCTGTTTATTCGGTTTATACATATGACCTAATTCTGTGAGACAGAATTCAGGGATTAAACGAAGTTATTATTATTATTAAAACGTAATAACTCTGTTGTTACAGTAACGGGAGTATCATCACTGCCCCCTTCACGGGCGCGAAATTAGATCAAAAAATCAAGTTCATGTAGTAGACTTCCCAAATCACTCATTGTTAAACTAACATTTGTTTTATTTTTCATTGGTGTTAAATATTATAGATATAGAAATGTTCTTGGTGATTTACTCTACGATTTCCTTAAACGTTATTCTGGTCTGCATCTCTACTTGAATTTAGTGGTTGCTCTCAAATAAATCAGTGAAGTACATAGTCATGTACAATCCAGCGCTTTTCATCAAACAAAAAATATACAAGTGTTGATTTATAGGGATTTGATTGGTTGCATGATTTTCATCATGAGCTGACATTAGTTAGAGAACCATTGGAAAACCTGGGAGTACTGGGTAGATGTTTCGTCCCAGTTTGGGACTCTTCATCAGTACGCACCCACCAGGATTCGAACCCACGACTTTCTGGTTACAAGGCGAGCTCGTATACCATTAAGCCACTTTCCATATCTCCGGTATAAGTGTTGCGTCATTCCGATTGCATGTGCGCGGTTTTGAATCGATTAACAAAGCTCCAATGATTAACCTCTCTCTCCAACTAACTATATCGCTTTTTAATACTCTCACCCTGCCTCACCCACCCTATTTTGTGATTACATGCAAGTGAATGTAATGCACTGGCTGAACTCTCTCAGAGCTAAACTTTGTCGGATTAAGGACTCAATAGATCCAGTTAGGAAAAATAATACAATTTACCAGATACCATGTAATAACTGTTAGGTCAGTTATATAAGTCAAATTAGTAGATCGAGGTAAACAAGGTTATTAGAACGTAAAAAATTTAGCTAGATGTAGAATGATTGACCCTGCTAAGTGAAATAACCTAGAAACAACAAAGGGAACAACAAACAACAAGGGGAAGTTGGAGAGAGAGAGAAAGGGAGAAAATATATATGAGACAAATTGTGAAGCCGTGTGACTAAAACTGACATGATTATGAGTGACAGTAATTTATGCTCGAAACGTGATCCAGTTACTAATACTGTATCACTGTGTGATATTTAAAAATAAACTTATCTAGTATGGAATTACATTCTACCACAATGCCCAAGCTCTGCACTTATATCAGAGATAAAGTTTTTGATGACTTTTAGACTGAAATGTCTTTAACCTTAATTTATGGATTCTGTTCATCACAAAGTCTATAAAATAATATTGCTTTAGAAAAGCAAATACAGTAAAAAACTTCATTACAAACTATCTCGCTTTCTTTGAAGAAATCCCTCTTATTTTCCCCTTCTTCACTTATTATGTAGTGGATCATGGGTCTGAATATGTACAAAACAAAGATGTTTCGTATTTCTCTCAGACAACTCATTAACCACCATTATTCTTTTATAGGAAGCTGATATTTTCAAAAAGTATGCAATCCGAAGTGCTTTTTCCACTTGGTCATACTTAAAATGAACATAATATTCACGTGAGTATAAGTTATGTGAAAGGCACCAAGACAGTGAGTATAAGTACTACAATGCTATATGTTACAGACGGACCCACGATGTCACAAATCACTCACATTGATCAGTATCATTCGTCAGCCAGGTCAAATTAATCTCAGCACTTCTAAAATGTTCTGCCCTCCCAGGTTTACATTCATGAGCAGCCTACACAAACTGATTCAAATTGGATAGTTAAAGTGTTGTACTATTCTTAGGACACTCATAAAAAATCTTGAATATCAAGTAGATAGACTGCAAGAATGCCAGTTAGCTTGTTTTGTTAAATATTCACTGATACCTTGGTGTTTATAATCATATCTTGATGCTTACCAGAATACTTTTATTCCAACTGATGTTACATTGGATTTTGTTCAATGGACGTCTGAACAAATTTATTTGTATTGTCATCAATAATCTAGAGGTCCTATCTGAGTTTGAGTTTTAACCAGTATTCCGAAGGACTATAAAGTTTTAGTTTAATTTCATGCATAAAAATAACATTTTGATGTCAATATTTCTTCCACTGACTTCTCATTTTTCTTCACTTCCTTTATTTGTTTTTATGTGATGTGTCAATTGCCTGTTGACTGCGGTGTGATCGACTTAGATGTCACGATTCATCAGTTGACACTGTGTACCCGTTACCACTATTTTTAATATTTTGCTCATAGATCACGAACCTTACTTTGAACAGGTTAGGATGGATCATTATCTATCTTACATATTTATTAAACTAATTCACAGAAATGTTACTTACTGAACACGGTGTTATTTTTAATATGAGTTTTGATTCCAAATGCAGCATAATTCCGATCACAGTCTAACACTCCAATGTTATCGAAAACTATTTGGTTTGATGACTGAATAGCAAACTGCTTCAAGCTTGATTAGGCCACAGACGACCAAAACTAAATAGTTTTATAGCGAGACAAACTACTTCTCTTTGCTCAATTATCCCAAATTGTCCTCTATCAAATGTCTGTGTACAAAGAAAATTAACCTTCAGAAAAAGGTGTAATATATAGTGCTAAACGAAATTTAGATGACAGAAGGAAAGAAACGATAAAAAAAGACATACTCGAAATAACATGAATAGATTGGCTGGAAAGTGGATTATGACACAAGGAAAACGCAGTAGCACTGATCTGCCTGAATGCAAATTACATTCTAAAAGTTTAATTATCTTGTGGAAAAGTGTCTTATTGTAATAAACTAATAATAATAACAGCAATAATAATACGAATAGTCGAAAACCACTTATGTACTGAAAACTAATTAAACAGAATGAAATACAGTTAATGTATGTTAGGATTACTGAATATGGTGTTTGATCTTTTTCAAAATTGTCAGTGTCACAATTAGATGATCTCACTAAGAAAAATAAGAACAATCATTAAGTTTATTCACACAAATAAATAAGAAGTGCACTAAGATAAACAGTCTTCCTAGGATCTGTCACAAATGCAAGCCTGTATTGTTAAAAATGTTCGTTCTTTACAAATAGTGAACAGGCTATTCTGAGCTGCGGTTTCAATTATCACATTTCAGCTAACAAACTTCAAACGATAAATCTAAATGAACTTTTGAGTGAACAGGAACAATGCATTTTCACAGTAGCTCCCCATCAATATCAATGATGATTCATATTATACACGTGTTGTTTTCAGTAACGGGTATTCGAAGAAGAGAAAACTGTAACAAAATATGGAATTCTGCATTAATGTGCACTCATTCTGCTGTTGTTTTTCTTTCATTACTCCTCGTTTATTTTTGCCAGTATTTTTCTTCTCTCTGTATGGTCTATACATTAGAATAAATGTGTGATTCATCAGTTTCGAATGATAAACATGATTTGAAATTTCGCATGATTTTCGAAGTGTTTTACTTTATTGTTTATAGAGAGGGAGAGAAACAGTGAGAGCAAATAAGGAGAAATATTAGAACATAGTAATCATATGTCGTATATATATAGATATGTAACAATCGTGTAGTGATTGCTAAGTTAACCATATGACATGGGATGGTGTGGGAAAAGAATCAGGAAGCCTGTTTTCTTTTAAATGCTGAACTTGTAACAGTATTATCAAAATAATAAGCCGTCTGTCAGCTTATAGTATTTTTAAAAAGAAATAATCAGAAAAATGATGATATGATCTTAGATTCAAGGCTGAATTAATACTTAATTGTTTATCTCATTTCACAAAAGACTCGAGAATGAATTTGAGAAAAAAATAAGTTTGAGAAGTAGAATGAGAAATTAGAAGCTCGATCTATGCGTATGCTAGGTACATCGAATTCGTAAAACCATACTATATATGCTACCCACTTTAATAAATCTTTTCACACCGATTATAATCCGTGGTAATTACATAAAAGTGAGTTGACTTTGATTTCAAAATCAAGTTCATTGTTACTGATGAACTAAGGTCGACTCAAGGACAAAAGGCAAACCATTTGAGCTGTCCTAGAGATACTGGGCTATTTAAATAGTCTGATATCAACAGATTATAATTTGTTTCTCTTTCCTACTTTAAGTTTTATTTACTATGGCTGGCTTTATTATTTCTCATCAAAATTAATATTTCCTACTATGGCTTTCTAAACCGACAGCTTCATTGTCTATATATTATAACCGAAAAGTAGCGATGATCTTCTAAAGTAAATTGTAAACATGTTTACATCTCACATTTCATAGACATGCATAATATCTAATATACTGTTAGTGGACTGAATTTTTTGACTTACACACATATTTTAACTGCCGATCGTTCGAATGTATAGCCCATTCTACAAAGGAAGAGTGCAAATCACACATAAATGTATATATGCTTTACATTAATAAATATGGGGAATGTATTAATTTGTCAAACTCGCCTGGTTTACTAGCCCACTAGTTTTCTAACCGGTCCCAAGCCCAGAAAAAGAGGGAAGTTGGGCGTGGAGCTAGAGGCCCTACACCACAAAATCAATCAAATTGCCACAAAAACTTCAACGCACAACAAAAATATTAAAAATACAAAAGACATAAAACACAAACTTATTCTTCGCTGGAATAGGGAAGGCGAAATGACACAACAGGCTAGTGAAAGAAAGCTTTAGGGAAGTCAGTCAGCCTATCTGTCTTCTTCCGATGAGAGTAGGAATAAAAATGGGGACGTGACATGTACGTACACTGTACGAGGCTGGATGGGAAGGCTGTCCAGGTGACCAAAGAAATGTAAAGATACAGCACAGAAGTGCTGGGTATCTGCAAGAGCAAATGGAACGGATGTGGATTATCCAGATTGTCAACTGGAGAGTCAGTAATCTACTCCTGTCTAGTCATCGGGACGACAACCACGAGAACACTGAGGTAGTGAGGGGCTATAATGATGTCACCAACAACAGCCAAAGCTCTAACACAGTGGGAACCAATCTCTTCCTGAAGGATTATGACTGTGCTACGCGCATTGCTACAAACAACGAGGAACAAGAGAAGAAGGAAAACTTTTATAAACAATAATGACCAACACCTTAAATGGTGACATCAAAATCCTCATGGGCGATATGAATGCTAGCTGAACTGGGAGTTGATAATACAGGAAGAGAACTCATCATGGGTCGAGAGGCTCTGGCCCAGAAAAATGAATGGAACGGTGAATTATTTGCAGACTTCTGCACTTGCAAATATTTGGTGATCGGAGGCAGCGTGTAGAGGCGTAAAGATATACACAAAGCAACACGGATTTTGCCTGAAGGACACACCACAAACTAGATAGACTTCATCTCAATGCTGCCCCGCAAGGAAGTGGAGACGCAGCCTGTTGGACAAAAAGCATCAACTAGTTAAAGGAACATTCAAGGTGAAGCTGAAATCCATGAAAACAACTGGAGACGGGCCACTGTAATGCAAGCTCAACATTCAGAAACTGAAAGACAAAACTACAGGGGATGCCTTCACTACAGATATGATCAGAGCAAAGTCAGAGACACTACGTGGTATCACTGAGGAAACCTGTGTGGTAGAACATTGGAACTCTCTGAAAGTAATGTTCAAGGAAAAGTGTGCAACTGTTCTAGGGAGAAAGAAGAGACACGACAAGGAATGGCTCCCAACGGACACCTACTTAGAAGCGAATAGAAGAAAGGGAGGTGAAGAATGGGAAGATGACTCGGTGCAAAGATGCACAACAGCAGAAGGAGAAGCTGAGTTCAATGTACACTGCACTGAATAAAGAAATGAAGATGAGTGCTAGAAAAGGCAAAAGATAATTCTACAACACACTGACAACTGAAGCAGAATAGGCAGTCCGCAGGTTAAAGAGACCTCAGGACATTATATCAGATAACCAGATCTGTATCCGGGAGGAGATCAACCCAGATGAAGAGACCAAAAAAGATGTTCAAGAGGACCTGGTTACCAAGGAGGAGAAACGAATAAAACAACTGGTTGATCACTTCAAAGAACTCTTGAATCTACCATCACCCGCAACTCGCCCAGAAATACAGCACCGACAACAGCTCGCGCAGAACTGCCTGACAGTGGACCCCAATCCTCCAACGAAAGCAGAAATCCTGAATGCGACCAAGCTACTGAAGGCCAGTTGGGAAGGTAGCAGGATCAGATGGAATTCCCTTCGAATCACTGAAAACGGACCCAGAGACTGCAGCATATGTGCTCACGCCATTATTGCAAAAGGTTTGGAAGGAAGGGAAGGTACCTACCAATTGGAAGGCTGGCTACCTTGTCAAGTTATGAAAGAAGGATGAGTTATGCCTCACTCTGCAATAACTAACGTGGAATAATGCTCGTGTCCGCGCCAATTGATATGCTAAGTCGTGTTGTCCTTGAAAGAATAAAAGATGTACTGGATACAGAACTCCTCCGAGAAGAAGCTTGATTCAGGAAAGGCAAATCATGTGCTGATCAAATTGCAACTCTACGCATTGTCATCAGAGAACGAAGCATAGAATGGCAGTCAAACCTCTCTCTACCTCAAGTTCATCGATTTCGAAAAAGCCTTCGGCAGAAGGTGTTGACCGAGAAGTAATTTGGAAACTTTTGTGAATGAAAACACAGTAAGTGAGACAGTATAATCATTTAGAGTCCGCTGAATGCATTACATATGGCTTTCTTTCACAATCGCGCAATGTTAAGAATACTTAAAAGTCCATACGCTTAAAAACAAGAAAGTAACAATCCAAATAGTTCTTAATTTCATTTGGAAAACAAATAAGTATGCCAACATTTTAAACATTGCATACTGAAAGCTGTGTAATATTAGTTTGACTGACTATTTTTGTTTTGTAGCGCAGAAGAGAGTAGCGCCAGGTCACTGAAACTATTACTTCACCTCTGTCCACATTCTGCAGCACTGACACAATGAAGGTACTAATTTGATTAGTTGGAAAAAACGGCTAATGTGTGCATTATCTCTCTTGCCAACCGATATGAATAACCGGAAACAACTCAACTAAACCTGTTCTGGCCCCCATTCAGGTCGATGTGTTCTGCAGAAAACAATCACTTCACTCACTTGTGATGCATCTCGTTACCAGTGTGCTAAATCAATTCAACTAAGACAACTCAATCAGCTCAAACCACCTGGATCTACACTTCTGTTGTTATTGAAGTACATGTACATGTCACTTCTTGCGTTCCAAGTGGGATATATGGCTTCAGTTGTACATCTCCATTTCACTCCGTACTCTATCTTTTTTTGTCCAGCCTCATTACTGCCCACAAGTTTCACTTCCTCCCAACACGATCATTTCCATATCATCCTTGGACTCCCAGATTATCACTTCCCATTCATTTTCCACTCGATTGCTGAGCATGTAATATCACTTGAATGTCTTCTCAGCTTATTTCCAGTCCGTCTCCATTCCCTTCTGCCTATTTGCAGGATGCTAGCAACAAGTAGGTTCTTGGCTAGTTCGCTGCCTATGAGGGGCTCGTGCTTTTTATTTTTACATACTGGCCATCTGATCTTCAGTACTGACCGATGGTAGCTGTTGAAAGTATGCAGCCTGTTGAAAATTCATCTGGTGACTCGCCCACTAGGCCTCTGAACCGTACGGAAGCACCATCTTCAAATAATTGTTGAAAATTCGGGTCTTCATTGCTGCATTAAGTGGTATAGATCTTCATACCGATTTCGAAGTAATGAACACCTGCCTTATTTTTCCAATCCTGAACATAGAATCCTCATTTTTGCCACCTGTACTTGAATGCTGCTGACTTTGAAATTTCTCTCGCTGATAGTAACTGATGTTTGTTATTTTTGGTTGAATGTCTTTACCACTTGCCTCCCCTATGTTCAGCTGAAGTCCTGCCTTCGCTGCCACTTCTATCAGCCTTCTGGGTTTCACTTGTAAATCTTCTAGTTTGTACAACACGAGACATAAATTATTTGTGAAATCCAAATCTCATAGAGTTATCTTGTCGGTCTAACATATACCGGCCCTCCTGCTCTCCATGGCCTGTTGCATGATCAGGTCTACCATAATCTAGAAGATAATTGGTGATAGTAAGTAACCTTGTCTTACTTCTATCTTTACTTCAAAGGGTTCACTGAGTTTAGCGTAATGGTGTCATCATATAGGGGCTAAATGAACTTTGTAAATTTTTGGAGCCCTGTACTCCATTCTGTTGAAGCAGATTCCAAATCACTTCATGGTTGAGGTAAAGGGTTCACCGCCATTCTGTGCTCGGTTCCATGGTGCGTAGAACTGCTATTTGATACACATATGGTTTCCCTGTTCTGCGCAAAATTTTACATCCAGAACATCTTTTATTTTCTCCAGGATTACGCTGCCTAATATCTTGCGTGGTTTGGACGGCAGTATGATCCCTAGCCAGTCTTAGCAAGGACCTAAGACGCCCTTCCTCGATAAATTGACAAGATAGCCTTTCTTTCAACCGATAGGTACCTTTCCTTCCTTACTTTCTGCATTGACATGAGCATTTGGGTATTTATCTCTTGATCCATTTCCAGTGTTTCCGGAGAAACTCAACCTGATTCTGCCCATTTTCTAGCTTTTATGAACTTTATAGTCTTTAAGTCTTCTGTTTTGTGGGAAGAATGATGTTCATTGGCAGTTCTATTTCGTTAAAGTGTCTTTTGTTTTCCCCAGCACTCTTCTTCGCACCTTTGTTCGGTGCTGTGTATGTTACATTCAGCTTCTGCTTCGATGTTCATTCCTGAAATGCTTTATCGTGTGATTCGCCACACTGCTCTCCTCTGCTAGCTTCCAGATATCCATAGTTAAGCTTCCCTTGCCCTATCTCCTCTTCTTGACTAACAGGTTCCCTTTCATGTTGCTCTTAGAGATTCCTACTTCCATTTCAATCAGGTTTGTCTGGTGAGTTGTTCTTTACACCCCCTTATGTTCCTGGTGGAGCTCAGAGCTTCAACTTCTCAGCTTTGGACTCTATGTAGCGATAGTACTTTCCTACTCATTTGGGTTGCTAACCTCATACCTAACCTTTCTACCTTTACCAGGCTTAGTAAAGTAGGCGAGGTTTCAGAGTAAACTGTTCTAGAATCGAACCTGGACATTTAGTGTGCTTGGTGAGGGTCCGACCATTGAACCATTGACCCACTAGTATCTGGGTGCTGTACTTGAATTAGGATATAACTCTTCGAAGGCTTTCAACATAATCTTCAAGGTGTCTTGCTCTAGATAGTGATGCAAAACTCAGTCTGCTCGTCCTCTTGATCTTGTGTCCAGTGGACTATGACTCCACTTTCTTGAGATTGAATTGGTGTCTATCTAGATTTTCATATATCCATCTGATGAAACCCACGTAGCCTTGTGGTTATCCTTGTACTTCTACACACTATCCGTAATCGTCAAATCAGCAGAGGAGTAGAATTCTACATATGGCTCTACATTCTCATGGATTTATTAATCTCTTTTTCTTAAAGTCTACAATTTTTTTAAAAAGACTACAAGAATCTAGATGAAATGTAGTACTCTACAAAATATTATCACCTGCATTGAGAGATAGTTTCACGCAGAATGTCAGTTCACCCTTTCATGAATTCTGATTTCCTAAAATTGTTTTTACAGAAGCACGCTTATGACCATTTCTTCATACAGATCCCACTTAACTGTATGATGAATGTAAAATAGTAATACTTGTAGCAATTTAAAAAATTCAGCTTACATAATTACTGATAATGTTAGCTTTGGAACATTTTACCTAGTTATGAAAGAAAGGTAACCCCTCATTAAATGAGCTTTTTGGTGGGTAATACTTCAGAAAATAATCTATGGGAAAGGTATTAAAATGCCATGAATTTTCTGGAGATACAATTTACACAATTCTCATGAAGTGTGTGTCACGCTTTTTCACCGGATAAATTACTTCCTCTTTTCTTAACTTTGTACAAATGTTAAGCAAATAACAAAATTACTCAGTACAGTAAGAGAATAAAACAGAAATGAAATATCCGCCCTCCTTAGAACAGATGCCATAAGTGAAGTACGCTTTTCCCCGAAAACTGTTAGAATTTAGTCGTATTTGTGTGACAAACGTGCTAGGCTGAATTCGATTACAAAATATTGTAAAACGGGAGACAATGGTGATTAATCATAATAGATTTGTAGAGTGTGGGGTAGGAAAATTGACAAGTCAGTTCAAGGTTATAAAAGGTGTCAGGTGAGTGGCTAGTACAGAGTGGTCTGTGTTAAACAGGAGATAGTAAGACTGCAATGGGAGGTTCATAATGAGATAACGAATATGTGAAATGAAACAGGTGGAGGCATATATTGAGAAAAGAGATAATATCACTAATTTAGAATTTAGCATTGAATAAATTAGACCAATAGGCAAGAATATTTTAATGTAATGGAAAAATCATAAATTTTTGAAATAACCAACGCTGGAGTAAATCCAATAAAAAGAAAGAAATAGAAACTTTGTTGACGAGTGCTAACCATTACATTAACTAGTAACCTTTATTATCAAAAATCATTAATTTTGGTGACATAGAAAATACAGATCCAATTGTAAAATCGAAGTAATTAGTCTCCATTGAAAGCATTATGAATTTATCTTCGCTTAGAGTTATAGATGTTTTTTGGATGCTTTGACAGATGTTATACACATTTTTCAAAATTACCACAGTTGTATCTGCTGGTTTTCGCAAAGATGACTGGTGAAAGTCATGAACTGTCTTTAAACACTGTTTTTTTGACGTCGCACGATATTCGCATGCAGCTGTTGGTACCATAGGAGAATTATTTGCCCCTCATAAATACTTATATGGTCAATCTTGTATTATTTGGATGTTGTAAAGTGAAAAGTATCCTTCCCATGTAAATTATCGAATTTTTTTACTTTATTTATCTAACGTCCAGTGAGTGTCGAAAGACACAAGTTTCGAGGTGAATATTAGATGGTTGGAGGCAATAGACAGGAAGACTTGAACCTAGGTTTCGTGCTAGTCAGCACTCATCAGAAAGGCATATCTTCAACCTTGAAGGAACTGATGTCCCTCCTGAGATTCCAACCCGCGTCACCCAGTGTTGCAGTGAGAGATGTTACCACTGAGCTATTCGGGCTCGCGATTGACATCCTGTAGGACTGTATTGGATCCTACGCGAGCCCGAATAGCTCAGTGGTAACATCTCTCACTGCAGCACTGGGTGACGCGGGTTGGAATCTCAGGTGGGACATCAGTTCCTTCAAGGTTGAAGATATGCCTTTCTGATGAGTGCTGACTAGCAGGAAACCTAGGTTCAAGTCTTCCTGTCGATTGCCTACAACCATCTAATACCATCAAATCAATGTGCACCATGATGGCGAGCTACCTAGAATGGTGGCCACATTGCAAACCTGACTGATAGAATTCAGTCTGCACCGAAGAAAGGACTAGACACATCACACTAGTTACTAGTGTCCAATCTTTGAGCTGAATATTGATGCGACAGAGAACTACGATAAAAATGACTGAAACTCTTGAGTTTATTGCTGACCAATTTTCTGTCAAAAAGTGGATGCGAACTCCTTTGTTAAAGTCTATTTTAACATGCATGTTATCATTTCCAGCATTAACATACATTTAAGAATTATTTGTATTGATAAGAACAGGTTGTATGATGAATCTTACCTGGAATATTCTTGTGAATACTTATGCATATCAGTCTAGAGGTTTGTAAGCAGTGTAGTGTCAACAAAATATCACTGCTGTAAGTCACTAACAAGGTTACTGGAAGACTTTAGTTACAAGATCTCTTGTCAGTGTACTGTAAGTCGAAATGCAATCTGAATGTCGAAATATTTGATATCATTTACATACACACACTCTCTCTTTCATTTAATTATGAAGCCAGTAACTAACTTATAGCATCAAATCAGTTTGAAACAGCTTCTACTAAAAGGATGTTAAGGTTATAATGGATGGTCCTGAGTCTTTTAGAAAAGCTAAACCTACGTCATCATGCATTTATGGGAGAAAAGATTAATAGCGATCTATTATGATTATTAATGTGAGTCCAGACAAATAATTTGTGCTTATCTGTGACAAATCACTAGTTGTTCATAGATAATTCACTTTTTAAATGTACTTTTATGAGAATTTCACAGGTAGTATTTTATCTACTTATTCTATCGAAAATACTTCACTATATATATATACATATATATATATATATTTGAAAGTACAGGGAAAATTTTATGCATACTACATCACTGAAATAAAAAAAATGTAGTAAAACAATAAATATGTTGATTACAACATTAACACTGTCACACTAAATCTTTATCTGAATTTACACCACTCTATCTTAATCACCTTTCAGATTATATCCACGAAAGGTAATAGCTATGTATCAGGAAATTATAAATTGTCACATTTATATTATTCTTTCCTGAAATAAATGTTAAACTATAAGAAATGAAAACCGGAAATTAACAAGGAGAATTCCATTTCTCAGTCAACTTTACCATCTTAGCATTAATAGTTAGTATTAGTATTGTCACTGTTGGTAGGAGTACACTTACATTTTATGGTACATCAGTCAATCACAACCGATTTCGTTTCCACTCTATTATTCATTGATAGTACTAGTTGTTATTGTATGGTAAGAAAAACTCTTAATTAAGAAGGCTGTTGTTTTTTGTTGCTCTTATTTTTTTTTTAATTCTCGCACCATATTTGACAGACGTCGGAAAAAATGAGTCAATCCACAAAAAATCTCTTGACTAGCCAACCAATCTGTTAACATTTTTGCACTATTTTCCCTTCTATCTTGAAGTGGCAAGTACTTGAGGAAAAAAGAAACCAATTCACCTTTTATAGTAAGTAGTAAAGTGGAAACCGGCATAACTCTTACAGTTTTACACAATACCAATGAGTTTATTTCAACCGTAGGAGAATGTATTATTATTATCACGTGAATATTTAAGGTTTATAAATATTGTATTCAGTAAAAAATAAAATTTTAATTGCGAATACAAGGGAAATCAAGTGTCTGATTTGACTTTATTCAGCGGAAACGACACATATACAGACTACTAGGAGTGGATTTAACAAAACATAATTTTCATTTTGATTTTTAGATTCAGTATCTACATGTTTCCGAATGAAGACCACATTGTTTAATAAAAACACTCAAGTTAAATAGAACAAACAAAAGGAAGACATGAGAAAACGGAAATCACTTAAACTTAAAAACCCAAGTTTTCAAGAGCTCCAATGAACTTCAGTTGACAATAACTTGTGAATTGAAGCACCCCGAAATCCAACCAAATATCACTTCACATATCCACACAAGATGAAGTAATGAGGCCTGTGGTATGGAAAGTTAAGATTTTTTAGCATGACCTGTGCTTTTTGTATCTATCTTGAATGAACCTTTAAATAAAAACCTGTGATAGTGTTATCACTATATATATATATATATAAAGACCAGTTTCCTATGAAAAAAATTAGTGAAAGCCGTCTAGTAAATAAAGAAATTCTTGGTTAGATTGAAAGACTATCGAAAAGGTTATGGTCTGCTTTTTCCTTACTGGAAAATTATTTCAGGATCAGCAGTGTGACACAGAAGATATCAAGACTTTAAGTTTATGAAGAGAAAAATTTATGTTCTGTGTAACATCTAGACTGTGTCTGCTGTCTCATATGAACGTATCTTTAGTAATTTTGAAGATGATCAGCGAGTGAATACTAAAGATTATAGATTTGAGAACATATGTCTGATAGCAGATAGATATTAATACATATCCCGAAATAATTGCCTATTACATAATTCCTGACACTTAGTTCCTCAACTTAGCCAATAGTGCCGTTCAAAGCTGTTATGTCTGCAGAGAAACTGAAAGGTATTCAGTGTCCCATTTATTATGTGAAGGCTGAGACAACAAAACAGCTAGGGCATGCATTTGAGACTCATGCTGTTACTTGACTTTGAATAACTTTGGAACTTCTCAAAATCACTCACCTACGAAGTAAGAATCACTATAATCAAATCTGTCCTTTACATCTCAAAATATTCTGTACCTCAATCTGTTGTAGCATTAACGTAGTGAATTTTTCCCTATCAAATATCAGAGTAAAATCTCTCCAGGCAATAATATATAAATGTTTGACAGTTAAAAGTGGCTGAAATGCCGTTAGCACAGCTGTCAACGTCAGTTAACGTAACCTTTTCAGTTATGCATCATAAAAATTATTTTGACACATAAATTGAGTAATCATACTAAACGTGTGTTTGAATGACGTGTTGATGTTTCAGTATTTCTATACTTATTGACTGATATACTGTTATATGCTAGACTTCTGTGACTTCTGATCGTTACAACAGTTTTAAACTGTTTATTTAAAGTCTACGTCACTAAGACTCCTGTATCAGTATTAAATATTTCTCAAAGTAATTTTGTGCGACAATCCTTCAGAATCATCATCCATTGACAGATTCGCTGCGCAACACAGAAGTCAGATTATTCAAATAATGATTAATGCAATCATTACAACACCTAACTTAATAAGTTTCGCTATGTTTTTCTCGGTAGCATCACCACTTTCTCATAAACAAGTGATATTTGTTTTGTCATTGTATGTGACATTAGAATTCAGAAATTTCATTAGTGATCTAAATAAAGATATTTTGTCACGAAGCAACACGAGAAACCAAGAACCACGACAGAGTCATTTCATCCTATTATGGAAACTCTTCCGTATGCTCACTCATGACCTCATCAGAGACTGGATCCATTAAATTCAGTTTATGAGGCGGTTACACTGCTGTTCAGCTATACAGCTACTACCAAACAATGCCATCGGCGATCATCCACTTAACACACGCCACAGTAAACCCCTTTCACCACAGCTTCATCAGAACCTCACGATGGCCATAATAAAGCCAGTCATTTATTTTCAGTGATTCACTGACTTATATCTTTTATTGAAGAAATTTACACTGAAATTAATCCTATCCATACAAACTGAAATCTGAATATCAGCTAAGGAGAACAGATATGTCACTAAAAACTGCTCACAGAACTAAGGATAATAAATATGACTGAAACAATGTAACTAACTGAGTAACTAAGACTAGGTCTCTACAAATTTGAAACTGTTTGCCTAAACTACAATAACGAATACTCTTAATTCGAACTGCCGTACAAATTATTACAATGTAGCAAAATTACTGTCTTTAGAAATGTCAGATTCCTAAAGAAACAAACTTTTAAGGAGGTCACTGTGTTTTCATTCCCTAATAATATTGAAACAGAACTGTTTTTGTTGAATAAAGTCCAGATATCATTTAAAAATATAAACACCTAAATAGGTCTGAATAGAATTCAGCGAAATTTTAGTTGCTCTTTTCATACATCAAGTTTTCTTCACGTTCAATTCTCTGTGGCTTTCTGAACATGTATTTATGTTAGCTGTGATGCAGTAAAGAGCACCTGAATAAATATTTTGCATATAGTTTTACATGCAGGAATTAAAATTCACAGTTAGTTAGGTGCCAGTGAATTCTACAATAAATGTTTTTAGATCATAAGTAATCATTTACTAGACGCTTCACAATTTAGTTTGATTTTAATTGCTCGTTCTTTATTATAATCATTATTTTGAAAATTAAGCCACGGTGAGAGTTTCTGATACAGTTTTGTCTAACATACCAACATTCTGGGAAAAATTCGTCCTGTCACCAAAGTTATGTTGTGAATGGAGAAACTATTAGTTTTATGTAAACACTTTGTTACAAGACAAAGACCTACGGAATACATGTCTTAGAGTTTATTTGACAAATTCGTGAACCAATTATTGTGCTAACTGTCATATCACACAGGTATTCCCCAAATTAATGTTCACTAACTCTGAAATAGGATACTTCGTCCTACATAAACTGTTGAAAAATAAGTAGTCAATAAATTTCTATCATCCTATATTGGATTTTCTGGTTGCACTTTGCAACATTATGTAATTTTTTCAATATATTCAGTTTCCTATTCACATTTCTCCTACAGAATGTGAAAATGTTCTTAATAGAAACCTGGTTTTTAAAGGACTTGACATATCGTTACAATTAGAAACACTTTCATAGTATAGACATGTTTTGTCATATTTGCTTTTTCTGTATGAATTTAGCTTGATAATAATTAGTGAAGTAGATTCTCGGTAACCAAATAGGGAAAGCACAGAATTTTCATTTTGAATTATTTTCGTTCAAAACATCTGATTCGAGTCATAAAGCTAATTTAGCTAACGAATATAAAAAGGTTTACATCAAGGAGTGTTACGACAATGGTCCCTTATTTATGGAATATATATATATATGCAATCATAAAGATTAGTAGTTCTTTGTCTATAAGTCATAAGTAGTTTGTGGAATTCAAAGGTATGAGATGGATGATTTTCTTTCCAGAATTAGTTTTTTTGCTGGTTATCTATGTCTGCTCTGCAAAACTCCTCATCTCGAAGTTGACAAAGTTAATTTCTATGTAAAGTGCACCTTCACTCTGGTAAGCTTCGAACTTCTTGATAGCTTGATGGACCGGATAGATATCAGACCAATCATTTATCAGCTAATCGTTATTCAGCCTTATAATATCGCTATGTAAATTGATATTGCTGTGCAGTATTTTAAGTTATCAAATCGCAAATCACAGAAATTTCAGTTTTATCTAGCCAAATAACATGTGCATTAATAATATAAAAGGTAGATTGCTAACATAACTAAATCCGCTTCAGTAATTAGTTACAACCTTAGAAATTACAACAGCCTAGTTGCATCAGACCTACATTCTATCCAACTTCTTCCTAAATAAGTTTTCAGTCGTTCGGAATAGACTACTAGGTAATGTGCCTATTGGATTTTCTGGATAATATTAGAAAATGTAAATATTTGGCGACTTACAATAACAACCTAAAGAGATCTGAAAACCTAACTGGCCCCAAATTCTATAAATACTTCACAAAAACTGCATACTTTCTCCTGTGACACATCCTTAATGGCATTTGTGGATATTACCTTTACAAAAATAGTCGAATCTCGCTCACTACTTGTACAGAGCCAATAAACCTGTAAATTTAACAAATAATGAAAATATGCTGACGGTCTCATTACAAATCTCACTTTCATGATAGTAATTTTGAAGCTCCTGCATGCTTCATTTGTCATTTCACATGGATTAGTTCGTCATTATTCTGATTCATAACTGCGTATGAAGTAAAAATTACCTGTTGGTGATTACTCTTGAAGTAATAATACTTCTTTAAACATTTAACTGGACAGTGACTACTGTGGTGAGCCGCTTGCGGTTAATATTGCTGTTCACAATGCTTATCGGTAAAATAACTAGTGTTTTACACGAACAATTCTACGATTTTATGAACAAGCAACCATATCTACCATTTGTAACGCAACCACTAATTATTACCCGTCTTTGGTTAAATTTAAACAATGACGATGCACAAGATTATACCATGTGCATTGCTTCTGTCGATGTTATTATATTGCCTTGACTTATATATATCTTGTGTATTTGAATAACAGTAGATTTACTTACTCCATGTATATATCATTAAGCATATTGATGATGCCTGTAAACTGGCGTCCCTCATGCACAAACAGATGAGAATATATTATTAATACAACACTGTTATATTATCGTTAGGTCAGTGGCTGTGTGGTAATATGCTTAACTAGGAACCATATTGCCACTGTCTTAATCAGTAGTATCATTTTAAGTATAAATGGAAACTTAAACAAAAAGCTGTTCAGAGAAGGTCGTTTTCGAGATCACACGAATATTCACAAGAGTGAGAATTGGAAAGTAGAGATTAACGCGTGTAAAGAGGTGAAAATATAAAAAAGGGCTATGGAAAAATGTATGTGAAAAGTCAGTTTCTAATAGCACTTAATCGGTACTTAAGATCGTTGTACAAGGAATAATATGCAAATCTAGATACAAATAGTGGCAAAATTTAACACTCTGGCGTATGTACTTACTCCATTCTTTTAAGAGATTCAGCCTGATTCATCCTAGGTGAAGGGCTGCCAAATCATAATCTTAAACTAAATTTCGAATGAATTAGATGGAAAATGATATGATTAACTCACTATTGTGCAGAAAATATGAAATGATATCATTTCACAGTGACTGTTACCTTAACGACCTATTAAAATGTATCAATCGAGCTAACTGTTTCAGCTTGGTGTAGGGATTCTCCTAATGAATATGCCAATTTTTTATCTTTTCATTGCTCACTTACAAGAATAAAACTATAACTTTCTGTTGAATTAAAGACCCACTTCCTGAGTGCTTCTCTACTTCTTGAATTGAGACCACGGTTACTACACCCGCAAGTGGAGCTGAAATTTTAATTTGAGGTTGTCTACCAAAGCAAATAGTGTTTGGCTTCGTTAGAATTTAACAAAAATTTCTAAAATGAAAATATTGATGATGATTTTGTTTCATTTCTGTCATATAGTAGGACTGCATTATCTAGTCAGAATAATAATGTCTGTTCAAATACGAGGCTTATGCTATTCGACTAATTAAGTAGGGCTTTTTATAACATCAGTGAACTGTATGCCCCAAAAGTTATATCAGAAACGCTACAAATACTTTCTTCATATTTATGTAATCAAACTACTTGAATTTAAGCAAATTTTTGTGTAAATACCCAAGTAGCTGAAGTAGAATGATTGTTTAAGTTCTGAGTTTATTTATATCACGAACATAAAACTTAGCGGAGCATGAATATAGCCCTGAAGAACTAAGTGAATGATATTATATCCACTTATAAATTAAGACTATAAGTAAACACTTGAATTAATTTCAAAAAATGAATAATAGCCTGTGCTGTTGAATTATGCATGATTTATCAAAATGTCCTTATAATTTTATACTCATCTACTTCATAGGTTGAAATTAAGTGATGAAATACTTCTTAATCCTAAATTTATAACAACTTCTTACGGATATTATCTGGTGTATTTTTATCTATTTGTTCTCACTCCCAAAGAAACGGTAATACGCTTACATAATTTTGCATATGAAGTAACAGTATTCGAGCCATTTTATGAAATATTATATTCAGTGAGGCTTGAAGTAGAGATGGAAGTTCTAAACGCAAATTATGCGATAAAAAATACATTGACTAACAGGTGAAGTGAAATATTACATCCCTGCTAAAATGTATTTTACACGAAACAAAACATTATTGGATTTTAAAAATCAGAGATAATCCAGGTGATCTGAGCATGGTAACCGGAATGAGCAGTATAGGTTAGCAATTACTCAGTAAGACAATTATATGCTTGTAAATGCAAATGACTGTTATAAAAATTGAGCTAGTATCATCAATCAAGCCTTATTTCAGACAGTGTGCTAGATGTATTACAGAAATTCTAAGTGTATTTACTTTCAAATTATTCCCTCTATACAACATCCACAAGTAAAACAATAATCTGAAACACAACTTGTGTCGCAGTGTTGCACCATACGAATTATGATCCAACAGTTGACGATGTTTCCCCTTTATTTTTTCAAGAACTGTACAGCGTTTTGTTGAAAGCTTAAATCAAAGTGTGCGCGAGTTTGTGTGATCAATGGAAATAATTGCACTGATTTAAAAAATGAAGAAGTGCAGAAGAGTTTAAGTATTATGATGGATGGAGATTTTGATAACCTAGTGATTTAAACACGCCGCAATGCTTGGCAAATAGCTTTGCAGAAATATCATAAAATGGGTTCTTTTCATGAATTTCGGTAAAACAATGATGAAGTTTGTGGAATAATTTGAGTTTTTACCTCACCTTCGACTAGATATAGCCTGGAAAAACTACAGATGTCATATGAGTAAAAATGATCTGGAGGACCCAAGAATTAAGAAAAGTTAGTCTATCAATTAAAAATAATCACTGGTACCCTATGGACTAGAATTTTTAGTTAGAACTTTAGTGCTGCATAGTCTGCAGCTTTGGATTCAGAAAGAAATAATCGATAAGTGAATGGAATACTTGAAACTATTCTCTTATGTCATAAGACAGGAGCTATCAACATTCACCATATAGAGAGAATTACCCAATCATAAACACAGATTACAATTTTATAAATATGACTTCTTTTAATTTCTGAAGTTAAATTGAAAATATGTTGTCTTATTTATATGTAGAAACCACCGTATAAGCCTTTGGACATTGTAAATTGACAACGTTTAATTTATAAAACGGAAATTCTTTTGCATAGCCCTACATAAAGGTTGTCGTTGGAATTATATTTCACTTGTAACGTTACAGAGTTGCATGATTCAGTGGAAGAATATTGAAGCAGCTTTCTCCTTAATAAGGCAGAAGATAAACCTTGCTGAAATTACTACCAGTCTATAGTAGAAGTTATTCGTCACTAGAACCTTGGTTTATTTTTCCTGTACGTATAAGAAGAGTTAGCTAATGTATAACGAAACATATTTCAGCCATAAGCACAGAAGTCACTTCTGCGAAGCTACATTATGGTAAAACACTTGAGTAATTTAAATATCCCCATGGTATGCATTCAGAATAAGAATAACTGTATCAAACAATTGTTTTCAATGAATTCTTCTCCAAGCTGTGCAGATATAAATCCATTAATTTTTCCATAAAATATCCAGTCACTATTAAATCACAGTGCACTGTCCATCAACAAAAAAGAATAATAGTCAGTTAGTTTGGGACATCGTCTAGATATTGAAAGGTAAATCACTTCACTTCTGTATTAAAGCCAAACCATTCATACTAAAGGGCAAAAGAATTATCGAAAAGTACATCCAGTCGACGAGTCCTAAATAAGATAGAAAGCCCCTCCTGGATTCCATTACTAGCTACCATGGAGCAAATAACGTCAGGTTAACCCTGTTGTTTGGTCAAAAAGCTCGAACTAGCAGTCTACCAGTCAGCAGAGACTGTACAATTCGATCCGTTAAATCCAGTCAACAGAAAATTTGGAATAATAATTTCAATAAATAACAGAACAGTAACCCTAATAAAAAGTCCTAGTAGAATGGTTTATTAAGGTGTCATAGACAGTAAGAGAATTTCAGTAAATTATCTACATGGAAAAGAAGTACCTGCAAATTCCTTGTATTGTGCATAAACCTATTTCCTGTAAACTGTAAAAGAAGGAAATAAGTAGTACGTAAATTGTTGAAAAAAGTCAAGCTTCGCATAGAAATTCACTCACCCAGTTAAACTTCTTTTTCTATAGTGACTTTTGTTAATGGTGTAAACCTGTGTAAGAAATCACTTGTCTCTACATAAATGAAAACACATAACAACGTAAGATCAAATTCGCAATCCACAAATTAATTCGTGAATTGAAGTTTTCACCGTTCGAGATGAAATTTCATCACACTGGGTAATTTGCACTGCTTTGGCTCTTTAACCTGAGTCATCAAACTGAGTAGACAGCTGATGAGTTTAGCTTCAGACGAGCGAAGAGGCCATCAAATACTTAGATAACTTCGACATGATATGCAACTACTCATTTCAGTCAATCAGTAGTACATAAATACCAACATACCTTAAATTTCACTGTTGATGAATTAGTTATTTATTTATTATGTCTGGATTCATTCTCAGTTCATTCAGTAGATAAGATGTTTCCCTACAAGTTAAACTAAACCAGAACTATAATCTAACCACTGTTGACTGAAATGCATATGACAAAACGATGCTGACAGATTTAACTACTGCTGGCAGAAGGCTATTTTTTGTGTTTTTCTGTAGCTTCCCCAAACTATGCGGCAAGTCGAACAGTTTATTCTGTATTCATTCGAACCATAAATTTATTGAAAATATTCTGTTTAGCAAATTTCACTTATAACAATGTTTCTGCTCTTAGCTTTAAAGTTCAGTGAACTGTAAGACTCAAATTATGATGTAGTTAATTTTATTTCGTCTCACTTTACTGGAGGATAGTGCAAACTTGCTGGTAATCAGTAGAAGGTAATCATTAACACTCCGAACCATCATTCGTTCTCTTTAAGAAAAGTTATTATCCATAATTTTTTGTTCAGAGTTCTCGTTAAAATATCAATAAGACTACAAAAAAATTGTTTGTCTTTAAATTCCACTGTAAATAGAAAAGCAACAATGTTTAAATGAGTTCATTTCAAAGAAAATATGTCATTACACCTGTTCTACCATAACCTTTAGTTCAAATTGAATACTGTATTTAATGACTGCATAAAAACTACTTTCTTTTGAAATACTTTACAATCAGCATTGATCAATAATCTTAGTATATCCATAAGAATGTCACGTGTAAGTGCGAGACGTAACCACCTGTCAGTTAATCATAATATTGAATATGTGTCTTGAAATTTTTTTAGAACGACTACTTGTTTTTTTTATTATTTTGCACAAGTGACTACATTTTAAAGTGTACATTATGCCACTCAACAAGTGGACACTTCAGTACTTTACTCTAATTGAAAACCTCATGTCTTTACTCCTCAAAGACATTCTCAAGGATGTTGGCGCCTAAAGAAAACTGCTGAGTGCCTTTTTATTTTTGTCAATATTGGCGTAATTATTAAGAAAATAAGAATTTTATACAACTACTTATATTCTTAATTGGCAGAAAGAAATAATATGAAACAAAACTAATTAAAATGTCACTTTCTTCCTTTCTTTTACTTAATGGGAATAGACACTGGTATTACTCATGCACTAACAATATTTCATTGTCTGTGTACTGTTATGAAACTATTTAACTTGTATTCAACACTGACAGTTATTTAATTGCATCGTATGATTCTTGCATATTTCAGCTGTCTCTTTTTAAACAAACAGTGAGCTAAATTCACGATCAGTTTTTTGTTTGCATAAACAGACTAACTGATTTTTTCACTAACACTCTTAAGAATCCTGTATCAAACAATACTCAATATTTATACATTTCACTGATTTTATTGAAAAAAACAAAATGAAATAAAGAAAAATGTGCACTATACCAGTAAAAGAACGAAGTATTTATACATTCTCTAAAGAGATATTCATTCTTTAAAAACCATGAATACACATGCCTTTTTGATTAAACATAATGTAGAGAAAGTAATTTTGTACCAGTTGACTTCTGATACTAACTACATTCGTTATCTTTATTTCTAATTTAAAACTGATGCTTCCAGATATTAGTGGATATAACTTACCAGTTTTAGTGGATCACCTAACATTCTTCTGTACCATGTATGGTCATTTAACGGTGTGGAAAACAAAATATCAGCCTAGAATCTATTTTATTTCGAATCATTTTTTTATTTAGTGTTAACACAGACAACCCTATAAATGAAATCATCCCACGCTGTCTTTTGGGTTTCATTTTTAAGTTATGTGAATAATATAGTACTTATTTTATCATAATTTATCATTTCATAGAGCAATTTGTCACAAAAGCACTTTAAGACATGCATCAAAGTGTTTACGCCGAAAATTAAGAAATAGTATCTATCAGATGCCGATACGTTGTGAAAGCTACTCTGAAACTTTTATGTCTCCTACATAACTTTCAAGTGTATATTAAATAAGTGAATTATCACAGTCGCATAAGAAGAGACATATGCTGTACTACAAATATATATAAAAATATATTGGTTAGATATACAGCTAATCTACATGTCTAAGATATCAGATTTAGTTACTTCAGACCACACTCTACCGTAGTTTTATTCCTAAATTTGACATATTCGGAGATTTGTATCACATTTGTGCAAATTTTCCTATTTGTCCCTTAGAAAAACTGAAAATTACTTTAGGATTTTTTTAAACTTTGAAGAGAACATCTACAAATAAACACATGTGAAGACACATTTAATTCTCTCCACGCTTCATATCTTATCAAATATAATCTCATTTACATCACAAGGGAAAACTACCACACGCTGGTTTACACGATTCCGCATTTTATTTGAATAGGCTAATATGCGTTAAGTGTTTGTATCCATTCTTGTTTATATGAGAGGGGTGAATGTAGAGTAAGAAAGAGAATGAAGGAGTATGTGCGAATAACTCATCGTTCTTAAAACTTCAAATGTTTTGGTAATTAATTTAAACACTGTTTTCAGGAGAGATTAATGTTCTGTGAACAGGGCAGACAGTACATTTTCATTTTTCAAAAAAAGTAATTTTAAAACAGAACGAGCCTTCTAAAACGAAAGTTATCTTGTTTATTTATTTCAACAAAAAGAGCTGATTTAATTCAGATGAATGTAAGGCTACCATAGAATTCCGAATCACACCTAGATCCTAACCGAGGTCCCTTAAATTGCGCTCAGACGCTCACATTCCACTTCCACTTTTTAACCATAAGCATCACCTCATTATATTAATATAAGTATGCCTATTATAGCCAATTAACAAAGATTTCTTGTATTAAGATATTTAATTTAATAGTGACGAGTATTATATGTTGTTTTTTTTTCATTTGAATTTCAACCAAATAAAGAAAGTAGAATGGAAATAGAGTGCTTTTGTGCAACAATGAAATACATATAATTAAATATACCATCACTCTTGTTTGAATCAACCTTAGAAGACTAACTATTTCTGTAATTACTTGAAAATATATATTCTATAAATATCAAGTAAAGGGGAGGCTCGTGGTTGTACTACATAAACACTTCTGTAATGCTTCATACAGAGATACTTATGTCTTCCGATCTGACTTCATCAGAAATGTCAAGGTAGTTTTCACTACAAATGGGTGCTGGCTGAAAATACCATCAAACATAAAAAATCGATGAACAGCAATTTTGTTCTCGTTGAAGAGTAGTCAGAATTAAGTGTTCCCTGCTTCCCATAGACTTCAACATAGCAGCTTTGCCTTACATAACATGTACCTCACACTCCTCCATCGGATTCGGATAGTATCACGACAGTTTCCAACTTCTACCAAATCAATGGACAGCGAAGCTCCAACGTAGTACTTTAATATCATAATAGATCATTGGAAATCCTATTCAATGCACCGACGCAATCACATGTAACGACCACTATGAAGAAGAACTGAATGCCATTAATCCGCAGGCATGCAATGTATCAGCGATTACTGCATCTGTTTAGTTTTCTTTTAAACGGTCAGCTAAAATAATAGCAGAGAATCAGAGTTATGTTTCTTGCTTCACATGGTCTAAATAAAAACAGTTGTTTAGTACACAATATGGGCGATAAAATTAATTACAGGGAAGAAAATGTTTCCGGAATTTTTCCATTTGTGCTCTTTTTATTTCCTTCCAAACTTTTCGCTTAAATAAAGTAACAACAACGAATAAACAATAAACAAAATGTCACTGATGGAAGATATTTAGAAAATAATTAATGGTCTACTCCGAACCTGTCTGGTTAGATGAACACAATCAAATGTAAAGAAAACAGGAAGTAGACGGTTAAAATGCTGGTTGGGATAGTCACTTTTTGTGAAAATAATAGTTAATTTGTTTGTTTCTTATTTTACTGATGGCATAATTAATTAATTGTTGTTTAATACACAAAGCTTATGTGCAGGTGGCCTGACAGCAGCAATGTTTTCCCCACTGTATTAAGATTTGACATGATAATGATACAGGTAAAATTTAATTACTTTAATTCATATTCGTATTCATACATAATAAATCACATGATTTTTACTTCAATAAGCGGTTTCCAAAAGAGAGGAAAGAACAAGAAATTCAGAAGTTCCAATAGAAGCTATCTAAGCACTCTGAATTTATGTTGCGGAATAATCCATTATTTATTAACGACAGAATAGTATTCACTTTCATTTGAATGTTCACCTCTGACCCTAAATTTGTAAACTTTGTTGAGCACTTTCTGTTTGGCTAAAATTATTTTAGAATGTTGCAACTTTTCCAAGCATCTTTATCCACTAGGAATTTGATCACAAGGATTTTCACCACCACCCTAAACCACAATAAAGTGCTTTATCTGCATCATGAATAATTAGGGTAGCAATTATCAGTTCTTAGTATTAAGCTTGATGTCTCCGTTCAAAAATATCGTGCATTGAAACCTATATGATGGTGGCAATGTAAATTTATTTCACAAATGTCTTCTCACCCATTTCTTCATTATTTTCCGATAAAATTTTTAAGAAATTCAAACTAAAATATGCATATTATTCAGGGTATCATTCTGTCTACAGTCACCACTTCATTCCTTCTCCATATATCTTATGTGACACTTTTCCCAAATGAACTAAATTTATTTCACTGGTTCTAATCAATCTACTGTTCAACTTCGATTGGATTTTAGTGCTTTCGAAAATTGGTAACCTCTTTTTTTGTACGCACATGTTATCTCGGCATAGAAAGCACTCGCCAGTAATCGCATAATTTCATCAGCTATGCATAAAAGGTATATAAACACTGTCAATTATCCAACTTTCTAGATAAGCAGAATTGGAGATGATGCCAAAAATAACGCTTCAAACCTCACAAGCTTGATTCTGGACTTGGACAGCAAATTTTTAACAAGCGTCAAGTGAAACTCAGCTAAATATTATTGCACAAGTGCAAATTTAATAAAGAAGCGGCATAGGTTAACCGACTGCTGTGAATCAAACGCCAGTGTGATGGATTAACCAGTACTATATTATGATGAAACGCAGACGAGATTTCCTGAAGACCGTGTGATAAATGCTTCGTATGTATTTATTTCTTCTCAAAACAGTTTAAAAAGTCAAAAAACATTTCTGCCAGTTTGTCCGTACAATAAATATCTTATCATACTTTTACATCTTTAGAATAAAAAAGGAACATTCTGCAATCAGTTATATCAAAAAATGTGTTTTAAGTAACCTCTGATAAATATTAGAAGTGAAGCTTCCTTTAGAAGTATTTACCACGTAAGCCAAGCCCTAATTCTCATCTTTATCTTGTTGTGAGGACATACATTGTCTAGTATATCTGTTGATAATAAGAGTCAGCATTATCTGTTGTAGAAACCTACTACTGAATAAATCAGTGCTGTATTCTTCCAACATAAGAAGGCAATGGTGTTTGGGAAACCACTGAAAACCTAGAGGTACTAGATAGCGGTCTTTTTGAAGGTGTTAGCTCTTCACTTTTATGCAGTCATCAATGCTTACAAAACCAAAAGGTGTCACTGCATACCCATGTGTACAACAATTCAGTTATTATATCATTCAATTCATATTATGAACACAATAGAGTTAATTATTAACACATAGCCGAGTCCCGGGTTCGAATCCCGGCGGGTGCGTGCTGGTGAAGAGTCCCAAACTAGGACGAAACAGCTGTCCAGTACTTCCAGGTTTTCCAATAATTCTCTAACTAACGTCAGCTCATTATGAAAATCCTGTAACATAGCCAAGTCTTTTGCATGAATCGGTGATATACTGGTATAAGTATATTTCTCAGTGAGTAAAATCAATCAAATAACTAATAGTTTCCATCTCAAAAAATTAAAGATAAGTAAATATGTTGTATGGAAATTTGATAAATGCCTACAGATAAAGCAGCGTTCTTTTTTTGTATTCTCCAACTTGACAGCGAAGATCGTCTACCACAGATAAAGTTTACAGACATTTTTTATTACCTGTTCTTAATAAGCAGTTTGTTTGGCCACACACAACGTTTATATGTTCACGAAAAAACACACACCGATATCATCGCAGCTTTTTTTAGTGTAAAATAAATAGAAACTATCAAAAAAATATCTTAATTCACTTTGCATATATTTAGTAGATATCAACAATAAGTAAGTGTACTCTAGTTTCTCATCTTTAACTTTTCTTTCAAAGTAATAAGTGGTACACTTTCACTTGACTCGCATTTTCATCATTTCAGAGCTGATCAACATTAACAGCATTGAAAATGAAACCAGTGGAAATTATTCAGGAATTCATTCTTTTGAAAGTCAGTTAATCATCCTCAAAAATATACATACATTTATAATAATTAATTGCATAGAATTACTTCATTTAGTATCTTTTTTATAAAATTAAATTTCCAACATGGTTGTGTAATAAGTCTAAATTTCGCATAAATTTGCTGTATACTTGTTTGCCTGATTCAAGTGTAACAATAACGCCTAACCTTAAATTAAATGCTTCTTTACCGTCAAAATCGTAATACATCATGTATCCTAGTAAAAGATCTCCGGTCAGTGATGAGAAATAACAGAAATGTTTCGACAAGAAAATTAATGAGCTAACTTGATGATTTTATTCCCCTTAGAAAGGTGGACTGTCTCAGGGAAGAGTTGCAACTAGCAAATTTTATTTCTGAAAATTATTTTTTTTACAACACATTTAATTGCAAGAATATAAATGTAATTAAATTTAATTCATTTTCAATTCCTTGTGGGACTAATAAATAATTTTATAGGAAAACGTTATGTTTAAAAAAAATAACATATATGTATATATGGGTAGATTAAAGGGAAGTTAAATTACTCTCGGTAAAATATCCTTTTTTTAAATGCCTAAGGGTTAGAACGAATATACTTTTTTTAAATCTACTACCCTGTCTGTTTTTGTCTTTATTTTTTGTCGTCAGGATGACAATATCAAGTTATCTCAGTTACACATTTTTGGTATATATGAACATACGATTGTGTATACGGTTATCATTCAAATGTCTGGTAACAATATACCGTTATTAGCTACTTAGAGATAAGCAAACGTTAACCATTTGAACTCCATACTGTGTAATTTATGACCGGTAGTGAAAAAACATTCTGAAACCCTGTTAGTTGCAGCAATAAGGATGTGATAACTTCTGCACAGCTAAATGGTCAATGGTGGTTATACTAAGAATTTTACTCTGCAACTAACTAATTTATCTATTCTCAATATACGCTGCAGTAATTTTTTTTCAAACAATGAGTATGGAAAGCAAGATCATAAGATTTAAACTGTTCTGGTTTACTGAAAAGATTGGGTCCCAGTGGCTTGTAACCAGAAGGTCCTGGGTTCGAACCCCTGTGGAATCAGACTGATGAAGATTCCCAAGCTTGGACGAAACAGCTGTCCAGTACTCCCAGGTTTTCCAATGACTCTCTAACCAATGTCACCTCATGATGACCAATCAATCAAATCCCTACAAACCAACACTTGAAAATAACCAAAATTTAGCGACTAGGATATTTTACAACAAATACTTAAATCATCTGAAGTATCACTGAAGACAGAGAGATACTGAAGAGTCGTTTGAAAACGCACGTTATTTGATTATGAATAACATTTAAGTGGTCAAAATCGCAGACAGTTATGAGATTTATACTGTCAACAGTTAATGGTATCCATTGATTACGGTACTCAGGCGAATTGAAACGATTATGTGCTATTCCTCGATTTCCAATGATTCTTTAGATGTTTTAACTTTGTTAGGGAAAGTGTTGTCTTAATGTTTTGAATTTATATGTTCTCATAATGCAAACAACAGAGACTGAAGGCTGGTGTATTTCATTCGTAGCCAAGAGGTCTAGTTTATTCCTGATGGGTACTTCTGTACAAGAGCATGTTTGGGTGGAAAGTTCCCATAAATATTCAATCTTTGAAAACAGTGACTAAATCTTTTGAACTTTCAATTTCAATGGATGCTAAGAGTTTCTGTTTATCTTATATGTTTTATGATATGTGTGAAAGAACGCGTTCTTATGTTTTTAACTTTCTGCAGCTTCTCGACAACTTCAAACAAAAAAGGATGTGGTGCTAGTATATGCCGTGGTTCAATTAAAAATCCTAGTTAGCATGGTCACTTTTATAGAAATTGCTTTGTCAGATGTATGAAGACATTGCAGTGGTACAATATTTTAGATCTGTGAGACGAATGTACTGATGCGACTAAGGCATTCTATATTAACTAAAACATTTGCAGACAACAAGGTGCTTTGTGATATTGATGGTCTTTAAATAAATCAATATAATCTAAAATGTTCACCGATCATCCCAAGTCTTAGCTTTGTGGTTCAAACGACTTTGGCTGCATATATTTTCTATCTTGTGGAGCGTACACTGCTGATAAGTTAGACCTCAAATTAGCTAGACCATTGTTTGTTTTCGAACGTCATTAAAAATAAAATCCACACCGATGCAACCCAGCCAAATCACAACCGGCGCATCACAGTTTTCTGAAGATAATTCATTGCCCCAATATATAATGAGTGCATCGGTGATTCCGTGGTAGTATGTCCGTCATCCATGTGGGAGCCCCAAGTTCGATTCCCTATAATAAATTTGGACTTAAGATTAGCAACCGCAGTCCATAAAAATAGCACTACTGCTGACGGAACTCTAAAAGCCTGAAGAATTATGTTCTACTTGGAGTGCAAAAAGTATATTATATATAGTGATTTTTGTGGTTGCAGTTAAAGTTGTTATCCATATATCAATCAATTAAGATCAATCACTGATCTTAACTACACATTCTATATCCCCGAAGAATTCACAGTTTGAACTTACAAATACTTACTGAAACTGTAGACATCGTTTTTACAAAAAAAATGATGAGATTCTCTTTTTAAATTCTCACAGTATTATTAAGTAAGCCGGTTTGAAACTCAATCCGAATGACAGTCATCCTGTGCCTTGTCATTATATTTTTGACTTTAAGGTTGAATCACCTGACATATGAAAACTGTTTCATTTTATAATGGTTGTTGTTTAACATCTTTAAAGCATTTGATTTAGTCTTTATCAACAAAAATATTACTAAATGTTTTGTTTGAAGCATGTTGCACGGCATGCCAATCACAAATGAACTTATCAACAATTATTTTAATATTTTATAGCTCCCCTCACAATGGTAATTCATATTTAAGTGTATATAGGAATAGGAAACGGTTTACTAATCAGTTGTATGCCTAAATTCAACTCAAGAACAAAGTACAGATGACAAGGACATACTAGTGTAGTCAACCACATTAGTTAATATTATATGTATTTCAAAGTCATCTTCAATCAAATTATTGACTTAACCAATGCATATATATATGCACATTCATTTCTGTACACCTTCATGATTTATATTTATTCTCCAAGTCCCTATTTTATTGAAGTATCACAGACACACTATATATATATATATATACTAGGAAAATCTAAAGAATTTATTAGAATAACGATAAAGTTTTCATCTGCATAAGAATTTCCACTTGAGTCTGCCAATTATATGTATGCATTACTTTTAGATACATTTGAAATTTCTCTTCACTTTTTCCTACACATAAACAAACTTTACTGATAAATAAATAAATAAGTTTGAAAAGCATACTACTATTATTATTATTATCATCATCTGGTTTAATACTTGTCATCGTATGAGTAAATTTCCCTTCCCAATAATAAATAAGAACAGCTTAGATGTTCATGTTTTTTTTATTGTACCGTATTAAAGACACAACTCTGCATAAATAAATAAATAAACAGATAAATAAATAAATAAAGTTGACTGCGCTAGACAGTTATTTATTTAACGTTACCATATTTACGTACTGATCAGAATCTAGCTGGAATGCACGCGATAAGATATACCTTCATGATATATGGGTAAAAGACAATAGCTGTTGAAAAAAATTGGAGTTGGGTAAATTCTGTGAGCTACTAGGTGGAACTGTGAACGCTACATTATTATTATTATCATTTAAATAATAATTATTATCATTGTTTAAATGAAAGTCCACATAAAAAGAAGAAATATCAGTTATTCACCATATTAAATTTTTAATGTGCTACAGAATTCTGTGGAAAACAATATTGGTCAAATTTCATTAGTTCTAATATCCACTTGGGCTTCACCACAAAGTGAACCGGGTTCAACACCTTCCATTCATCTGGCAACGACTGTAATAATCTCCCACTGGATTTATTAAATTTAACTCCTCTCTGGAATATGATCGTGCAGCTCAATTGAATACATTTTTCATTAGATGAGGGTAAATTTGAGTATTACTACACAGACACTTACACATACCATTTGTCTAAGTATGAAATTGATTTCTGACTATTTATTGCTTAAGAGATAACATAGCTCTAGAATAAGAAAATTATCAACTTTTTACGTGCTGACAAAATTTCTAAACAGATTATTCGGTTTTACTCACTTTGCCATACATGCGCATCAGTCAGTTATAAGATACTTTTGTCACCTTATACCACAGAAACGTGAATTCCTTTGTTATGTAATTTTCAGCTGTAGTATCTATTGTGAAAATTCCCAGTTTTACTTGTCTGCCTCTTGTTAATACTGAAATAAAATTACTTTGCTAAACTGCCAAATAGTTTATTTTAAATACAGACAAGGTGACTTGGTGCTATGGTGTAACATGAATTGGCCTTTTGACATCTGAGTTAACACATGGGTAGTACTTCAAACGGTGAACGAAGATAACAAATAATCAGAGAGTTTATTCACTTTAAAATCTCATTTGTGGTTGGATTCATCCATTTACATTTAAGTATTTAGATTCAAGAGCAGTATGCTGAACGATTCTTAACGTTTAACACGCACGAAATTACAGTGCGCTTCATAACAGTGCTGCATTACTTAGTAATGAATGCATCTTAAAACCTTTTCTACTTAACAGTCACACTGACTAGCACGTGACATCTTTACCCACCACTATTTTTTTAATGTTAAGGTTTGTGACTTCATTAATAAATAATACAGATTTGAGTCTCAGAGGCAACACAAGTTTCGCCAACTTTCTAGTTGATATTTAGTAACGAAGGCCAGAAAGCATGAAATTTCCGTCAAAAACTTCCCACCAACTGGCTATTAACAGTTAACACCATTATTTATGCAAGATTTCTGGGAAATACTTATGCTTTTTTTCTAGTTAATCTGTGTTTAGTGACGTAATTTAGACTAAGAAATACCTTCAGTGGAAAATTTGTACATAATTTTCATTAAGTAGACGTTGCACTCTGTTCTATCACTTATTATAATATCACTCTCTTTATTAAGCTGTGATTCATGCTCTACCGGCAGTTACAACATTCGACTGATTAAAAGGTCATATAGTCTCTTTTTTCTCATAACACATCTGATTACAAGTGCTTTGTTATTGCTAGTATTTATCGTAATCCTTATGTTTATGAAGATTTGTTGGATAGTAGATACGCAAAGAACATTAACTGGGTCAATGTGTTTCATAATGTAAAGTACAAAAATTTGTTCACATCGTAATTGCTTGAATGAACTATAGAAATAAATCTGTTAGAAAAGGATTATAAGAATAATAATTAAAGACAGTGATTATGTGATTAAGTTGTTGAACATCTGCTTACATTGCCAGTTTATCCATAAACTAAGAGCAAACCATTAACATCATTTTCTCCCAGTGTAGATTTCACCACTGGTTGACATCAGCTAGAGAACCATTAAAAGGATATTTTGGAGTTAGACTCTTTCACTAACGTGAACTTAATCGAGGGGTGGCAGTTGTTGAAGGAATTCAAGATGTCTTCTAGATTTTCTTCATCTAGAATCATTAAAAACCAGAAAGTACTAGATAGGTGTTTCATTCTAGTCTGATCATCGTCATCAGTTCATACCTCTGGTCCCACCAGGTAATGAACCACCCACATTGCCCAGTGGGTTGTAATCCACCTACTCTTGAATTCTAACTTCTGTCAAATCTCTACAATCTGAAACATCTGAATATTTCTTCTGATGGGATGTCCCAGGAAAATTTATGCCCACAAATATCAGTTAGTATTTTGATTATATATTTCGATTTACACAAATAAAATTTCACATTTATGTCAGTAAGTGGTGATAATACACCCCGCTAATCGTATTTCTCTTAGTTTTTTAAACAATTCCGAAGATGCTGCATTTAGGTATAATGAAGTGTAAGATATTTTTCCTCCAAACTTATCTTTTATTCTACACAGTCAACTGCCTTCTCATTCTTATCCATATTCTATCTCCATTCCCTTCCGTGTTCTTTTTAATTATTGTGAGATTAGTTGTCTGATGCTATTATCATGGAAAAGAATGACAAGACAGAAACCAATCTCTACCGAGATTCATTTCAGATAATTGTTTAGCTGCTTTGGTTTTATTCACAAGTTTATTAGATAAAGACTGGGCAAAACAGAAAATGAAAGCTTTTGATATTTTTTACGCAATGGAAATACTCAAAATGAACTCCAGTTTTATGTTACTTAACTCTGAGTGGTGACCAGGTTCACTTCAGTGGTAAATTTCACTATTATACTGACTTCCTATTGTGAAATAATTTGGAGATATAAGAAGAGTTAAATCGACTGAAATTTTACAAGACAAAGTCAACGATAAGCATTCATCGTACTAAAATGAAAATGGAACACCTCAGTATTTCGTTAGCACATAAAGCAAACTAGTTAACAGTAACCTTCACTTAACAAATTCATAAAGCGAACTTTCAAATCAGTTATAGTGAGTTATACACTTGGAAATGTACATACGAATTACCGCTTTGTACTGCTGTTGAATAATCGCCATCAAACTAGAGAAAAACTTTACAATCCAAGTAACTAGTTTTGAAGCTGTTGTTGACATCAAACTTAATGTTTGTGTAAACTCCAGAAAGAAGCAAATGCGAAGATGTAAATCGAACTACTTACACTTCCTGACAATAATATAATCGCTTATCCAGACTAGAAAACTATTTGGCGATCTACACATATATCATGACTCTAGTCTCGGTGACTCTGAAAGTTATGTTACATTTCTCCGAAGAGGAATTATGAGAATGAGTATTTACAAAATCACTTCTAAGATTTCTTCAGTATTCAGCATGCTACAAAAATGCTTGTTTGCTTTCCAAAGTATTTCAGATTGCTGAATCTCTTTGAATAATCCTAAATGTGCTATTCATGATCAAAATGTATACAAATGCATTCAATAAACAAGGCACAAGTAGCTTCCTGTATCTGATGTTGTGTTCTTTCAGTTGTACGGATATTAATCCTATATTTCCTTTACTACACGTGGACATAGAACAAATTATTAGTACAGTAACATACACTGTTGTATTGTTTGCTTTATTTGAAAGATGACAGTCACTAATTAATTATTCACATTGTTGTTGTTGTTGTTGCTGTTTTCACCAAACCTATAATCAAATGAATCGATGACAGTTGCATGCGTTGTTTTAATTAACTATCTGTTAAGAAATTTCATTCACTTCACATCCTTGTCCCTGCCCTCACCTTTCAACCGAATTGCAAGTCGGTGTTCATTTATTGTCGACAAATGTGCAGTTAATAAATCATATCAAACTAATGAATAAGTCACATCAAAAAATTCTCCGAAATTTACAACAGTATACACATATATGATTATTATCCGACCAGTTAATATGCATAAAAATTTATGCTTCCTTTCAATGAAGATATCTGATTCGAATGATGAATCATTTAGCACATACTCAGTGTCACTATAAATTGTTTACAGATGCATATATAAATGTTTATATGTAGTCCTATTATCCCTTCGAATCATTTTATCAAATAATAAAGAATAATAAACTGGTAGCCATATTGGTAACGCATTAATAAATAATTCATATAAACATTATCCTAGGGTTTTATTCATAAAACGTTTTATTTACGTTATTATCTCTACTAGATCAAAATTATATCCTTATCACTTCTGACAATTATTGAAAGATGATGAAAGTTGATTTATTTTTGTTATCGTGATGATGACGACAATAGTAGCTGTGCTTTTGAGATAGTGGTGGTGGTGATGGTGGTGGTGATAGGTAGAAAGAAAAATAAAGAAAATAAAAGCTGTTTCCTGTCTATTTTTCCCAAATAATCATCATTTTTGCAAGTTTTTCTTCCGGTTGATATAACCTCCAGTCTTTATGTCACTTATCACTTACACTTGACTGCTTTCTATTGTCTCTGTATGTCACAAATTTCTTCACACCATTACTTTTAAAATAATGCAGCATTACTTTTCAATTCACTAAACCTATCAAAGTCACACTGTTAAGTTGCTACAGTTTTTGTCAGATTTTAAATAACACATCAGCCTTAGGGCAAATAAAACACATTACAGTATACTGGAATTTGAATACATATCAACTTTTGATGCGTAATGGGAAACATACTTAAACCTACATTCAAATAATGCATAAATGTACCATTTGTATAAGAATACTTGGGAAAATAACTGTTCTAGAAATTTAAACCATAAATTTATAGAACTTTCATGAACTTAAAAGTTTCCTGTCACACAGTTTGATCAAAGGTAAACTTTGTTGACAAAACTGTGAGTACTCAATTCCATCCAAAAGAATTTATTTATCGTGCTTAAATATTTCCATGTATTTTCACAGGTACTTTCTAGACTAAATCAATAAACTAACGTTGAATATAGTAAAACACCTAAGTGGATTAGAGAAACTCGTTTGCTGATAAGCTTCTTAATCGGAAGATTATTCATTTGCACAAAATAGCTTCCTGTTATCTGGCTGAAGTTTGACAATTATGCATTTAGAATTCCTAATAACTAGTATTGATTTTACAAACGTCTGGGAAATATATGACGTGTTATCCCCTCAGTGTCTTTAGCCGATTACTTTCCTGTATACTTGGATATTACAACAGGAATGATACTCTGATTGTTTATTTTTTCGGAATATTAAGTTTAGATTGACTAATCGAATAATCAGCTGTGCTGCTTTGTTCAGTTAGTAAACACATGGAAAGGAATTTGAATGAAATTTATTATGGAGAGTTTCAATCTTGCTTTATCTGAAACATTCGTCTTTTCCAGCCAGAATGTTAGTCTGTCACTAACATGGAAATTAGAAAAACATTTCGTCTGCTGCATTGCGGTTTACAGACACGATCCTAGTGTACTGCTGGTTAGATGTTATATTACCTTAATCCATTTTTTCAAGACGGATTTAGCTACTTCATACCAGCAGAAATGTCCTAAGAATGAGTTTCAACAAAGAAGTGAAGAATCCCCCGTAATTACTTACTATTACCTACTGTAGTGGCTTTCTAATTCATTTTGACTGTATAATGACTACAGAAAGTAGCAATTTTTTCAAATTTAATGACGTATGCTTGTCATTACAACATACATTTTATAACTAAAAGTATTTTTATTCACAATAATCATAACTCTGAGCTTACAGTTCGTGAAATTAAATGCTTATCCCTGAAGTCACCTCTTCGTTATCTGTTTACCATCTATCAAAAGGATACTTAGATAACATATGCGGCTAAACACAGTAATTTGCAAAATCCCTCAAGACTGTTTAGGGTAGCTGTAAAGACAAGCAGAATTTCTAATGCATACGTGAGCGAAAAAATGTGGCCGGAAGAACAGTTTGATAAAATCACATGATCTTGGCTACTTTCAACCAGTTAGCAGGTTAAGTCTGTTGACATGATGGGTATAGAAACTTCCATGAGGTGAAAAAATGTCTCTCACATATACACATACACACGCACACACAATATGAAACTTGGATTTTCAAATCAGCCTACATTATTTGCATAATTTTATCATATTTTAAAATGTGTTCTCAAAGTTAACCCTTTGGATTTTGATTTAATAAAAATAAATAGTTAAATATTATTATTATTATGCAGAAGAGTGAAGATGAATCAATTCATTTGGTTTAGTGTTGATGATTCATTAGTTTCACTCACCAAGGTCAATCTAGACGGCAGAATGTGTAGTGAGTAAATTGAATTTCACTTCATTATTCATAGACTGCAGTTTTTATAAGTTCTAATAAATTAATTTTCTTTTTTGTCTCTCCCTCTCTTTCTCACACATACACACGCTTACTTGAAATCTCTCGGGAGAATATGAATTTCATATGCATATTTATTTAGGATCGGATGTGTAATCAAGTATATCAGTTAGAAGTAAAGTTGTTTATCTCAACATGAAGATAAAACACTTTCTGATAATTAAAAAGAAATAAATAATGGTATGGAGTGGGATAACTGAAGAGACTATGTGAGGTGTGTAAATCAGACAGACAGTCTCTGCTGACATGTAAATATCACCTGTCCTTTTAAAACTATTCTCACAAGTGATAATGTTACGTGTGAATGATCAATACCTTCTGGTCGGTAATAAGAACGAAGTATGACATTGTTTACCATAAAGCGACTTATTTAATAAGTGGTTAAATAAATAGGTCATCCGAAACACAGACAAAAATAGCACTGAACAAAATATGTTACATTTATCTATGTGAATACTTATGCTTGTGTATTATTTACTCAACGTTCCAAATGAATAATTTTTCCAATAGATATCAGACTATCTCCTCTAGTCAATCAACACTATGTATAGGTTATAACAACCCCCAAATTGTATCGTATTCTTTTTCTAACATTTTGATATCAATACTGATAGGACAGCGCTATATTCATCACAATCTATTGACTTAATTATGTGAAAACAAAAGAATGGGATTTAGACAGCTAGCATGTACTTCATGAGCAAATTAATCACTTAAGTGTAAGGGGAAAAAATAATTTTTGGACTTGCTATTACACTAAAAGCGTGAAGCTCATTATCTGACAGAATAAATCAGAACTCTGAATAATGCTCAACTTCATTAATATCTATTGCTTTTTCTAAAATCAAATTTTCATAGTCTGAAATAAAACTCATAGTTTGACTGGAAAATCCTACCAAACCATTTTAAAAACTTACAAGCTTCAGTAGAGTGAAATGTATCCCACACTAGATGTAAAGCATAATTTTAACGTTAAATTATTTCACAAACTTTTAAGCTGTCTTCTGTTTTCACATTTTAGTTTAAGTGTGAGCGATTTGTGGTGATTCTCTTGGTCAAAATGAGTAAAATCATAGCCTTCTGAATAAGAAACTACTTGATCTTTGAAAATGCGTCAGTTTGTGTTACTATCATATTGGTAGTCATTTATTTATAGTCGGCACAGAAATTTAGGGATAAAATCCTTTTGTTTAAATCACTTTCCCTTACCACAATGAAAATACTAGATAAAGAACTATATATTCAGCGAAGAGAATTTTAAGAGAATTTATTAACAAGCTGTGCAATATATATTCATAATGACTTGATTTGGGCATCTTCCATGATTTGGTGAATAAATCGGTTTGCGTAACGGTTTCCTGAAAGTGACGCTTGCAGGAAAGAAATTTCTACGTGAATAACGGAGTCACATCTAGTGTTAACATGACTTTGTCTTAAACACTGACATCTTTATCACTCGCAACAAATTGAAACGTGTCACAAATGGAATACGTAGACACTTGTCTTCTAACTGGTCCCAGTATTTTAGTTAACCATTGAGAAAAGTCATGATAGGGAGAACCCATCATACCCAGAATCAGATGGAGGGATAACCTTCCTCTATGAATTTTCTATGGTCCGCACAAACTATGATTATAATCACAAACATTTTATCGCAATTCACATCATTATTTTAAGTATTTACACCTTTGCTTAGATTTCCTTACGAGATATAGTTTCTTAAAAAAGCACTAGATGTCAAGTTACTTAAACCTCCTAGTTTATCCGTTTTTAAAGTAAATATGTCAGCAGAATAACAGGCCTATATTTTATTCAGAGTTTTCTATATCATCATCTATTTTTAGTACTTTACGTTTTTATCAAAACAAGCAAAATTAAAGAGCAATTGCAAATAGTTTTTTATGTGTTACTGCAGCAAGTTGTAATTTGTAAAATATCAATATCCCGTGAATTACAGAACAGAAACAGTTGTGAAGACATGATTATAAATTAGGAAGTTTATATATTAGAAATTAAGAATGCATAAAATGGATAGCATATAAAAATATTTCTTTTGTTAAAAGTCATAACAAGTTTGTGAATCAATCTTCTGCTATAAAAATTAATGTAATCAATGACAGACAAATATAATTACCCACACAGCAAGACAGTTTTTTTCTTTCTGTCATACTGTTTCTACAAAAAAACAAAATAATAATCATAAATCGTCTTATTCACTTATCCTCTAGTGTAACTCCAATATTGTCTACTTTCTACCATACTCCCTCCAACCTCCTCCTTTTTATTTGTCACTTAACCACCCGCTATGGATGCTTGTCAATTACAAATGAATAAAAATTAACATGAAGTGAAGTGAATAGACACCAACCAACAGCAAGTTAGGTGGGTAGATATCGTATTGCTTTTCACACCTTTAACACACGAGAGAAAATAAATTAGCAGCGCATTTCACACCATAAATTTGTTTCACTCTCTGTAGAATGTGTAGAATGATTCTCCTGTTACAAAAATAAACTTACTATGCTTGAAAAGTCTGCAATTTTTTCCATTCCACCAGTGACCTAGTTTCCATGCTTGACATGTACAAAAGTTACTAATTGTAATGAGTCATATCTACATGAATGGACAGTTTTATTTATGAATAATTTCACATTGAGTCATACTAACCATTTAGATTGTTTAGATACCTGTATTTACTGTACAGTTTTTGACAGAAGGCTGCTTAACAGGTGTTATATTTTAGGCAGATAAGAGTGCGAAATCTCAATATCCATTCATATGTGTATACATACAAGAAGAACCTGCAAAAGTGCTAATTAGTGTCTACATCAATCTATCAGTTTCGGATATAGTTACTTTATTAAGCTATTAGTAAATCTATGTCAGCTCATGATGAAATCCTTTAACCGATCAAATTCTTGCAAATCAACACGTGAATGTCAGTCTGGTTATCACGAGTGACTGGCCTTATTGAGGTAGGTAGTTACCTGTGGTTCTAGTGGGATGTCGTGACCAGTAGGGTACAGCAAGCTGGGTGTGAGGACAAATACTAGCCAGCGATGATATTGGCTAGTGGTCGCGCTGTATCGTGAATTAACAGAAGATGTAACTCATCGGCTGGACATTGGATCGGGTCCCAGTGACTGCCTTGTGCTGAAGAGTCCCAAACTAGGACGAATTGGAATTTTCCAAACTGGAAAGTTGTCAGCAAATCACTCATCCGCTACACTGATCTACATGCAAATTCTGCAGAGACCAGGAAGTTTTTTTTAAAAATAGTTTGCAAGAAAACACATTAAGTCAGAACTTACGATATTTAAAAAACTCATATGGTGAAAATATCATGGTGTTTTTCCAGCTTATCAGTCTTGTTGTCCTTTTTTTTGCAGGTGGCAATTTATATCTCTATTGAAAGTTTGGATACTGTCGTCACTATGTCTTTTCAGATATATATATATATATTATCAAGAATGACTTTGATGAGGACAACAGAGCAGGTAAATCTGTATTTCTCTCGATTTGGAATAACTTTATGAAAGAACATTACAACATCAGTGTAGAACTGAATATGAATAAACCATTGAGTTAAAACCCTACTGTATTGATGAACACTGTAATCACCATTTAGTTGAACAAATATAATTTAAAATCTCATCTTTCTCTCCAGTTTACATTCTAATTAACAAGCTTTTAGCCCATAAAACAGAGAAGAGAAAGAATTATCTACTTTTTAATTATCCACTTTAAAAAAAAAGATAATTCGAACTGGTGTCTAATACACACATAACTGTGATTTCAGTGACAATATAGTTTCTGTTTGTTCTTGGACATATTTTTCTCTAGAGTGAAAACTTACACTGAACTTAGACTCATTCATATCAATTTGTAACCAAACTGAATCTTAGAGAAATCGGTTACCATAAAAAATGATACAAATTGATACAAATTAGCTAAATTAACATTTTTTCGGACTCAAATTACAAAGTAATTACTCTTGAATTATATCCACCGTGCAACCCTAAGGTGAATGAAGGTCTGGTGAAAATATAATTTATTTACCATTTTAAGGATATATAAAACTAACATTTGAGACAAAATAATTAAAAACGATTCATCAGTGGTAAAAATGAATACGAAAGACGGTCAGTACATTCTGAGTAATAGGTATATTCATGTGCTCATATATGCTATACAACTTATACAACTGATCCCATATAAGTATTCACTATGTACATTCATTCACATCCATCGCTTCATAAATACTAGGCTGCAGTTCTGAGTACTAAAATAAACCAAGTATTTTCAAGTAGCCCTAGAAACCAACACTTGAAAATAAATGAGCTGTTCACTGGTGACTGGCCCTATTCAGGTAGGTAGCTACCTGTGGTTCTAGTGGGAAGTCATGACCAGTAGAGTACAGCAGGTTGAGCGTGAGGATAAATACTCGCCAGCGATGAAATTCGCTAGTGGTCGCTTTATATCGTGAACTGGCAGAAACAGGAATTCATGGACTGGCCACTGGACAGTGTCCAAATGGCTTAATGGTCTACGAGATTGTCTTGTAACCAGAAGGTCCTGGGTTTGAACCCTGGCTGTGGGCGTGTGCCGGTGAAGAGTCCCAGACAAGGACAAAACAGCTGTCTGGCAGAACTCCCAGGTTTTCCAATGGTCCTCTAACCGATTTCAGCTCATGATGAAATCCTGAAACGAAGTATTTATTTCTACGTAATAATACCTCATCCATTTATTTACCAATTACTGTGCTTCCACTTTAGTATAATTGTAGACAATGCTGATTTGTACTAATTTATTTGAATGTGCCATAGATTCTATATCGTGTTCAACTTAAATTTTGTCAAGGAAACTAAGTAACTTTCACAAATGTATGATAATTATTTTTCTCTATATTTAGTTAATATAATGAAAAAGTTGTATTCATTAAGTCAGGAGGACATAAGAATATGACATCTCAACACTAACACACCCATTTCAAATTATCTATTACAATGCAAAATAAATGAGTCTCAATGCATAAAATTCCCTAGAAAAAAAAAAGAAAAGAAATGAATTAACTGATGAAAGTTATCTTAGTAAATCTAATTTGTTAATTGCACGTAAGCTCATCTAAAATGTAAAGTTAATTAAAGTGTAGGTGATTACTGTTTCTTATATACTCATGTGAATACAGGCTTCATTAACTAATTTTAAACATTTAATTTATTTTTAAACATTCCATCAGCTGCATATTGCAAAATATCTGTTCTAAGACACAGAACAGTTTATTTACCAATTATGTTTGTACATCTAATGAGTTCAAATAGAAAACTTAATTGAAGAAGGATCGAGAAATGAGACCTACTGATTAATTCTCCTGCAGCTCATCATTTGATTTATGAGTACCAGACACTCATAATACCATCCCTATATTTGAAGCTAACCATTATTGTGTGGGATCATCCAAGGCTGACAAATACACTATATACCAGATCACTGCAAAAGTAACAATAAAGTATAGCTTTTCTTCCTTCTTTCTGTGTATTTAGACACATATTTTTCAAGAAACTACGAAATATTTGAGTTCCTCGATATTTTGGATGAAGTCAGAGTAGTTTAATCCTACTGAAATTCTACAGAATCGTTTAAAATTCTATTGTTTAAAACTACCGTTATCTTCTGTTAAGTTTTCTTCAAGTTAATTTTCGCCCCCACCCTGCCTAATTGGGAAATACAACATGTTATAAGTATTTTCTATATTGTACTGCCTAATCTCTACAAGAATTCTTGTAATAATGAACTCGTTTGTAATCAAATTAGATCTTACAGAAATCGATTACCATAAAAAATGGTACAAATTAGTTAAACTGACATTTTTTGGGGACTAAAACTACAAAGTAATTACTCTTGAATTATGTCCACTGTGCTCGCTAGTGATTTGCTTCAGGATGGAGTTTCCTGGAGTTCTAGTGAGAAGTCGTAACCAGTCAGGTCCATCCAGTCAAGTGTGAGGATGCACGTCCCACTGACGACATTGGTTGGGGTCGCGCTAAATCACGAATTGGTAGAAGTTAGAATTCATGGGCTGGCCATTGAATTCGGTCCCAGTAGCTGAATGGTATACGAGCTAGCTTGCCTTGTAACCGGAAGGTCCTGGGTTCGAACCTTCTGTGGTGGGTGCATACTGGCGATGATTCCCAAACTAGGATGAAACAGCAGCTGTCCAGTACTCCCTGGTTTTCAATGGTTCTCTAACTGATATCAATCCGTGGTCAAACTCGTAAGAACTGATTTGCAATGAAGAAATTTTAGACTGTCATAATTAATATCCTTTCGTGGAAGCTGTAATGGTACCTTCATGAAAATAATAATATTATCATTTCATATGTCTGCTTTGTATTTCCTATAAAAAATTCAAGGAAAAATCTAAGTAATATCCTCAGTATTCTACTGGCCAATGCAATGCTACATTTTGTGAAACACAGGAGCTGTGTTTAGAATTGTACTGCACTGTTTTATTGTTAACGTTTCCTAGAGGTATACACGTGTGTAAAAAATTGTTGTCCGCCTGACGTTCGAAGACGAAAGCGGACAGCTTTTTATTCTTAAATTATACTTCTATATCAAAGTCTCACTTGTAAGAAAGGCTCATATCAATATTAAGTATCGGTTGAAGCGTCTTTCGTGTAATTTTTTTTAACTACTTAGCACTTTTTCAGTGTAAACTGATAGTTTTACAATGATGTAGTAAATATTTACTCGTTTTGTTTATTTATTTTTGTTAGCTACTGACGCCAGACAGCCTGTTGTATGAAATAGCACGTGTGATAAGAAAGACAATATAAATTTTCAAATTCTATAGATGTAGTAGAGTGTTATGTCAAAAACTGTTTAAGATCTCATTTCATTCATATAAATGATTACAGGACACGACCATCTTTTTACATAAATTATAAGATTTATATCCGAAATTTCATAGTTGATCATTTTGTCAAGAAACAAGCTGTTCACTTTGTGATAATACATGATGGCTAGTTTGATTAAGAGCACAATCTTAGTACAAATTTAAAATGGTTTTTGCTGTATATTTACAGTTCAGTGTGTGAAAAAGTCAAGAGAAAAGTCTTACCGGTTTGTTGTTACGAGAATCCTTCTTATAAATTTTGAGATGTATAATCTACCAATCAAGATAACTAAAACCTGTCCTTTACAATGAGGATAAGGTTATTAATTCTATAAGACAATGTGCATGCCAAGTAATCCACAACGGAAACTTACGGAACCCTTCGAAGTGAGGACAAGAGTAAGACAAGCTGGCTGCCTACTATCACCAATGATCTTCCTGATTGCAGTAGATTGGATAATGCGACAAACAGTGGGCAATGAGGAAACAGGCATAAAATGGACCCTAAAGAAAAACTTGGAGGATCTGGACTTCGCCGATGATATATGTCTGATTTCCCACAAACTGGAAGATATACAAGTGATGAAAAGCAACAAGTTGGCAGAAGAAGCATCCAGAGAAGATAAGACTTCAGGTGAACATAGAGAAAACAGAGGTGATGAAGATTCCTGAACAAGAACAACAACAACAGACAAGAATCAGCATAAATGGGAGGAACCTGAAAGAAGCAACCTCTTTTACCTACCTACCTAAGAAGCATCGTTTCAACTACAGGCGGACGGAACTGACGAGGATATCAAAGCAAGAATCGGAAAAGCAAGACAAGCTTTCACTACTCTCAAGTTTGTGTGGAGGTCAACAACACTCAGCATCAAAAATAAGATCCGGATTTTCAACTCCAATGTGAAGTCAGTGCTACTATACGGATCAGAGACTTGGCCAGCGCGTCATAAAGAGCATCTCAAACAAACTACAGACCTTCATTAACAGTTGTCTTCGCTCAATACCACTCAAGATCAGATGGCCAGAAAGAATCAGCAGCAGAGATCTCTTAGAGCGAACCAACCAGGAACCGATTGTGAACAAATAGCAGGAAAATGGAGATGGATTGCCATACTCTTAGGAAACTATCAAGTGACATCACTAGACAAGCCATTGCTCTAGTGGAACCCGAAAGGGAAGCGGCGAGTTGGTCGTCAGTGCGAGGGTGACTTGGAGGAGGCATGTGAAGAGGAGATGAAAGCATGTGGCAGACTGGAGCAGGTGAACTTACAGAGAACCAACGCAAGGAGACGGTGAAGCCCTATGTTCCTGTAGGAATTAAAGGAACAATAATAATAATAAAAGAAACAATAAATATAATCCTCACTTGTTTCATCATGCAAAAACTTATTGTGCATTAGGGGAACATTTAAGTTAGTTAGTTCTAGTTAACAAATTTTAGATTTCAGAGTGCTAGGTTCGAGCCTAAATAAGAACACCATCGTTCTGAAATAATGGAGAAAATTTGTACCTCACACGGTGAAACAGTATTAATTTTCTATAGTTGGTTTGTAAGGATATGTTTACTAGTTGATCACGGATTGGTATCACTTAGAGAACCATTGAAAATCAGGGAGTACTGGACAGCTGCTGTTTCATCCTAGTTTGGGAATCATCGCCAGTATGCACCCACCACAGAAGGTTCGAACCCAGGACCTTCCGGTTACAAGGCAAGCTAGCTCGTATACCATTCAGCTACTGGGACCCAATTCAATGGCCAGCCCATGAATTCTAACTTCTACCAATTCGTGATTTAGCGCGACCCCAACCAATGTCATTATTTACTGGATGACGTTTCGAACAAAATTTATTTTTCGTAATCATATCAATTATAATCACACGACTTAGAAATCTAATACTGCTTCACTGTGTGATATATCTAATAAACAAACTAATATGGAATTACTTACTACCACAGTGCCCAAGTTCTACACATATATTAATTTTTACCTCAGGTGGATGGTACTGAATTAGTTGTGTTCTCTCAGCTGGCTGATGGTTTAATTGCGAAGCTTTCGTCGTCCTTCTAGACATCTTCAGAGCAGGTTTTAGTATGAAATGAACTTATTGGAATTCTCCATGAATGATCTAATTGTATCTCCTGGCAACCGCTTCGTAACTGGATATCAATTTATGTACCTATTGTTCATATTTTTATTGACTTGAAATTCGAACTTTCTTGTCATGTGATTTACTTTTTATTAGCTGGTAAATCTAGTATGTATTAATGTTTGTTAATTTCTAATTCAATTGAGTATCAAGCTTCTAGGAATTCCCTGGCATCACCATCGTTCACTTAGATTCAGGAGGATCCAGTAGAAGAGTATCAAATGAGACGAAACAATAGTCCTAATTCCCACTGGTAACTACCAGCTTTCAAATATTCAAATGTATCATTATTTCTAGTAGCTCATATACCATTGTTAAAAGGATTATACCGTTGCAGTAAGGAATAAATATGAAATTCCATCCTTTCTATGAGCGAATTCTGAGCTTGGTATTGCTTCTTCATTTTGACACTTTCTACAGTTGTTACTGATACTTCACAGTTAAGGCACATTACTTTGAGGGTTGATATGACAACACTAACTGTTGATTGATGGCTAATTACCATATTATTCATCCCATGCGTCCCAAGTGGGACCCAATGCCTCAGGCGTACACCTTCACTGCACTCGGTTTTCTGTTATTACTTTCAACCGTCCCTATGACTGACCGCAAGCTAGAATTTACGGGTCACTGAATTCCGTCTGAAGTAGTTGAATGGTAAGTGAGCTTAGTCTGGTAGCCTGAAGGTCCCAGGGTTCCATCCTTGGTGGGTTAGTATGTGCTCACATGAAACGAAACGGCTGTCCAATGCTCCCTGGCTTTCAGTAATCTCTGTTACTGTTGCTGGTTCGTGAAGAAATCTAATAATTGGAATTAAACCATATTTCGCTGAAAAGAAATCTGATAAATAAGAATGCCTTTTCTACTTTTTCTCTGAATTTATGTGTCCTATTTCGCGAACGACTTGTATAGTAAAAGAACAGTTTGTGATATGTTAAATTTCTATGTCCTTTCAGCTCCTCTATACTAAAAATGAAGCTGTTTTTTTTAAAGATTTAGTAGACTTTTAAAAGTGTGAAGTGAGTCATTCATAATGTTGAAATAATTTTAATTACCTTTCGGTAAAGGTGACAATTTAAATAAGATTGAAGGGAGAGATAAACTATTTCAATCATTACAGTCAACACTCACCTCAAAAACTACGTTTAAAATGTTAACTGCTAAAGGGGTGATAAAATAATGATATATTTTCCTCTGCTTTGGTGGTTTACTTCACTAGGCGTAGAAATTGCAGAGTTGTCACTTTCCTTTTCTTCAATATGAGTAAATTTTTCCACTGCTTTTTTCAAGTTTGACCACGGATTGATTGATGTCAGTTAGAGAACCATTGAAAACCAGGGAGTAATGGACAGTTATTTGTCGTAGTTTGGGACTCATCAGCAGTACAAACCAACTCTTGAAAATTAATGTAATGCTCACTAATGACTACCTACAGGACGGAGTTTCCTGGAGTTCCAGTGAGAAATCGTGACCAGCGAGACCCATCCTGTCGGTAGTGAGGACAAATACTCGCCTAAGACATTGGCTGGTGATCGGCAGAAGTTAGAATTCATGGGTCGTTGAGTTGAGTCCCAGTGGCTGAATGGTTTATGAGCCTACCTTGTAACCAGAATGCCCTCGATTCGAAACCCAGTGGCTGCGTACTGCCGATAAGTCTCAAACTAGAACGAAACAAGTGTCCAGTACTTCTTGGTTCTCAATAATTATCTAACTGATATTAATCCGTGGTCAAACTTGTAAAAAAAAAACCAAATCCTCCTACAAACCAACTCTTGGGAACCACTGTTTTGTGGCATTTTGACTCATATGCTTAGTATCATTAGCAAACAAATTTCATGATGGCATCTGAAAATGCATTCCGTAGTAAGTAACACTTCTAGTAAAAATATATTAAAAACTATGAATACTAAAAGTCATAAGCTTAGTTTTCACTAACCAGCTATTATGTCTAAATTTAGTAATCAAAATTTCTGAGGTAATACTATATTTAGTAAACCAACCATGCAAGGTGAACTTTAAGTCAGTTCAGCTAATTGCCTGCACTGTGAAGCATAAGAAATTGTGCTTTGCGATACCAAAGTTATCACTCAATAACCTTTATTGAATATGTGTTATAATGCATAAAAGTATCAAGGCATGTGGCAAACACTTCGCAGAAGTTTGCATCAATTTGAGAGAGAGAGCTATTAAAAGTGGATTAGACAGGAATAAGTTTTCTAATATTTCTGTGTTAGTAGACATCGAACTGAATACAGAAAAATAAAGCAAGCAATGCTGTTTTTCTCGTGCCTCCCCCACCAGTGTTTTGGAGTAGCATGTTTTTTGCTAACTGATATCCTCAGAAGTCAGATTCGATCTCATTAAAAGAATCATAGTGTGGAATATGGATAGTAATTACTTGATGCTTTTCAAGATTGACTATTTCATCGATAACCTTTCATCATCAGGGTAAGCAACCTCATCAGGACTTATCCTTATAATAATTTTTATTTTTACTTGGAGAAACTTTAGTAGTTAGAAGGAATTTTCATTCTGGTGGAAACTCTTAATGTGTTCTGCAGACGTTTAAAGGCATGCTGGCTTGTTTTAAATGTGTCAGTGCGATATGACCGGTTCTCTTTTACAAGGACCTCTGAACTTATGGATTGTTTAAAACAATGAAAATGTACTGGTTTAAGTACTTGTTGTAATCACACACACACACATACATACACATCAATAGGTAAACAATATTTTTCACTGATAAAAAATTATTACGAGTGCTTTTGATATCAGACAAGTGACTACTCTAATGAATTACGGTACTGCAATATGCACAGTACTACTCTGACCAAGATAAACAACCATCCATGTCTTATTAATACTTAAAATATTCGAATACCAGATGTTTAGTCAGTACAGTTTTATCGGGAAATTTCGTCTGATGTTTTATTCAAATGTAAATTATGATTTCATTTTGTAGTAATTTTTTCTTTCTTTATTTTTCAAAAAAGTACAATTCAGTTGGAAACAACCGACTGATTAAGAAAATTCATGTGACGCCTTCTATTCAAAATTTCCAGCATGTTTTTATCAGTAACAGATGTGAGCTTATCCTTTAAAGTGATGAAAAATAATCAGATTTTATGTGTAAGAGATTTGCTTGGTAAGGGTGATTTAGATAATTTCTAATGTTTTCTTTGGTTTTCAAAAAAAATAAAGTAGATTCATTATTCAGCAAAGCTTTTAAAACCTACTGTAAACGTACACACGTGTATTTTCTTTACTGATTCCACTTCTAGACAGCATACCTGTGTGTAGACGTTGTTTTGTACAAGGCATAAGGCATCTGAAAATGATTGAATCTGGAAATTTTTATGACTGCAGTCTTAACCCAACTGAACTTATCAGTTTAGTTGTACAATACTGTGTTTATCATTAAAGTAAAAAGATAATGAAAGTGATTCTATAGTTTACAATACCCTCTAATAAATAAAATAGGTAAATACGCTTCAATGTTAAGACAAATTAAGCATTTTTTTAAACTGTAGCTTCTTGAAAAGACTCTATTTTTTTTAAATACCTTGCATTCAGGGTGGGACATACGACTTCAAACTTTGAGCTTTGAAGTTTTAGTAACGGTGTTGTTTTTACGGGATGGAGTTGCTAACCTTACCCTTTTTTCCTAACTTATTATCAACTAGTAAGCTAGCTCAGGTTTGTAAAGCTCATCGATTGAGATTGGAAACCTGACCACATGCCTGATTATCAAGCACTTCACTAGTGAACCACTGATGCATAAACATCCTTCTACAGGATAAAGGTCCCGATACAATAGGCAAGGCAAGCGCTGAACTCAGTTTCCAATGCTTATATTCAGTGTTCTTCCGTATAACCTTTGGCAAACGTTTTGTTTACTTGTTAATGTATGAACATGAAACACTTCAGTTTTTAATTCCTAGAAATTGAAATATGGCCTTTATATACTATGAACAGCTTTTAAAATAGTCAAGTATAAATCCAGTTTTGCAAGTATGCGAGTAACTATGTTCACTTCTTCTACATTTGTGCGGTTTGTGATAAAGGATAAACACAATTTATTTTTATCGTATTTTGCTATAGCTAATACAAAGCAAACTGCTAGCAAATCTACTGGTGGAGAAGCCCCAAGAAAGCAACTGGCCACCAAGACTGACTACCTGTCAAGGCGGACTGACGATTGGTACATATACAGACCAGGAACTGTAGCTCTTCGGGAAATCCGTTGTTACCACTAGAGCACTGAAATTCTGATCCCTTAACTGTCCTTCTAAAGTCTCGTTCGTGAGATCGTCCAGAACTTCAAGAGTTACTTTCATAGTTCAACAGTATCTGCTCTCCAGGAAGCTAGTGGAACCTATTTGTTTGGTCTTTTCGAAGACACCAACTTGGACACCATCAGTGCTGGCCGTATAATCACTATGCCCAGGCAAATCCAGTTGGCTTATGAGAGGGTCTATATGCTCTGTTAGGAACCTAGAGAATCAGTCAGAATACTCCTTCTTTCTTTTTCATCCCAAAAATAGCGTTAGTAATATAGTCACAGCATAGATGTTTACAAAACAACGACTTTAGCGAATGTCAGAAAATCTGACATAAAACCACTCTGCGTCTTGTTACTAGGATATGATTAATTTTTTAAAGTCCTTGAAATAGTAGAGATGATTTATAGATGAAAAAGGTGATTATTACATCAGACATCATTCCTAATTATATGTATTCTACGATATACATTTTGACTTGTTCTCCCCCAAAAGGTGTCATTTAAATAACCGTTTCTCACTGATTATCCCAACAAAATTTATACACCATGAAATTTTCATGCGGTGAAATGTTCTGTATGCAGTTGTAAACTTGTGTAAACTTGTTTGAACAGTTCTTTCATTGACGACTTAACAATAGTCATTTACTACTAATGACTGTATCATTATTTCTGTCACTCAGTATAACCTCACGACCTGGTTTACCAAATCCGAAGACAACACTTTGAATATACTTTTCTATTTAAACACTGGAAGCGGAATACTTTTGTTACATTATCAATACTAGTTACTAGAATAGCTCATTAGTTTCTATGGTTATTTCTAAAATTCAATTGATACTCTATCTTAAACTGAAACAGAACAATATGCATAAATAATTGTATACCCTCTGAAGCATAGTGCCAATATTTGAAATATTTTCACTCAAGTAAACAAGTTATAAGAATGTTTAACTTGTATTATATTTTTAAACTGGGTGTACTGATCAAAGCATTTATGTGCAACAATCATGTTCTATATTTGTATAGTATTTACTATAGCAACAGGCATATAACTTGGTATTTTATGCCTTTCAATATTTCTCACTTTCTTTCCACTTATTCTAAACTTATCAAGTATTTTTTTTGTCTGTATCTATTTAACTTCAATAATAATCGCAGCAGCTTTATTCTGGACAATCTGTTTATAGGAAGTACACAATTCTCATCATATTTTGTTACAAAACATTTGCTCCGTTAACAGAATCTGCAAATGAAGTAATAATTAACACTAGGTCACTTGACGTAGTATTTTATCTGAAGCACTCTGCAACTTTCAACCGCAACTTAATTGTTCCTTCAAAAAATGTATAACAGTGTACTGAAAGATATTTAAAAATGAACATTAGTATAAATTGTGATTGCAGGGCGCACCTCGATGGTGTAAATTTGATGCATTATGCAGGGTAGAAAATTAGGTGACACAAATGATTCAAAAGCCAGTCTAGACACTACTGAAATAATGGTAGCCAAACTAACTCTAAGAACTTACAATACATTGACTTCCCTGTTAGTTTATGAGTCACATGTAAAGCTTACTCTACAGAAACATGAACAGCATTGACTACTATCCACCGACCAACGTGTGTAGTTCATTCATTTCTACATGGAGTCTTTCGTAACCTGACTACGTTAATAGCGACGCTTCTAGCTTCATCACTGAGTGGCCAGCATTCATCATTGTCTACACACCAATTAGGCTGACTGAAAACTTCTGCTAAGAATCAGATCAAACAAAAAATAAGTCTCCAGTATTAAACATATATATACATTGGTACAATATGGGCACCATGAGAAGCATCACACATGTTACTTTCAGAAAGAGAAGGATGGTGATAGTTAAATACGAGTGATACGCAATAGTTACGTTTGTAACTGTGATTAAAAATGTTACATTAAGCACACAGATACAAATAATATTGGTAACTGAGATCCACGTTACATTTAACAAGTTAATAAATACCAGCACTAACTTTACATTCCTGATAAAATGTACTTCAGTTCATTCAGTCAGTCACTTAGTCTAATCATGACAGAGTGAAAAAGCTTACGATTAAAACATAAATAAGGAAGTAATTCTTTATATGCGAAAAGAAAGAAATACCATGCATACATGTTTAGGTATTGAAACATGTATATAAAACACGACAGATGATATAAATTCAGTTTTCAGAAATTAGTTTCTTCAAGAAAATTTCCCGTAAAGTTTACGCGATTGCTGTTTACTTCCAACTTAGAAATTAGACTGACATTTTTAAGTGATTTAGAAATCAATTACGTGAATAAACTCTATGCATGCTTCTTTTTTCATTACAGCCTAGACAGCTCACTCACGTCTCCTCACCCATGTGCATACAACATGTATAGCTTCGTTGAACACTTATGTTTATCGACGGTATGCCAATCACAGGGCATGTGAAAATTTTCTAAAATGAATAACAAATAACTTCAGTTTAAAATTAAAATAAATACTGAAATTAATCATGTTAACCAAAATTCGTGATTAAATATCCTTCATATGATGAAGTAAAAAAAAATTGTTTTAATTAAATTACTTACCATGTATACTGACCATTGTAGCAATTAAAGAAGGAAATGAAAGAGGTCTTCCAAAACGCATTTAATAATTTCTGCAAGTAATCTTTACGTATAGACCTCTTAATAGTAATAAGTAACCCGGACATAGGTAGCAATTCAGTTAAAGACAGTGAAGCATCTTAATGAACACTAGGTAACAATTCCTGATTATTCGAATGTCAATCTAATTGAGGATGTCTGTATTAATAAAACTAAGTAATACTAGAGAATTTACAAGAAAATATCACCAAGTCTACTGACACTGAGTTATTTTTAATTAATTTGCAACCAGTTGTTTTTGCAACATGTTTAAGCCGTGTTTATTCCTGTATTATTAACAGTGGAATTCAAGCTAGTCGATCTGTGAGAGTCCCTGCGACTATATTCAATGCCTACTGGAACTCACAATGTATATATGCAATTCTGAAGGGACTTATGCTGCATCAGACATTTTAGCCAGCAGCTAACATTAATACTGCCTCCAACGACCCATTACCGATTGAGATAATACCATGATGAAGCGTGATGATACTGTAGACTTGGTGCCCTGAATTTGGACAGCACGAAGGGTGAGACAAAAAGACATCAGTTATTTTCCAATCACCTATCGAAAATACTTCTATGGACAAATGGGAATCAATAATATTTTTAGATTTTCAAAGAAAAGTGCAGTTGAACAACTCAATTTATCAGTGATAGGATTCTTTCGAAGACTGAATAGATATGACTCCATTGGATTTGAAATGTTACCGAGTCAGCTTTCAGTGACATTCCAGTCACTGTCATGAGTAGCAGTCAATCACTTTTGATTCTCACCGTAAAATGAGAGTAGGATGGCCAAAATACCTTACACAAAACTAGATTTGGCGTCACTTCCAGCCCCAGCACAGTATTTACAACCTATGATAAAGATGTTTCTTAAGCTCCGGATTTTATCCCACTTTATTTTCACAGAATTGCTTCCTAAAAATTCTAGACAGAGAGAATCAATGTGGTTTCATCATATAAACTAAAAACTACCTCTATAAATTTTAATTTTCATTAAGTATTACAAATAAGCTGATGAACAAGTACTTTTTTTAAGTTTTATCGTTAACTGGTTGCAAGTAAGTAACCAAATTTCAGACTATACACCGACACGTTCTAAAATAACAGAACATTGGTGGATAGTGTTATCTTTTTAAAAGCTGAATATTTATGTCTCGTTCACAAATGTTCTTCTTTTTAAACTCACCCATGATAGTCGGAGAAAAAATTTCAGAAAATAAATAATTAGATAAATGATTAAGGGAAATACTATGATTTTAAACTAGGATAGGATTCCTAAAAGTAGAATCTGATTCTGACTATCCTGATAGTTAACTTTCAACTGAGTAATAATTACCATATTAATGCTAACTCACTTAATGTTTGAAAGCATTAATGTATTACCTCTTAATGAAGAGAAATGTCCAGTAAATACCCTTGCTTCATTCAAGGTAGGATGATTAGTATGGAGAAGTTTGTGAAATGTTATTGGATAAATAATACAGTACCAGTGGTTTTATTATGTTACAGTAATACAGTTTCATTCTTACACTGAAATCTACGTATTCAAAATTTCGGGAAGTGTATAAGATTATCCACACCTTCTGTTTTGCTTGTTAATGTTTCAAAAAGCCCAATGGTTTTAATTAGCTTCACCGTATCGCGATTTAATTTGGATGTTACCTGTCATCGTATGTAGCTTCATGTAAACACAGGAAGATATAAATTTCCTCAAACACTTACAATTTAAAAGGAGGTTGAACGCTTGCGTTTCAAATTTTCGAATGCTTTTTATTTAGAGTCATAGAATGTAATCTATTTCTAAATAGCCTAATAAGCCTTGCCAGTTCACTCTTTGAATGCACAAAATAGCACGAATCAATGTAATCAGAAGTTATTAATATTTCCAACAAAGTTTGGAAAATCGAATAATATCTGTGTATTAATTTCCGCAATAAAAGATTTTTGAAGCATCAGGTCAGACAAGTACTCAGTTCACTCATATATCCGTTTACTACTTAACTGTATCCTTTCTATTAATAAATAACGTTAAGGTTAAGCCTTTCAGTTAATTCAGGGGGCATGAAATCAGCAGTCTAACTGAAGCCTAAAGGTTATCTCGTCAAAATTTAATAAGTCATCACTAAATCATTGAGAGGTTAATTGTAAATCACCTGAGGACAAAAGTCAAATACGTGACTTTGCTTGAAATCAGGTGTAATGAAATGAAAAAATTAGACTCTATCCACACATGTGCGTGATAAAACACATTACATATACTAACGGAAGACTATATTTTTCAATTAACGAGAATCTAACGGACTAACAGAAGTAATTTTAAATGAATACGAGAAGTGTGAGACCAACCAGTGACTGAGAGAAACGTAATTCAATGAGGCTTAACACTAAATCATGTTATTTACTCAGTATAAGATGAATGTTTTTATGTTATAATTTCCCCGAGTATCCTGTTCTTAATTAGTTTCGGATTTACTATTTATTCTACCGGAAAGTGAAACAACTACTTAATCACCAGTTGAACTCGCATTTACGTTCTCATAGTGGCAATATTTTTTTAATAGTTGGTTTGTAAGAAATAGATTTGTTTTTACGAGCTGATAACGGATTGATATTAATTAGAGAAATATTGAAAACCAGAGATTACCGGACAATTATTTCCTTAGAACTACTCCAAAACTGTCGTTTCCCTTTAGACAGAGACACATTTTAACCAGAACAAAATATACTAAAAATATCCTTAAATTAACTGAGTAGCCGTTTCTCTATGAACACCACTTAAATTTAATTCAGTTTTTGCCTTAGTTTTAGTCAGTTAATCATAAGAGAGCTCTGCAATTGAGTTTCCTGTTTGTTGGCCTTTAACGGCGATGCATCTGTAATACTGACCACGTGTGACTTTGAAGAACTGGTAGGAAAGTTGTAGACACTGAAACTGACTGACACATGTCTTAATCTGGAAAGGGGCGTAAGTCTTTTCAAATTTCGATACATTTGAATAGATAACAACGAAGTGTAAGTATGTAGTTTTCCTATGGACTCTCATTATCTGACACAACAAAATATTAGTGTTCAAGGTGATTGTCCGGAAGCCCTGAAACCAGTTTTCATGCTTATTGGCACTCATGAACAAAGCAAACAGAGAACCCTGAATAAAATATTTTGTCTTCAGAGATTCAAACTAATATAACCCAGTGTTACTATCAATGACGTTACAAGTGAGGTCTTCGAGTGAAGATCGACTGGAATGGTTATATTTACTGGTCACAAGAAAGAACTTAATCAGTGTATAGAAGAATCGTTTTAGGAGAATGACTATTAGAAATTAGGCATATAATCATTTTTCATATTAAGCACTGAACAGTTTAATGATTTACCACCTTTCTGATATATGAGAGCACCAAATAAAACAAAAGCAAATAAATATTTTTCTACCTGCAACGCAAATATTTACATAATTTTTATTTCAAGTAGGGAAATTAGTTATTTGTTTATTTTTCCAATTTGCATTCAACGAATTTCTCTTTGGAATTAATTTATTGTTGAATGTTCAGGGAATAGAGTGCAAAAACAAACAAACAAACAAAATATTCCTCAAAAAAGAAAAATAATAAAGATTAATTTGAAAATTACAGACGAATTTACTCACTTGCAGTTATGTTTCATTTTTCCTTCTTTGTTCTCTATCCTGTCACTCTCTAAGAGGAAACAAAGAACTATTTCTACTGTCAGAGTGAATGAATCTTACCTTAACACTTTGATAAATGCTTTTTTAAAGAAACATAATAACTTTCTCCTAATCTTATTATTAAAATCCCTGATACTGTACAATTCATTACATGAAATCAAACAAATTTTTGCCTATGGTCTATCTGCAAACTTAATTTCTTAGTACTGTGTAGAGAACTTACTCAGTTGTATAGCCACGAAATACTCTGACTAAAAAACAACTGTCAGAGATATAAACAAATTTATCAGCCATAGGTTCTCACTCTAAACAGAACTCTTACTTTTAGTGTTGTCAGAATCACTGAATCGGATGGTTTGATTACGAAATTTCTGTCTCCAGGCAACATCTTCGACGCTAACTTAGAAATGAAGTCAGTTTTTGGAATTCTCTATGAAAGAAATATTCATTTATCCTGATTACCGTTCGAGATTTTTTCGGTTACATCGGTGTTCACAGTTGTCTGCATGCGTTGAAATGAGGGAATGCGTATAATGTCTTTTGACGGCTAGATTAAGTGCTGGGATCCAAGATGAGGGGAAGGTCTGCGATTTCGTTCTATGTTCAGGACTTGTTTTTCTTGACGGTTGTCGTTATTGGGAGAATCAGGACTCTTTCTTCCCTCTTTAGTGCATCTAAATTGGCAGTACTTTACCTCACATTCGATCGATGATGACATCAAAGAACCTATTTTTAATATAGCCTAATAGGTAAACTCATATCTTTCACCAATATTTATTTAGATTTAATTTAACTTCTGTTTCTAAATTTCCTGTAATTGTTCTGTAGATCAAAACATCCGAAAATGGAATTTTATCGCTTGATGCCCCTTCCGTTTAAAATTTGACCTCATCAAACACGTTATTGATTAGTGTGTGACTGCTTTCCAGACCATTCCTTTGAATCATTACACTTCATCATCCACGTAAAGTATCTAGATTTTTGTTTTGATTACAGATAAAACTATGGTTTATAATCTTTACATGAAAGCTTCTACAATTATTGCCGATTAGCGTGACTTCATTAGCTCCCCTTTTATCTGCTCTATGATTTGATAAATGAAGTGGAAGTAGGTTATGCGGCACAAAGCCCTAAGTCCCATCGAAATCAAATATCGCATTTTGTGTGTGTTTAGGAAGGCATCCATTCAGTTTATTTTGCTAATTTCTGCTCTAATCAAGTGACACAAAAGGATACCATAATTTAGCCCTCATCTAGTAAAATGTCCATAATATTTTATGGAGCTGACCAATTAAATAATCCTGTGCTGAAGTGTTGAATGAACATTTCTAGATCCGCCAAAGTCCCTTTATAAAACTGAGATAATTTCTAAGTTCCGTTCATCATGTTAAAATTAATCCATTACATTCTTGTAATAGCTTAAAAATTCTTCCAACTATTAAAATTAATGATGGAGAAGTTTCTGTTTTATTAGATTTTGCCAACATAAACATGATTATATTTTCTTGTTGACTTTTATATTTTTCATTCATCAGGTACAATGTCGTTTCAAGCTGGGTTTTTTTCGAAAATGATATCCAGTCTTCCAAGGACAAGCTGTCGAATACTGTATGCCTGAATTTGTTACTGAGTAAGACATCTGGAAATATAATTAACAATGGTATTTTAATTATAATATGAACGCGTTTTCTGACAATTGCTGTCATGATACCTTCTTGTAAGTCTTTCCTTTATATTCATACACAAACTAAACAACTAAAATGCAAACAATCAAAGAAATGACTTATATTGTTCAAGTAAACACAGGAAGTATAAGTAAATAACTTCATCAAGTTTAACTTATAGGTTTCAGTTTTTGTGAATGAAAAGTTTCTTTTGAAATTCACAGACAGCAATACACATAACCTAATATTTCTCGTCAAATGAATACAACAGACTTGGGCTATAAGTTTAAGAGGTTATTAATCACAAAGTTGTTGTTGTGAGGGGAACGGCACGTGCCTCATAAAATGTGAAAATGAGTAAGATTGAATGGCAAACGGAATGACAACAAACCCTTGATAAGGTCACCGGATGACGAGGAGCATAGAAACATTTAGCAGGATAAAAAGCAAACAAATTTTAGGCTATTCAAAAAGTGTAATGAATAAATTCACTTTGATGCATGAATTTCAGAATACAAAAGGGTCATCTGCCTCGCTGTTGATGGTCTTCAGCGAAAAAGTCATGTTCATCATACTTTTTTTATAGAATATTCGGAGTAATCTATTCACAAGCTGACATTCACACCTGTTCACTCTTCAAATTTAACTTCTCATTTATCACAATAACAATGATACAACCAAATATGAATTCAGTATTTGAGAAAAGCACAAGTCCCGTTTTCAATAGGTTGTTTGTTGCAGATTATTGTCGTTTTTCGCACATGAAAATTATGATTTTAGTAAACAAGCATCTTGTACATCAAAAACAAGTTGACTTTAATTGGCTTAACTTACTGCGAGAAGTCAAGCATGTCTTACTTCCATTTAGTAGTAGCAGTATTTTTTGTTTATTAACACATAAATATAAATCCATTTACGTTAATTAAGCAGAAAAAAAACTGTTGCCATAATTGACTTTTTATTCACTTTCCTTACAATATTTGAACACTGTTCTAACTGCAAGTCAACCTGAAGTTATTGTTGAGGACGAGATTTACATTTCAACTACATCTTCTAAATTTGCTAGTAACCATTTTTTCTGCACAAAATAACAGTCAGTTAGGAATTTTCTTATCCTTGATCTACTGATTATATTCAGAAAATAACTTGAAAGCTATTCAATTTTCTAAAATATGCGGCGAAATAATTTGGTGGATGGTGACTAGCAAGTGGATCCAGGATGCGTATTTCGTCCTATTTAGGACTCATCATTTGGATGTACCTGAATTCCCTAGGGAGTGAGGTTGTCCCCACTGAGACTCGAACCAAGTGTTCACCGTTTTAAGCGCTATAGCACTATCCACTGGACTACCTGAGCCACGAGAGGCGCTTCATGTGCAACAGTCATCAGTGGTTGTTTGTTTTTAATTCACTTTCGGTCTTCTCTGCTGAGATATCGGCTTCTAGTATTGGTGCTTCAAGTGACAGTCACTGCTAGTCATCGCCCACCAAATCACTTTAAACTAATCCTCAGACGTCATCAAAGAGCCTGTCCACATGTCAACAGAAGCCGACCATTCCGGTCCCATCAATCAATAGATGAACAACGAGTGAATTCAAAACAAATATGCGGTAAGGTGTTAACAGTTCAAAATATACAGAAGTTATCTTCATCACTTAAAATACCATTGACGATAGACTTTAATTCTCTTTCATCAGCTCTTCACCTGCATATTTACAAATACCTAGAACATCTATCACTAACAGTTATTGTTTTATGTATTTCTTTTATTTACAAACTATAACAGGAAATTAAATATTCTAGTTTATTTAATTAAAATAGTGACATGTTGAGAGACACAATTACAGAAATTATAAGGGCGTAGAAATTGTATATCGTAAAACTAATTCAATATGTGCATTAAAACTACAATGTGATTACTAGTTGAAAATTAAATATTTATTGTTGATTGTCAATATTAGCATACTGACGACATTACTACTATTACAGGTAACACTAATAACACTAGCACTACTATTAGCTATTGCTTCTAACATTAATTACAGTATTGTAGATGTTAATAGTCATTAGGTGATCAATGTCCATATGATAAAGAATGAAGCAGCAATGTCCTTAGTGGAGGAAAAGATAACTTATAGTTAGGAGTAATCTAGCAATTCTTATCTTCCTTATTCACCAAATGCATTAATCGTTTAAATTTCATAATATGCAACAATATTCATTTCACAACTTTTAGTGAAACCATGACTACAAATGTATACATTTTTTTAATTCCCCTAAGGGATGTGTTATCTTTTGTCTTTACGTATATGCATATATATATGAACAGATAGATGGTTGAAAATATAGTCATATATTTATTAATATAATGTAATACGAAAAGCTGTGAACAGAATAGGTGTTTGTGTTTTTGAAAGAAATATACTGTCATTTACGCTTATATACACACACACATATGCACAGTCGGTAGCGGTGGATAGATATTTAAGTAGGTTTTATAACAAGAGAGACAGATAGAGAGAGAGTGAGTGATTTGTAAAATTTCCAACCCCTCGCACCTATTTGCTGTTGGATAAAAGATTTTAAAGCCTACCATTGATTTTAATTGGCCAATGATAGGTGAGACACTTTCCCTGTTTGTAAAAAAACAAACAAACACAAAGTATGCAATTTTTGTGAAATTCAACTATCTTTAAATAAATTTTATCAAAACACTTGATGCTGAATGCACTAGTTAGTTAGCTGAGATAAGTAAAATAAAGCAATAGTTTAGTAAAAACTTCAAACTAAAAATGAAGTTACGCTTCAGCATTCCCTCCTTTGAGTAAATATTTAAATGTACAGTTGAAATGATTGTCAGCTAAACTATTTTACTGTGATTGACATGGAATAGTGTACATTTTTTTTATAATTTATTATAACACCTTTTATAATCTTGTGTTGTTATCAATCACTTGTATCTAACGCGTAAAAATATCCACTTAGTGTCGTATTTTGTTTGTCTAGAGGGGGCTTAGCAAGTGATAATTTGCAAATTTAGGTGGAGAATTTGAGAGAACACAGTACCAAAGTGTCAGTCAGTGAGAACAGTTTGCAAAAATAGTGGAATTTGTTTTACTAGAGAGATTTTCATTTTACTATGATGGATAAATCATGAAACTAAGAATACAAAAATTATAGAATACTTATCCCCTGGTGAATAACTTATTTATGATATGCTCTATTATTGTTTTTCTGTTCATCTCAGTCTATTATTCATTCTAGCATATCATGGAAGTGAAAGGCGGATGAGATTACGCAAACATTTGATACGTTAGTAGTTCAATATATCGCTTAAACTAATAAAGAAACACGTCAGTCATAAGTGTTGCGATATTACATGGTTGGAGGCAATCTGCAGGAAGACTTGGACCTAGGTTTTGTGCTAGTTGGCACTCGTCGACAAGGAGTACCTGCAACCTTGAAGGAACTCATGTCCCTCCTGAGATTCGAACCCGCGTCACCCAGTGTTGCAGTCAGAGACGTTACCACTGAGCCATTCGGACTCGCGATTGACCTCCTGTTGCACTTTAGTGGATACTTTGACTGGACACTAGTAACTAGCACGAAACCTAGGTACAAGGCTTCCTGCTGATTGCCTGCAACTATCTAATATCATCACATCAATGTGCACCTTGGATGGCGAGCTACCTAGAATGGTAGACACATTGCAAACCTGACTGATAGAATTTAGTCTGCACCGAAGAAGCGACTAGACACATCGCACTAGTTACTACTGTCCAATCAAAGTATAAGTGTTGTAATCTTTCACTTCATTACAATGTGAACTCCTTTTATCTTCATACTTACTAGGTCACACCTGATAAAATATACCGAGGACAGCACACTATAATGTATATTTGAATATCTAAAATGAAGTAGAAGGCTTCGAAAATTCAAACAGGTTTAACTAGTGGTGAATTTCGCTATGCGTGCAGTTATTATTCTTACATTGTTAATTCACATGCAATAAAACAAACCTGCAGTTCTTGGAAAGTCCTTTATTACTGAATGATACCACAAAGGATATTATATCTCAAGAGTGTTTTGGACGTTTTCTTTTCAAATGATTAAATAATGATTATTATTTTATAAATTGTTCACTTTAAAGAGTTAAAATAGGACGATTTTTGAGGGAAAAAAATCCTCAAAGATGTTAATGAATAGCATTTTCAAAGTATTAGCCATTGTGATCTAATGTGCACACTACTCACTTAGGTAATTCACGTAATTCATGTGTTTTACAGCTGTGAACAACTGATTCTTACATAAGATGCCTAGAATCTGCTTTTCTTCTTTATGTGATATGTCAAGCCAAGGATATCATGAACACAGAATTTTGAATCAAATTGTTGGTTGTTGGTATTTCTTTGAATACAACTTACTGTCATTGATAACAATATGGCTGGGTGTTAGCATTCTTACGGTCAAAGAGACTACGATATAATGAGGGAGAGAGAAATAAAAAGCGAGAGAGGGGGGGCAAGGCTGACTCAGTTTCGCTTCTTTTTAATTCAGCCAGTCAGCCAACCAATTAAATCATCTGTGTTCAATATGGTGGTATAGTTATCCAGTGCATAAATTTTCAAAATCTTTTTAGTTCTTAAAGGTTCTTCAAGTTGCATCAATATCTAGTGGAAACTACTCTGAGATCCTGTTGATTCTCACAATCACTTTTAACTAAATAAATGCACAAGTATTATACATGAAATCTCTATCACTTGAACTAGACAAAATACACTACACTCACCAATGTTTCATCACTTGAAGTTGAGAGGCAAGAAAATTTGTTTTCATCATTTGTCAAACTGAGCGCCTGATAATTCCAGTATACTAGTTAATTAATCAATTAACTGAATTGTCCATTCATTTATTTGTTACTTATCACCTAATAAATTGTCTGTAAAGGCTTTAAATGAACCTGAGTAGCTCAGTGGTGACGTCTCTGACTGCAGCATCACTGGGTGACGCAGGTTTGAATCTCAGAAGGGACATGAGTTCTTTCAGGATTGCAGATACGCCTTGCTGACGAGTGCCAACTAGTACGAAAACTAGTTCCAAGGATTCCTGCCGATTGCCTCCAGCCATCTAATATCAAGATTTAAATGTATCCTAAGATTTTAAAAGCAATGTAAGCACATGTTTATCTCCTTTCCATGAAGTGATAATAAGTGTTATGTTCAGATTTCAAACTAGCATTAGTGAATTTGCAAATGTGAATGCAAGTGTCATTTTACGTTAGAAGCTAAGTTGGATATACCTAGAAAACAGTCTATATTTGCCTTCATTTTGAGAAAATGTTAAAAGTAACACAAGTTGCCAGAAAGGTATTGGGTAAAATACTCCAGTCATGACAAATCACATACAGAATGTTAAGAAATACATGAAGCTCACAAATGTTGGCAGAAATTGTACACAGTTATCAAAACAACAAGAAAATTCTTCTATGATCTCAACTGTCTAATAGTGCAACATAAGAAATGACTTTTATAAAACACAAAATAATCGAGCAAAGAATATTCTTTTCGATAAATTCCTCTTCCAGGCTCTACAATTATATATATGTTTATATACACAGAATATTTGAAACTAGTAGTTAATAACAATATTAGCGTTTTTTTAAATAATATCGATTTGTAGAGTATGGTCAATGCTACTACAGTTCATTAAAGATGCTTAAATAATAATAATAATAAAGATATAACAGCGAATAGAATATCAACTAAAATTAGGGAAATTTCACAAAAATTTTGGATTATTCAAACCTGGATGGCCAAGGTAATGATAATGACTGAACTAACTTCTTTTGGGTGCATAAATTAGGCTTATTAATATGAATCCCCACAGCCTCAGCAATATTTAGAAGTCGAACACTTAAAGCGAAATTGAGATACTTTACAAATCGATATTATTTAAAAAAACGCTAATATTGTTATTAACTACTAATTTCAAATATTCTGTGTATATAAGCATATATATAATTGTAGAGCCTGGAAGAGGAATTTATCGAAAAGAATATTCTTTGCTCGACTATTTTGTGTTTTATAGATGTCTGAATGAATATTTTTGCTATATAGAAATGACTTCGTTTAAAAACTTGTGAAAAAATAATGAAAGCTTCATGGATTTATGAGTTATTTGCAGTATGCTTGTGCTCAAGCGATCTGTAAATTAAGACCTTCCTTTGGGTATCATTTGTTAACATGTAACTGTTATTCCATGTCGCATGGTAAAGGAGTCAGCAACGATATAATATTTCAAGAAATCAGCTGCTCAACGGTTAATGCCCAAGTGAAAGTCAAGTTACCCAGTTTTGCCACTTCTGTGTGCATTTACAAATGCAGCCGTTCTTATATAGAAAGTTTTACAGAGTGAACAGCTAGGCGATTGGACAGATGTCTAACTGAACACCTTAATTTGTTGCTGAGAAAGAATTCACCAAAATCAATAAGAGGCTCACTTTTGCCGCATTTGACTGGCAATGGTATCAAGTGGACAGCAGAGTTGATTTCATGGTTATCCCTAGTATTACTTCTAAGCTTTCAGAAGGAATTTGAAAGTGTCTTGTACCAGTAGCCAAGGTTCTAGGAATCAGGGAGAATAACCCTATTCTGTGTATTCAAAAGAAGTCTGCTTTACTCTTTTTTCTCAATCACCCTACGTAAATTTAATAGATAACTCCGACATTAAAACTTCTCACTCCTTTCATACTAACTTTTCCTAGTTTAATTTTGGGAGTGTTCGTATCATCATGCTGAGTTCATTATTTTTATCAACAATTGTCTTAACTACTCGTGGTCTTTTTATCACTGATATTATTATTGTCGTTACTGTTGTTATTATCTATGCAGTTAGCGAAATATGACTACCACTGACTCACAAACCAACGTCACTGATTAGAACTTCACATATTTTTAGTGCTATGTATTTCAGAGTGGATCCTCAGGAAGACCATGTTGTGAATACTATTTTTCGCTATTACGTCTTTTTTTGGTGAAAATTAGTGAGTAGAAAGGCCTTAAAACAATTTGTCACATTTGTCAAATGGATATAGTCAAACTAGAAATTTTAAATCACATTAAAAAATATTTAAATAAACTCGGTAGCAATGCTGTGTCATATGAAAACAGTTTCTCCTCGTATTAAGAATTGCTGGGTGCTTGAAATCATGAACTACCGGATTCGTAGTCAATGGCCCAATTACAGTTCTAATGACTACAGGACAATAATGAACCAGTTGTCCCAGGCCGTTCTATCGTTGATGCCGAAATCTATTGTGAAATCAGTGATATTTTCACAAATGTAACAACGCTCTATATAATGTCACAAGTCTGTTTACAGTGAACCACCATTATTTAATTTAATTTTAGGTTTTCCCGTCGATTGATTGAACCGAAGGGCTCGCTCTCAGGTTGACATGTCGGCTTCTTGTGTAGATGCTTCGATGATGTCTGAGCATGTAATTAGAAGTTAATTGGTGGATGATAACTAGCAGTGGAATCCAGGATGCTCATTTCGTCCTATTTGGGGCTTGCCAGCTGTATGTACCTGCATTTCCCAGTGAGTGATGATGTTCCCACTGAAGCTCAAACCCAGTGTCCATAACTGAATTAAATAATTTATGTAACCCAGTGCACATGAGGTGGTTCTCATGGCCCAAGTGGTCTAGTGGATAACGCTTTGGCGTTTGAAACTATGGGCACTGGGTTCAAGCCTCGGTGGGAACATCATCACACTGCGGAATGCAGGTACATCCAGCTGGTGAGTCCCAAATAGGACGAAATGCGCATCCTGGATTCCACTGCTAGTCACCATCCACCAAGTACCCACTATTAACTCAAAAACCACATAATGACGGACCAATTTAAGCATCAAAAAATACCTATTTATTCTCGAGTTTCAGATTTAAATTGCCCTCGGATGGACCTGAAATCAAAGTAAATTCAACTTTGAAACTATTAACTGCACCATTCAAACAAAAATAGGCTGGATTATTTTACTGGAATAAATTATAAGCTGACTGACTTAAAATTAGTGACACTTGTCCTACGAAGAAAAATATACTTCGATGTATATATTTTTTCATTTGTGCTACACATTGTGACAGCATTTCACCTTCGGAAACAAAATATAACCCGTATTTTTCAGATACTTTTATTCATAGAATTTGCTAAACAAATGTCAACTTTCTGTTATGTTGTATCGTATTTCTTAAAATTTTTGATTTATTTGCAAACATCAAACGAAGCAAAAATGATTTAACTTTGTTTTTAACTCTAAAATGTATACATCTAAAATTATCAGATTTCACTCTGACTGTAAAAATATATAGGCAGTGTCGCATACACTAACCTTTTGTAAACAGTTACATAACTTTGAAACTGAAGAGAAAAAAAGTTTATTTCAAGGATGAATCACCCATAACGTTGAAGAGTCCCAAACTAGGACGAAACGGCTGTCTGACAGTACTCCCGGGTTTTCCAATGGTTCTCTAATTGATGTCACCTCATTATGAAATCCTCCAACCAATCAAACAAAATCCCTACAAAACCAATACTTGAAAAAATTTTTTATGTACGAACACTTTTCCTGCATTGTCCTTGGTCTCAAATTGTAGTGTAGTCTTAAAGTGGATGTTCATGAAACTGAAAAATTTACAATTTATTAAAATAAGCTTATGTATTCGTTTATTTGGAAATAAAAAATTAATAATTTCTGTTCTGTTAGTCTATTTGTATGAATTTCCGTTTCCCTTGAAGCAGAACCGGAAATAAGGTGTGAAATGATGTTACTATCTCTGCCTAAAAATGTTCAGACTTGGAAACAGTCCCTAGTCTACCCAGATTTCTACTTCATCCTAATCTCCACGCATCATAACAACAAGAGCTTGTCAATCCAATATTATCCGCATCAGAAGCAAAACTACTGGAATATTTGAAATGTTAAATGAAAAAAGGTTGAAGGTTACTTTTTATATTGTTACAGGGAAAACGTCTAAAGACATTGGCTCATAAATGTTGTGAAAAAGTGAGTTAAACCCAACAGATGTGTAATGGAATGAAATGGATAGTTTGATGAAACATTTCCGTAGCTGACGTTTCCCCCCATGTTTTGTTATGTAGGATATGTCTCATGACAAAGAAATAAATTTAGCCTGATAAGAGAATCTTCAGGTCTTAACACTAAACAGAGTGTCCGATCTGTAGTCAAGATTGCTCTTTTATTCGCCGTCCTGAAGTCAATTTCATTCCTAAGACATGGGGAACAAGACTCTGTAACTTTTGCAATTAAAAGTGTTCTCTGAGCTGGTTGGTTTAGTCGCGAAGCTTTCGTCATCCTTCCGGACAACATCTTCAGCGCCATATTTAGCACAAAGTGAAATGATTTAAATTTCTTCATGCGTAATGTAATTGCGTCTCCTGGTTACTATCTTCACATATGTATTGACCACTTTCTATTGACTAGGATTTTAAACTTTTTTGTCACCTGATTTACTTTTTATTAATTGGTATATTTCATCTATATTAACGTGTTTGTTAATCGCATTTTCGCTTGAGTACCAGGCTTCTAGGAATTCTCTGACACTTTTCGTGTTTCCTCTGTTTAAGATTTTGACATGATCCCAATCAAAATGATGACCATAGTTGTCTGCATGCATTGATACTAACGAATACATATCATATCTTTTCACGGCTGATTTATGTTCTTGGATTCTGATTCGAAGGGGACGCCCACTTTGGCCGATGTAATGCTTGTTACAGTTCATACAATTTATTTTGTAGATGGTATTAATTTTATCCCCTTTTTCTGTTGGATCTTTTGGTTTGCATAATATCGAATTAAGCGATTTTACTGGTTTGTTTGCTATATCTATATCTAACGGTTTCAGTATTCTGGCTGTTATTTCAGAGATATTCCTCATGTATGGTAGAATGAATTTTCTTGTGGTCTTTGATGATGGTTTCTTGTTGGTGCTTTGATTCGACTTTAAACACTTTTTGATGAAATTTCGTGGATAACCATTCTTTTTGAAGACCGTTTGTAGGTACTTTTCTTCCATTCTTTTCAGCTCTGGAGTGCTACAATGTGTCTGAACTCTTTTAAACAATGTCTGCACGCAGTTTCGTTTGTGAGTAACTGGATTATTGCTAGTATAGTTGAGTATTTGATCTGTGTGCGTTGATTTTCTATAAACTTGTGTCTCTAAATCTTTTGTGTTGGTTCTCCTGATTAAGACATCTAAAAATGGGATTTTGTTATCTAATTCTTCTTCTCTCGTGAATTTGATGTCTTCAAATATGTTGTTTATTAATTTATGAGTATATTCTAAATCACTTCTCTTAATTATTACAAATGTATCATCAAAGTAACGTATCCAGATTTCCGGTTTAATTATAGGTAGAGCTATTAATTCTAATCTTTGCATAACGGCTTCAGCTATTAATCCTGATATGGGCGATCCCATTGGTGTTCCTTTTATTTGTTCATATATAACTTTAGTGGCGCCATTTAAGAGCTGAAATATTCAGCTGAAGGAAAACTTGTTCAGTAACAAGTTTCTAAGTGGCGTTATTTATTATAATACCACTACTCTAGGAGATTCATTTGATCAATTTGATTTTATTCTAAATCAGCATTGTACAAAGTGGATATGTTGACTTCTTGAGATCTTTTGATTTCAACGAGAAGATGAAAAAATATATACATAAGATAAACACAAGTTAATATTGAGACGGAAGTGAGAGCCAGTTCATTGTCGCGTTTCATGCCCCATCCTGTAAAACAGTGAACTGACAATGCTAACTATAACAAGTCTCACTTGCACTGACGGAATTATATTCTTTAGCTATTTAGCCATCGTATACAATATTTAATGTTTTCTGAAGAAAATCATTATCAATATTATTAAATAATAGACTGGTGTATATAAATGTCGCTTCTAATGAGTAATAAGTAAAGTATACAAACCACTTGGTCATATAGAAATTTGTAAACAAAGCGAAAAATATATATACATCATTTTAACAAACGATAAAAATTCAGGAGTCTAATACCTCTTCTTATCTTATCAAATGATTATTTATTTCGCTGATAAACAAAATTTAAGTAAACTTTACGAAAATAAAACAAAAAAAACATTAAAGAAGGAAACAAAACCAAAATTGTTTAGGCAATTCAGAATTGACAGAACACAAATAAAGTGCCAAGCGAACGATTCAGTTTAACGTTTATTTCCTTGCACTCGTCTTCTTTGTGATTTGTCCATTATGAATCAGACCATCTATTCATCTACACTAAAATATGTACAAGGCGTAATTTTCTATCAATATAAAAAAAGTGATTTTGTTTTTTAAGAAAAACTGGTATGCAAGCAGTATGTCATCACACTGATTTCTGTTCATTTATAAGCTATGAATGACTAATAGATAATAAAAATGAATTTGAGCTTATTTGTCATTTTAGAAATTGTAATCTTGAAATATTTAGTGTTACTTAATTCTTTCGTCGAAAAAAATGAATCTCCACTCTCGTTATATACTAGTGAGATATTTTAAACAACACAGTATTGCTTCATTATAATTATTATTCCCTTGGGTTCCGAGTGGAATATACGGAATATACAGTACATCTCCAGTTCATCCTGTTCTCTGCAGTCTTTTTAGTCGGCCATATGCTTTCGTTTCCTCCTCGCACAGTCTCCTTCATGTCACCATCCAAGTGCCAAATGATCGTTCACTACTCGAGCTCTACTCGAGGGCTTGCCTGGTATGGGATGTCACTCAGCGGTATTCTAACGGCACCTTGAAGAAGCTGATATAAGCCGCTTTATCAACAACTTTGTTTTTTATCTTCAGCAGTAAAATCACTCTCAAAAACATGGGAAATACCTGTAGCTTAAAATGTTAATTTTTGGTTGAACGTATTGTTCAAGCTAAAATTATTTACAGTAAAGCTGAATAAACCCGATGAGAATATATTAGTGTTTACCAATAAAATTACGTGAGATAAACCCTTAGCTATCATTATTCTCATTTCGATCCTATGCTGTCTGAAGTAGAAGAACTGTTGTACTGACTCGTGAGATCATATAGTTTGTTAAATTTGGATGATCACACAAAGCAAAGGTCTTCCAGAAGGCTTGCACAGTTCTAAAATTACTCCCCACAACAAGCATTTTCCCCAAGATTGTATACGTTAACTGATGAGCTGCTGAGGAAATCCATACGAGTTCCACCTTCTTAATGAGTTGACAGTAGCAAAGATAAATTAAAGTGTATTCGAAATAATACTATGTGAAAAATAGTAAATGATCTTACGTAATGAAGAAAGTATATCTTTATATACCTGTATTGGTATAAATACAAGTGGACTACTGGGTGAGAAAGCACAGAGAAACAAACAGTCACCTTCAAGGTTACCAAGAGAAATGACTAATAAACTTATGGAGAATTTTACAAGCTCACTTCAAATTAAAGAATGCTCTTATGATGTTGTCTAGAAAGACGATAAAAGCTTCTCAACCAAACTATTCAGCACAGGGAACACAACTATACCAAAATCATCCACCTGAGCTACAAGTCTTCTCCATTATATCTAAAGTGTATATTTAATTAATTAAATGAATAATAGTTATTTGGAAATAAAGAACTGAAAGTGAGTCACAAAAATTAAATAGAATGTAATACGCAACAAATAAAAAAATTGAAACTAAGCTTATGGTAGTAAGAGAGGATGAATAAAATGATCCTGAACACAAATTCCAGGATGTTCTTTATGGATTGTAAGAGTTTAGGCTGCATGAAGAAGACTTAAGCCCAGTCCTTCGTACGGGCTCTACCTAGCCTTTTAAATGATGCTGAATGGAGTTCCTATCAACGCCGCAAAAACAGAACTACACATGCGCTCTATAATTCAGTTGTTGACTATCTTACTCTCTTCTTTAGAAAACAATACTGATAGGTGTTCTTGAGTACGTCTATTTTATTTTATTTTTAATTACAGATTGATTCCACACCGTATTTTCAGTACAAGTATGGAATTTTCAGCATGGATATCGGTAGCCCAAATTTTACAGGCCGACAATAGGTATCGGGTGTGCGTCGGCAGGGGATCGAACCCCAAACCATGTGCATGGTCGGCGACGCACAAAATACTCTGTCTGAAGACAGAGCTTAAAAAATGAGGTAAGACTCATTGTATTGTGCCTCCCCACGGAAATCTTTAGTAAAAGGCGAAAGATTTATCCGCAAATGAGGAGACACCAGACAGTAGACAATGTCCTGCTGATTCAGCTTCATTTTTAGAGTTGACTGATCGATAAGCATCTGTAAAGAGGTCTAGCATTTCGCTTGGCTCAATATTTTCATTAATGAGGATAAACATATTGTTTATATATCTCTTTTAAATTTTGAACTGACTCATGGTCTAATGAAGACAATTCGATTCTAGGTATGCCATGAAGCAGTGAGTTGTGGACCAAGTGGAGAGCCATCTGCTACTGCATCTTTTTGTCTATATATCTTACTGTTGAATAGAAATTTAGCATTTCATATCCATCTCAGTATTAGATCTTTCAAGTTTTTCGGATCAATGAACTCACATAGATGGCACAAGGTATCAGTTTGGAGGACACTGATGGACAGAAAATTTGCGTTCATTGAAGCCATATTCGTCCCAGATATATTTCTTTACCTAATCGAATCAACGAATTCAAACATATTTTTTAATGAATACTTCATCATTATCTTTTAATAGATTCCAAAATTTCTGCTAACAATCTCTCTACGAGATCGTAGAGCGTGGATCATAGACGAACCATACAGACGTGAAACAGTTGAGCTACAAGGTCAAATTGTTTCATACGTATTCACGCTAGTTACCGAGTCTTGCATCATTTTAAAAATGTCCTTTGTCAACTGTTTTTCTCCATGTATATTGATGTGTTTCTCTCTAACCTAGCTTGAAAATTCGCTATCGTCGTTGAGAATCTCGAAATGTTTTGAATGTAACCTGATTTTTTTAAACTGCCGATTCCATCTTTTTTAACTGTACGCGTAATAACTAGCTATTGCGTAATTATCTTAATTCCGTGGTGTGTTGTTTGGTTAGGAGAGATGGTGGTGGAGCTGACTTGAAGTGGTGTATTTCTTCATTAGAAACTGGGTCAAAGTCTCTACTTTAATTAACCAAACTCCCGAATTTGACTTCACTGTGGAGATATGAGTCTTTGAAATTTCCATGATAGAATTTGGTACGAAGTTATAGTGCTTGAAGTTGGTTCGGTGCGGGTATCACTGAACGTAAATTCTGCTAGATTTAGGGGTGAAATTAAGCAAGGAATTTCACTGGTTTCACGGGACGAAGAAGTTCCTGTCAAAATAGTTTTACTTGTTTTTCGCTGATAGCGGAAAGACAATACTCGAATTCTACTCGTGCATCAATGCACAAAACATCACAAGTGGAGTACTTTCGATTGATATGTCGTTCCGCCTTGAGTTCACATGAACATACGTCATCAGTAAGGTCCATAACAGGACATTTTAAAGTTCATTTATGTGAATGGATATGACTTCTACGCAGAACTTTCCATAAATACTCTGTATACTTGTAACTCATAATGCAGTCTTTGGGAACGGTGGTTTTTGACTTTGATTTTTCAAGCTCGAGAGAAGACCTTAATTCTAAACAGGCAGCTGAATTTCTCCAATGTAAGAAAATTGTCATGCTAATTAATATCATAATTGAGTACATATTTAGTTTTACAATGGTTTCAGTATTTTCCCTAGTTAACCTTTCCGCCCACCTAGCCTAGTTTCCTAGCTCGTCCTAAGCCCGGGTAAAGAGGGAGGCTTCGGCGTCGGGCTAGCAACCACACACCACAAAACCAATCGAAATGCTAGAGAAGCTTCAACGCACAAGAAATATATTAAAAGTACAAAAAATTTAAAAAAACACTTATTCTTCACAGGATTTGGAGATGCGAAACGACACAGTAGGCTGGTGAAAACCAACCTTCGCGAAGCCAATCAGTCTTCCGATGTGTCTCCTCTCGATGAAAGCAAAATAACAATGGGGACACCGAATGTACGTACAATGTACGAGACTGTGAAGGCTGCTCAGATAGCCAAAGAAATGCTAAGATATGGCAGAGAAGCGCTGAGTATGTGCGAGAACAGATGGAATAGATGTGGACTATTAAAATTGTCAACTGAAGAGTCAGTAATTTACTCCAGTGTGGTCTCCCAGACGACAACCAAGAGCACACTGAGAGAGTGAGCGGCTACCAAAGCTCTAATACAGTGGGAACCAATCTCCTCGTGAAGGATTATGACAGCAAGATTCAACTCAAAAGGAAGGAAGGAAGGTCACAATTATCATGCAATGTTAGGCACAGTGCTACGAACAATGCGGAATAAGAGAAGAAGGACGATTTTTAAGGACACCCACAAACAGTAATGGACAACGTCTCAAATGGTGACATCAAAATCCTTATGGGCGATATGAATGCAAGTCAAACTGGGAGCAGATAATACAGGAAGAGAACTCATCATGGGTCGAGAGGCTCTGGTTCGGCGAAATGAATGAGAACGGGGAATTATTCTCAGACTTCTGCTCTTTCAATGATTTGGTGATCGGAAGCAGCGTGTACAAGCACACGGTGACATGGATTTCACCTGATGGGCACACCACAAACCAGATAGATTTCATCTCAGTGTTGCTCAAGGAAGTGGAGACGCAGTTTGCTGGACACAAAATCGAGAAGAGGAGCAGGTGCGGGCGGGCTCAGACCATCACCTAGTTCAAAAAATCTTCAAGGTGAAGCTGAAATCCATGAAACCAACTGGAGACAGCCCACTGTAATTCAAGTTTGACACTCAGAAACTGAAGGACAAAGCTACAAGGGATGTCTTCACTACAGATCAGATCAGAGCAGAGTTGGATACACTACGTGGTATCACTGAGGATACCTGTGTGGAAGAACATTGGAACTCTCTGGAGGTGTGTTCAGGGAGAATTGTACAACTGTTCTAGGAAGAGAGAAGAGACAAGACAAGGATTGCCTTTCAACGGTCACCTACCTGGAAGCTAGCCAAGGAGAGGAGAAGAGGGTGGTGAAAGAGAACATAACTGAATGCAAAGATGGACTACAGAAGAGGGAGTAGCTGATTTCAATGTACACTGCACTGAATAAAGAAGTGAAAAAGAGTTATAGAAAGGACAAAAGGCAATTCTACGACACATTGGCAACTAAAGCAGAAGAAGCTGCAATGACACGTGTCAGCTGATCCCCAACGGAAAACTCAGTCAGGCGTTCGAAGTCAATACAGGAGTAAGACTAGGCTGTCTGCCTATTACCACCGTCAATATTCGTAATTGTGATGGACTGGATCATTCGTAGGACTCTACACGGGGAGTCAGAAGAAAGGAATACGTCGGTGGCACGGTGGTTAGGACTCTCGCCGACCATGCACATGGTCCGGGGCTCGATCCCCAGCCGACGCACTCCTTTACCTCGCTGAGCCAGAAATAATGCTGGTGAAGAGGAAAGGTTGGGCATGAGGCTAGCAACACCATCCTGTAAAATAAACACTGCTACAGAAACTTCAAGCCACTATCTTGAAGCCCTATGTTCCACTGGGGAACGTGTAGGAATAAAAAAAAAAGATATCCATGCTGAAAATTCCACACTTGTACTGAAAATACGGTGTGGAATCAAGCTGTAAATCAAAATATAAAAAAATAAATAATAAGATCTAGATTTTGCAGATGACTTGTGTTAAATGACCTACAAACTCGAAGACTTACAGGCGAAAATCAACAAGCTGGCTGAAGAAGCAGGTGGTGAAGACAGGACTGCAGGTGAACATAGAGAAGACGGATGTGATGAAGTTAGCCAACCGAAAACAGTAACAACAACAAACGGCACGAATTACCGTCGATGAGGAGATTTGACAGAGGTTTCTTCCCTTACTTATCTAGGAGGAACGGTTTCAAACACAGGCAGTCGGAACGGATGAAGATGTTAAAACCAGCCAGCCAGACTCGAAAAGGCCAGATACGCTTTCTTCAACCTGAAACCAGTTTAGAAATCTTCTGCACTCAGCCAGCACAAAGAATAAGACTCGGATTTTCTACGCAAATATGAAGTTAGTCAGTTAGTGCTTCTATACAGGTCAGAAACTTGCACTGTGTACCACAAAATGGGTTTCCAACAGGTTGAAGACTTTTATCAACAGCCGCCTTCTCCGGCTCCATAGTGAAGGTCAAATGGCTGGCCAGAAAGAATTAGTAACAAGAAAATCTGGCTGAGAACAAACTAACCAAGATCCGATTACCCTTCAAATATGCAACAGAAAATGGAGATGGACTGGGAACATACTGAGGAGACCATCGAATGACACCTCGCCCCAGGCCCTTGAGTGGAACCCGAATGGGAAACGAGTTGGTCGTGGGTCCAAGGGTGACATGGAAGAGGTCGTGTGGCGAGGAGGAGATGTGAAATCATGGTCAATCCTAAGATCGGTTATAGACTACTGCAAAAAATGGGATAATTTTGAGACGTGCTTTTAAAGCCCTATGTTCCACTCGAAACCAAAGGGAACAATAATAATAACCTTCCCGCCTAGGTAGATGGTTGAATGAACTAAGCTGGAATTACTTTTGAGGATATGGATGTCTGTATGCTATGCCTTCGATTCACGTTGCATGTGAACTCTGCAAGACATTTCAAAGCCTGTGTAAACATTCGTGTATATTCCAGCAGAGTGCTCCTCTTCACTTCAACTTCTGAGCAGGAGACTAGTAGGTAACAGAATAATGAAATACTTTATGAAGATTATTTATGTGTTTAGACTGTGTGAGTTATTACATCTACTCTGACTGATATGTACCGGACAGCATTCGCCTGTGTCTCAATACCCTTGCCATACACTTAAACTACTCTCTCTCTCTCATACAATCAAAATACTGAGAACTACAAAACATATGGACTAATTATGAAATTTCTTTATCATTTGTTTCACGCATGCTCAACTTTTTTTCTATTCTCATGAATAAATTATTCTGCAACAACGATTTCGTTACAGTGCTGAACATTTTCAGACTTGCTTGTTTACATAGTTTCATAGTTTCACCGATGACCAAGCTTGGAAAACGACGAAAATACTAGAGAAGTTATTTTTATGCACCATATAGTACATACTTTTAACTTAAGGCAGTTATAATGAAGAATATGTGTAGCAAACTATTATGTCGAAAATCTCACGAACAACTTTAAGGACTGAACCTGACTGAGTTAACTGACCCATAGAAATATATCTGTGTAAGCTATATATACTTAATTTCATACAATTCAGTGTAAATATAAGACAGCATTTCCAGTCAAATAATTCATTTCCTTTTCTTAAGCAGACTTACCTAACACTTTTTTTATTGGAAAGTTTCTGTTTACTTGAATTTTTTTTATTTCATGAGAAATTAAGCAGATGGTGATTTAATCGCCCATTGTTTATTTCATTTTACAATTTAACAACTGACTCATTATTTAAATTACTTCCCATTATTATTCTACAATTGTTGAAAGATGAGTTTTTACCAATGTGTGCTCTTCTAAACACTCTAAATTAAGTTTGAACAGATGAGTAGAGTTTGTTTTTTTTGTTAGGCGAAATTTAGTGGTGATCATTGTCTATCATAAAACACATTAGTTTTCCAATAAAATATGTTGTCATGGGAAACTTTCATTTTGATTTTCCTTTACAGTAAACCAGTATGTCACTCTGCTTTCTCAAAGCGATGTAGCCAACTAAGAAACCGATATGAAATTATTCTCCGTCAAAAGTGAAAGGAAGGTGTCGCTTCGATACACTTTGGCAGCATCCTTTCACACTGTTACACATGATACTGATAAAGACGTTAAAGTGAGTCAGGATCAGATGGGGGGGGGAGCAAGAATGTCGTTGATTATCCTGAAATTAGTGTGGAGAACTATAGAGATCAGCACAAGGAACAAGATCCGAAATTTTAACACTGTCACGTCAGTGAGTGCTTCGGAGACATGGAAGGCTCGTTACCGAGTGCATTTCCAATAGGCCACTACACACTTTCATCAGCAGCTGCCTCCTCTAGCTCAATACAAAGAATAAAGGTTGATAAAGTAATCAAATATACTTCCTACAACTAATTTAACAAATGTTTGAAATGTAAGTGTAGTCATTCAGATGACAATTCAAAAAGCTGAAAAATAGGAAAACATAGAGATATTAAGCAGTGATCACCACGGAGTTATATTCCTTCTTGAAGAACTTCAAAAAGTATCACCATTTCGCAGCATTGCTTGATAAGTATCTGGTCATTTTTACTTGACATATATTGCAAAAAGCTGTATCCCTCTCTCTTACATGACTGCTATGAAGTCTAAACATGATCTTTTTGGGCTACGAGAAAGGCATCGTAAACCAAGCAAGACGGAATTTTAGCTGTTCTTTTTTTAAACACAGCGGTATTTCAGTGGAATTCTCACTACAAAAGTAAATCGTCCAGAAATCTTTCGAAAAGGGAGAAACACAGAAAAATTGTTGGGCTTCCCATAAGTGTACACTGATATCACGATGCAGCGTCGCGGATTCCCCTCAAATAATCCCAGTTAAAACAAATTAGCCATCCAATGCTATTTATAGTTTCCAGATATTCCGGATAAAAAAGTGCTATGTGTCTGACGCATTCCTTATTAACTTTCTCCTCTGAGTAAAAGATACTAACATAAGAAACCGGATTATTTAATTTATCATATTGTTTTCTTATTTCACTGCATGAATAAGATCAGAAGGAAAGGTCATATATATACTAAAATTGATAGCTATACAATAATAATAATAATTTGCTTTATTCCAAAACAGTACAACCCAAACAAAGGCTAAAATGTCCAAAATACCACTACGAGATTACCTGGGTGAGATGAAGAAAGAAACGAATATAAACATTAATGTATAAGAAAATATTTTTAAATCCTGTTCAGATTACATGGATGTATTATAAAGAAAAATTTAACCAATTATGCGAAGGAAAATATTCAGTAATTAGGTTTAGAAATTTCCTTAAATATGTGAAAAATTTTCTGGTGCTCTTTTAGCTAACTACTATAAAGTCGAATAAGTATTGTATGCCAGGGAACAGATGACAAGTAACACATTTCTAACTTGTCAGAAAAACACTGAAAAACATGACTGTCAACATATATGTGTGTAAGGTCAGAAAGAGATTTAAAAGTGATCTTACAAGTTGTCATTGTAACTATGATTTCATTTATTGTTTTAGTACAAGATAGTGAAATTTTATGATTTAATTTGATATATATATATATATATATATGTATATATTGTTCGTATACTGTAGGGATTCATGTTGAGTTTAACAAATGCAGATGGTCGATCAGTTGTTTCTTTTTCAAAATGTGTTCCGCTTAAAAAGCCACAACACAAAACATTAAGCTATAGAATGTAGATCCATAAACACCAATTTTAGGTTATGGTTTCCTGGATCCTTAAATAGTATTATCATAGTGACCAGTTAAAGCAGCATCTTTACCGCAAGCTAAAACTTCTGTACTGAGAAATTTAATGTTTGGTGAGGTCTACTAGTTAACAGATGGTAAATCACAGATGATGAAGCTCTTAATATCTCCTTTAAAAAAGCAGAACGAAAGTGTGATGCAGTCTGTCTTTTAAAATCTTATTTCTAATTATTTCATGGGCTTCCTTGCTATAAAAATCTAAATTATGTGCACTTTTGTCACCGAGTATCTCACGAATAAAAAGTACATTAAAAAAAATATTATCACATTATTGTGTTAACCTTAGCTGTATAAAAAACATACTTCAACTGGAATTAATTCATCCATTGTGCCCAACTTCGATTACAGTGTCTTACGCTTTCATTAATTTCATTCGCTATGCATATATAGTCTTCAATTATACCATAGTACACTTCGACGCTGACAAAAGGTGCCACATATTCAAATAAACAAAACAAACCAGACCGATAGGTAGAACTGGCAAACTGACATATCGTCGTTTGCGCCACTCTGAACTGATACCTTCCATGAAGGATAAGATGAAAGTTCAACAAATGACTACACACGATATCGAGCCGAAAGATCACTAAATAATTTTTACTTGATTATTCATGGATAATTGTTCCATGAAATAAATACAATCCGAAAGTATGTTCAATATAGAATCATTGCAGAAACGCATTAAAACAAATGGACAGAAAACCATTATATTATCTTAACAGAACTGATAAATTTTGATCAAAACTTAAACTATCTGCTTACTAATTATCATTATTGATAAGGTAAATGATCAAATTCGTAGTAACACCATTTTGACGAGGCAAATTTTTAAGACGAAATATTATCATTGTTGAATACCGACTCGATAATTTTAATTTCAATTGCTTCCATAATCGACGTAATTTTAAACTCCTAGAATAAACAGGTTTCTTTGAACAGTCATATAAATTAATTAGTATGTTAAGTAGAATATTTTCATTTGATTATCAATGAAATCAAGTATAATGTGATATCATTTAACGTAAGTGACAACCTGATTGATCACCTTGAACAACAGATACATCGAAACCATAATTAATATACCTCATGAATTAGCAAATATTGTTAGCCTTTTCGAGAGGTATTTTCCTGATCCCATTCCAGATAAAATAAATTAAGTCCATTTATGTAGACAATACAAGTCAGCTTCGTTTCTGTTAGCCCTCTACCACACATCTGTTTCATGTCAAGTCCTTCATATAAAAGGTAAGTGTGGAAAGTCAACATATCATTTTGTATCGAAAAGAATAACCGTTAACACTCCAGTCAATCTGTTTGCAGGTATATGTAACGATTCAGAAAGTATTCTTTCGCCTAAAGTTATCCTTTTAGTATATCTGTAATGGGATAACTGTTTGGAAAATCTCTCCCGAAAGATCCAGTTACAATACTGACACTTATTTGGACGCTTTAACTTTGTAAGTATTATCCGTGTTTCTCCTGGATTGTCTATCATTGTTCTAACACTTGCATATCGTATGTTGACTTGATCCATATTACTTGTCCCTGTTTAGTCCCTAATTTAATGCTTCTATTCGTGGTTGTGCGATACATTCATAATGTGTTGTATTACGAGGCGATTTTGTTTTAGTGAATCAAGGTCATTTTGACCTTGATCTGTCTTCGGGAAATGTTGGTGTGTGATGGATGAAGTTTCGATCCCACCTTGTTGGGAATATTCTACTTGATTCTGAGGCATTTATTACAGTTGAATTTTGCTTAGCTAATTTTGTTCTACAGTACTTGTTTTGGACTACAAAAGTTACCTTGTCTGTATAGCTGCCCAACGGTAATTTTGAGTTTTTGATGTTATTATTGCTGAATAGAATCACAGATCTGTCAACGGATAATAATCTTTTTACTGTCTTTGGAGTGTTTTGTGATTGTGTGCCTCTCAAGGAAGTTTCGGATAGCTATGCAGTAAGACACAATAATAATAATAACAGCTTTATTCCAAACAGTATTTGTGGTACATGTATGGAATTTTCAACGCCCATTACAATACTGCATCTAATTACCTCATAAATTTTATAGGATTTTAAAATCACAAAGCAACAACCAAAAAAAGAACAGCGTTGCATTTACATTTTTAAACAATGCACCACAGGATATGAAATATAAAATTAGTGTGTAATAGAAGATGTGAACAACGATAAAATAGTAACGAAGAAAGGAGAACAAAAGCTAATGGGAACTATTTGTTAGAGTGCCGCAGTAAGTTGATCGTGTCATACCTAACGGATTTCTCATCACATAACAGCTGTGCCAGATAAGGTATTGTTGAGTTTTTGTACTTGGTAGTTCTAGCATATAGCCTCCTATAACTGCTTCTAGTTCTACCAGATGAAATGCAAGGAGAGAGCTGTGTATAGAGAGGGTGTTCGGGGTCTGACAATATAGAATTCGCTAGTTTCTTACATGACATTATATGTCTATCCACAATGTTGTTAACCAGTTAGTTTAACGACATCGCACTTGCCCTACTAACGGCTTTTAGCGCTCTTCTCAGCAAAGCAAAGTCTTTCTTAAGAAGTCCAGGAAAGATTAATGGGGAGCAGTAAAGAATTGACAAACTGAGAAAGTAAAGACTGCTTTATACCAGACTGCCTTAACTTCCTAACGTAGAACGTTAAGCGAAACATCTTTCCAGTAACTAGCAAGATGTTTTCGTCTGAAAGTGAAACTGACTACCTGATATTTAGACGGATTTAGCTTAAGACCATTTGAAGAGGTCTACTGACTAATTTCTGACAGAAAGTTATTTAATTTGGAACAATCTGACTGAGAGTTGACAGGCATGGAAACAGAGAGGTCATCAACATACTTAACAAAGGTGGCTACATCAGAATGGGGCGAGTCATGTAAGAAAAAAGAAAACAGAAAAGGAAAAAGAACATCACCTTAAGGAAACCAAAGTGAGGTAGTGGAGGACTTTCCATTGTAGACGGTGTACTGCTTCCTATCAGAAAAATAGGAATGCAACCACTTATTTGTCCAGCTCTCAGCCTGTGATGCAGCAAGTTTACTTAGCAAGAGAGACCTAGGTACAGAGTCAAATGCAGATGTTTAATCAAGGAAGACACACCGAACGTATTTACCTCCTCTATCTAAACTAGAGGCTATATTATGATATAAGACAATAGCGGCATCTAAGGTACACCTACTAAGTTTATGAGCAAACAGGTTGGGGTCATTGAAAGGCTTTAAAGAGGGTTCAAGATTAAGTAAAATAAGTCTTTCCATAACTTTAAAAAAAGGTAAGTTCAGAGCATAGCGAGTTGGCTTTTGGTCATTACAATATCTACTTTGAAAAGTCCTGGAAATGTAGTAGGCTTTCAGTAAGTTTTCAACTCATCGTGTTTCTTAGTTGCTTTCTGAAATTTTAATTTTCTAATTTAATTACGGTTGTATATTGGAAAACTTACAACACAAAAACAAACTTACAAAATGGAAACTTATTACAAACTCTTTTGAAAAGTAATACCACTATAGGGTGTATCCATTTTACCAGCATAATTTATTTTATCAATGATAGTATTGATAATAGTGTTAGACATAGTGACGGCATTAGTAGTAGATTTCCCTAAAACTTCAATTCTTTTGGTTATCTATTTACTTCTTTCCTAAATTTTTGCTCACTAAGCTAAAACAATCAAATACGACACTTCCACGAAATGCATCAATAGACAAAAAAAATCACATTTTTACTTTGATGTTGTAAACTGTCATCCATTAATGTGTGGTGTATCTTGTATACACCAAAATAGTATATTTATATCCGCATTTACATGAGGACAAACGTGCCTGAATATGTGTACGCACATAGATTTACTGCATAATACAGAATACTGACTTGTAATACATCTAAGATGCAGTCTCTATCCAGTCCTATAGCAAAATCATACTAACAAAACTTATGTCTGGTTGTACGTCATTGTGATACACTATGTTGATTAGGTTGATGGCTTCTACATTACTCTCACACTTTTGGTTGTTGTGTTATTTCTATAGTGACTGTAACATTTGCATTTACCTTGCTAAACAAGAAAAAAAGGTGTGAATTTAATGTCTGTATGTGTTTATCCATTCGGAAGAAAGTTAAATTTATCACGTTCATGTTTATGTGTGTGTGTGTGTGTGTATGTGTATGCTTACGTTTCAGACTATTGGAACAAGAAGAGAAACACTATGTGGACAACTTGACAAATTGTTTCTGTCATATGTGTTTGACTTTCACTTTAGCCTCAATAAAATGAATAGCTTAAGATGAAAAAATCCGTGTTGTATTCCACAAATGAGTTTAATTTTTTACTTTACAACATTTACAACAAATCAAAATCAGTAAATTTTGTTTGAAGTCTGCCAAAACAACAACAACAACAATAACATGAAAGCGTGAAAAGAAAGTTTTACTATACTTTGCTATGATATTTAATCCGGAAACAGTCAAGTATTATTATTATTATTATTATTATTATTATTATTATTATTATTATTATTATTATTATTAGGGAAGCTCAAAACCATCAGGTGAAAAGGCCTGAAACCAAGCTACTGTTCCTTCACAATTGTGGATGATAAATGTTTTTACCATATAAAAGTGAAATTTGCAGGTTTTTGATAAACTTTGACGCAAAATGGAAATCCAAACTTGTGAAACATAGTTTTCTTCCACAGTGAAATCCGCAAGGCGTAATACTCACAGATAACTACTGGTACAAGGTTAAAATGACTACTTGCTCTGAAATTTAATATTTTCGCAGCGTTGCTTAATTACATCAGCAAGAAGAATTGTATTTGCAATTTCAGTATATCATAAGGTTAATGGAAATTGAATATCTTGTATCCGTTCACTTAATTAACAATAAATTGTGCTATTCGAATAGTTATCATTATCTTGATTGTTCAAAAAAGAAATTATTATCAGTCATAGACAATGATTCAATGAAATCAACTGATATTTATTTATTTTATTTTATTATAGCTTGATTCCACACAGTATTTTTGGTACAAGTATTAAATTTTCAGCATGCGATATCGTTTGCCCAAATTTTGCAGGCCGACCATAGATATCAGGTGTGCGTCGGCGGGGGATCGAACCTAGGACCATGTGCATGGTAGGCGAGAGTCCTAACCGCTGTGCCACCGACGCACAACTTTTCAAATCATGATAAGACTGCAGGTGTGACAATCATTTCTGTTTTATGTAAGTGTTGCATGATTTTAAATTGCCGCTTAAATAAAGTAATTCAATATATTACCCTGTGATATTATGTGTTCCATGAGTGCTGTGTTTCAGTGTCACATGGTCACTGTCCCATGCTAACAGCACTGAAAACACGAGCCATGTGTCTTGCTAAATTGCACAGAGCAATCACACTTCCAAGGGCATTCTGAGCGGCTGTAACTGATTCTATTCATACTTATTCGAATATTTCAATTAATTTTGTAATCACTTTCTTTTTCCCCTGACTCGCATATCTTCGTTCCAACACTTGTAAATCTTCTTTTGATTTAATCTGTCTTATTTGTCCGTTTTTTGTGTTGATCCCTATTTTAAATGCTTCAATTCACTGTGGTGTGATGGCGTCAATAATTACATACTGTCTCAAATGAATTGCTCAGATAAATTCAAGGTTTAGCAATGGAGTGACTGTTTGATTCTGGACTCTACAGGTTTTGTTCTGTCTGAGTTTTGTAAACAGAATTTCTATCCTACCTCGTTGGGAATATTCCTGTTTATTATAAGTACGTATTTGAGAAACTTCTTGACTATGTAGCTACGGGATGACATCGTTGAGGTTGTTTTGTGTCTTTGATATTAGCTATTTTTGAGTAGTGTCACAGATTATGTCACACTAAAGTGTGTTTTGATATTGTTGGAATATACATTTAAACAGATGCTTGGTTAACTGTAAAGGGAGTGGGGTGGTTTTTCTACTTTCAGCCTAAGACACGTCGGTTTGAGTCATCAGAGTGGCTTGGACATGCCTGTCAGATAATCTCGGTAAATCTGATGATGTTACTGTTTGATACAGCTAACATTAAATTAAGTAAGCTGAAGTATTCCTTGACCACTATCTCTTTTAAAAAATCCATGCTGATGAATAGAGGATGTAAAAGAGAATACTTATGGCGGTCCCAAGCATCATAGCAATGAACGCATTTTGAATCGATATAGAGACGATTAGCCTAATACAACAGGTAATAATAATAATCATATTTTGTCAAGAAAAAAATTCAAGTATTAGCTCAAGCCAGTTTAGGTAACAGAAATCAACAAGTTTGTGTCAAAACATATCCGAATTAATAGAAAATTACGCTTTTGGAGTGATCAGTCATCGGTGTCAGTTGCTGAAATAGGACGAAACAGTTATTCATGGCCTTTACTTTCAATGTTTCACAAACTTATATTTGTTCGTAGTGAGATCTACTTTTAAATCAATTCAATATCTCAATGCCACACTACAGAGACAACACTTCCGCTAAAATTTTGTCATAAGCAATGTACTACTGTCAAAAGTTAAGTAGCGTAGTTTTGTTCGTCTAATTTTATATTAACCTCGCCTAGATTACTAGCTCGCTAGGTTTCTAGCCGGTCCCAAGCCCGGATAAAGAGGGAGGGTTGGGGCGTGGTGCTAGCAACTCCACCACCAAAAATTAACCAAAGCGCTACAGAAACTTCAACGCACAAATATATTAAAAATTCTAAAAATACAAACAATAACCTTATTTTTCGCTGGAATCGGGGAAGTGAAATGACGCAGGCTGGTGAAAGCCTTCGGGAAGCCAGTCAGCCAATGTGCCTTCTTTCGATGAAAGCAAAAATAAGGATGGGGACGTGGAACATTCGTACAATGTACGAAACTGGAAAGGCTGCTCAGGTAGCCGCAGAAATGAGGAGATATAAAATAGAAGTGTTGGGAATCTGCGAGAGCAGATGGAACGGATGTGGAAGGAGCCAACTATCAACTGGAGAGACAATAATCTACTCCGGTCACCCAGAGGACAACCACGAGCACACCAAAGGAGTAGCCATCATGATGTCACCAACAGCAGCCAAAGCTCTCATGCAGTGGGAACCGATCTCCTCCAGGATAATGACAGCCAGGTTCAACTCAAAAGGAAGGAAGGTTACAATCATTCAATGCTACGCGCCTACAAACGTCTCAGAACAAGAGATGAAGGAGGATTTCTACAGTCAACTACAAACAGTAATGGACAACGTCCCAAATGGCGATATCAGAATCCTGATGGGTGATATGAATGCGAAGCTGGGAGAAGACAATACAGGAAGAGAACTCACCATGGGTCGTGAGGCCCTCGGTGAAATGAACGAAAATGGCGAACTCTTCTCAGACTTCTGCGCCTTCAATGATTTGGTGATTGGTGGCAGTGTGTTCAAACACAGGGATATACACAAGGCGACATGGATTTCACCAGATGGACACACCAAAAACCAGATAGACTTCATTTCAATCTCAAGGAAGTGGAGACGGAGCCTACTGGACACAAGATCGAGGAGAGGAGCAGATGTGGGTTCACACCACTATCTAGTACAAGGGACTTTCAAGGTGAAGTTAAAAGCCTCGAGGATAGCTGGGGATGGGCCACAATGCAAGTTCAACACTCAAAAACTGAAGGACACAACCACAAAGGACACTTTCACTGCAACTGTCAGAGCAAAGCAGGAAACACTACGTGGCATCACTGAGGAATCATGCGTGGAAGACCATTGGAACTCTCTGAAGGTGATTTTCAACGAAACGTGTTCAATGGCTTTGGGAAGAGAGAAGAGACAAGACAAGGAATGGCTCTCAACGGACACTTGGAAGCTAATAGAGGAGAGGAGAATGGTGAAAGAGAAAATGATTCAATGCAAAGATGGACAAGAGAAGGAGACGCTGAGCTCAACTTACACAGCACTGGACAAAGAAGTGAAGAAGAGTGCTAGGAAGGACAAAAGACAATTCTACGACAATCTGGTCACTGAAGCTGAGAAAGCAGCAGGCAAAAGGGACCTGAGGACACTATATCAGATAACCAAGTCTCTATCCGGGAAGAGATCAACACAAGTGAAACCTATAAAAGACAGCCAAGGGAACCTAATTACCAAGGGAGAAAGACAGATTAAACAATGGGTGGATCACTTCAAAGGACTCTTGAACCGACCACCACCTGCAACCCGTCCAGAAATACCAACAACAGCGCGTACACAACTGCAAGTTGACACCAATCCTCCAACGAAAGCTGAAGTCTTGAATGCAATCAAGCTTCTGAAAGCTGGAAAAGCAGCTGGACCAGATGGAATACCCCCGGAAGCACTGAAAGCGGACCCAGAGACGACAGCAGATATTCTGACTCAATTATCGCAAAAGGTCTGGAAGGAGGGAAAGGTGCCTACTGACTGGAGGAGAGGTTACCTTATGAAACTAGCAAAGAAGGGCGACTTAGGACTCTGCAAGAACTGGCGAGGAATCATGCTCCTGTCGACGCCAAGTAAAATCCTGAGTCGCATCATCCTGGAGAGAATAAAGGACGCACTGGATACAGAACTCCGACCAGAACAAGCTGGATTCAGGAAAGGCAAATCATGTTCTGACCAAATTGCAACTCTACGCATTATCATCGAACAAAGCATGGAATGGCAATCAAATCTCTACCTCAACTTTATAGACTTTGAGAAGGCCTTCGACAGCGTTGACCGTGAAGTAATTTGGAAACTACTCGAGTACTACGGCGTACCCCAAATATTCATCAACCTTATTCAACAGCTGTACGACAACGGCACATGTCAAGTAATCCACAACGGAAAACTCAGCGAAGCGTTTGGGGTAAACACAGGAGTCAGACAAGGGTGCTTATTATCACCAATGATATTCCTAATTGTGGTGGACTGGATTATGCGTCAGACAGTGGGAAACGAGAAGACAGGGATATCCTGGTCCGACGTGAAGAACCCAGAAGACTTGGATTCCGCAGATGATTTATGTTTGATGTCACACAAAATCGAAGACTTACAAGCGAAAACCGACAAACTGGTCGAAGAAGCAACAAAGACAAGACTACAGGTGAACATAGACAAGACGGAGGTTATGAAAATAACCAACCAACAACAACAGCAGCAACATCCAGCGCCAATCACCATCAACGGGAGGGATTTGAAAGAGGTTACTTCATTCACTTATCTAGGGAACATTGTCTCAACTACAGGAGGAACGGACGAGGATGTCAAATTGAGAATCGGGAAGGCGAGAAACACATTCATCAACCTGAAACCAATCTGGAAATCTTCGTCACTCAGCAACAATCAACAACAAAATTCGGATTTTCAATACAAACGTGAAGTCAGTCAGTTCTTCTATACGGATCAGAAACCTGGCGGGTCACAAAGAATATTTCCAACAGCCTGTTGCAGACCTTTATCAACAACTGTCTTCGCTCTATACTCAAGATCAGATGGCCAGAAAGAACAAGAATCAAAAAGAAACTATGCGAAGAAACAAAACAAGAACCAATCGCTCAACAAATATGCAGGAGAAAGTGGAGATGGATTGGACACTCGCTGAGGAGGCCGCTGGGTGACATCGCGCGTCAGGCCAACGCTCGAGTGGAACCCGAAAGGGAAGCGGCGAGTGGGACGTCCAAGGGTGACATGGAGGAGATCGTGTGAAGAGGAGTTGAAACAGTATGGATTAACATGGATGCAAGTGAAAAGTACAGCAGAAGACAGAAGCAAGTGAAGACGTGCAGTTGAAGCTCTATGTTCCACTAGGAACCTAAGGGAAAAGTAATAATAATATATTAATTTCATATTACTAAATTTATCATAATTCACTAAAATACTTTAAAACATCAGCAGACCCAGTGGAATGAAAATGAAGCTGAAACTAGCAGTATTTATCTGAAATCTCAATGGTATTTCTACCTACATAAAGCAGGTATCTACAAATATTTTGGATTTCAGTTGTAGTTCATAACTTAATCAACACATGAGCAGAGTTACAATAGTGAAATCATATATATATATATACATATATATATATATATATATATATTAACAGATTCTTTATATTTAATCTACTCTTTTGGGGAGGTAAATCAAATCATACTAATATTTCTGAAATAAGTATCAAACTTGGGCACTGTGGTAGAGCATAACTCCATTATGGATAAGATTTTATTTTCATAAATCACACGGTGTTATACAGTAATATCAACTGATGACGTTTCGAGCACAATTTATTGCTCATAATCATATCAAGTTACTCACACAACTTCTTTCCTTCATTTATATACATGTGTGGAATCGATTAGACATTGGAATAAAATTCAATATGAAATAATGTACATTCTTTTCGACGAAGTCATCAACTAGGCTGCACATTCGTGTATTTATAATAAATGTGTGAGCATGGTTAGCAAGAGGAGAACACAAAGGGGTATACAGTTCTACAGAAGAGCATCTGGTGAGTTCTGGACAATCAGCCCCATTTCAAAAGTCCTTCAAAGACATATATAAGATCCGATACACCCTACCAAAGGGAGTGAGATCAAAACATCTGAGAATAGCTGAAGCACCGCCGATCCAAAACCTCAACCCTACTCTATGTGTCCAAAAGAAATATGTTCAACCGTTGTCTTTACCGACGCCATCATGAAAAGTCAGTTTCACCAACAATGATTATCCTATTACCTTTCTTGTCCAACCCTCCCATTTATTTGTCATATTTACCTTTTTTAAAATCCCAATTTGCTTTATAAGATTTGATTACTGTTTTTTTTCTTTATGTGTCCCAACCTCCTACCCCTTTCGTTAATACAACGTTCTTAATCCATAATTAGACAAACTGAAGAGTTTTCCAGTAATTATAATCCTATTTTGTCTTTTCTACCTTATCTTCCTGATTATTATGCATTGTAATTGTAATTTGACCTTTGACCTGAAATATCTCTAGGATAGTACCACTACCTATCTTCTGTTTATTACACTTAGTAATTTTATTAATCTGACCTCTGACCGGAAATGATTCTGGAACTTTCTCACACATTTATTATAAATACACAAATGTACAGCCTAGTTGATGACTTCGTCGGAAAGAAAATTTTCTTCGCAGTAACCGTCTTTTTAATGATTCCTACGATCCCATGTGTATATTCCGTGAATTCAAGAACAGTTCCATAACCAAATTTAATCTTAGTAAAATGATAAGGCCAGGCTATGTAATTTCGTCTGAGCTGCGTGACTACCATTAGCCTTTACAGTTTAAATTTTCTAGTCATTTTCTTTTATTCTGGCTAAGTGTCATCTATAACAAAACCTTTTTCATTTGTAACCAGGTTAACAGAAATACGCCGTACAAAGTTCATACACAGTTTAAAAACCACTTCACTTAGGATAACAGAGAACACATTGCTGTGTTATAGTTGTTGATTTATTTTATTCAGTATTGTTTGACTGTTTAATAATCAGTCGTCAATAAATAAAGATGAAATTTTGAAAACTCTGAAATCAGCCTGTTTATTAAGACTAATTAAGTGAATACCAATGAAAATCAAGGAATCAGTATAACATACCATAAAGACATATGCTTATTTTGATTGTCGTATTGTCAGCTAATATCAGGAGAATAGGTGATATTTCTAGTATAACTACATTGAAATAACTCTTGGTCATGTATACAAACTAGGCTATATATGCGTGAAAATGTTATGAGTATACCAAATGGTTAATAGGTGCAAGAATTTCTTAACTCAGACAGCGATAATAAATACCCATCGCCTAATTTACTAGATTGCTCTAAGCTCAAGAAAAGAGGTAGATTCGGAATGAGGTTAACATCCCTACCCGAAAAAAGACAGAAACAATATAAAAAATAAACGTATTCTTTGTTGGAATCAGGGAAGGTGAATGACGTCGACTGGTGAAAGCCTTTGGGAAGCCATTCAGCCAACGTGTGTATTGTTTCATTGAAAGCGAAAGTGAGCTCAGGGACATGGGATGTCAAGGCCACATCTGAGGCTGGCTAGCAGGTCTGCTCAGATTGCGGAAAAAAAATTAGAAGATATGGTGCTGAAGTACTAAGAATCTGTTTGAGCAAACTGAGTGGAAGTGCACCCTGCAAATCACTAACTGGAGAGACAACAGTCTATTATAGTCACCTAGACGACAACCATTATAGTTTGATGCATATCATAACGGTGATGACAGGTCTGGTCAACAGCGGTACTAGCTTACGTAACAAGGTGACCTCTCACAGACTTTATGGTTAACAAAGATGGACAGAACTCATTCATTCCCTGAAATTATTCTTACACAACCAAACATATTTCATCTATAGGAAGGGAGCAGTTAGTCACTCTATCCAGATAATGTGATGTATGTCTAAGAGGGATACTTCGAAAATGAATATCAACAGCTTGTCATAAAAAACTGATGGATGAAAAAGATCCATGTAAGGAAGACGGGAAAGCCAGTGATGCACACAGAATCCTAGAACTGGAAAGAATAACTTGCAGTCAGTTGCTTAAGAAGTACGTGTACTCACGTATATGACGAAATACTTGTTTCTCAAGGAATATTTTTCAATATATTATTCCCGTAATCAATCTACTCTATTGCATGGAAAACAGCGTACTGGAATATTCATTTGTACTATTTCTACTAAACGGTGAATTTGTCAAATGCGTATTCCGTGAAATTATCTGGACGGAGCCATTCTGAATCCATGTATGACTTCTAGGTTTAAAGAGCATGATGAAAAACAGAGAATCCTCTGAAGATTAGTTGAAAAACCATCAGATGGGAACACTGTGAAACCCTAGAGATGAGTTCCTAGTTCATGAGCTCACAAAACAATTAATTCATATAGAAATAATCATGTGTAAAGAAAATCACCAGAAAAATTTATCAGTTCTTCATTTAATGCCAATCAGATATTTGCATTCGATCACAGTCGGTAGACAGATGTTGTATACTCAAGCAAATCCTGTATGTCTAACTAACTAGAGTAAACGTGCAGATTAAGAATGCGGAAACAATGGAAGCTGTTTACGTAAAGTAACAGCGAATCAGAAGTGTCACATACTCATAGATTTTAAAACATTTCAGATATTTACCGCAGTCCTTATCTAGTTTGAATGATAATCAGAATTAGGAAGTTTATCATTACAATTTGTTGATATTTTTTTGAGAAAGGAAATCTATTGCCCTCATCATCGTCATCATCACCTCGTCATTCATTGACAATACTTGCTTAAATTTCATTATGGATAAGATTTTATTTTGATAAATCACACAGTGTTACACAGTAATATTAACTGATGACGTTTCGAGCACAAACTATTGCTCATAATCATATCAAGTTACTCACACAACTTCTTTCCTTCATTTATATACATGTGTGGAATCGATTAGATATTGAAATAAAATTCAATATGAGATAATGTACATTCAGAAATAATAGTACGAGTGTTATTGATCAATTACAATTAGATGGTAAGTAAAACGAGTGTTTCTATAGTCATAATAAGTTACTTGTTCGAACGTTTTGATGTGTTTGAATTGAAATAGAATTTTATGATTATCCTCCCCTGATTTGACTGGTGGCAATGATACGAGTGTTATTGATCAATCACAATTAGATGGGAAATAAAACGAGGATAATAAATAATCATAAAATTCTATTTCAATTCAAACACATCAAAACGTTCGAACAAGTAACTTATTATGACTATAGAAACACTCATCTTATTTCCCATCTAATTGTAATTGATCAGTAACACTCGTATTATTATTTCTGAATGTACATTATCTCATATTGAATTTTATTCAAATATCTAATCGATTCCACACATGTATATAAATGAAGGAAAGAAGTTGTGTGAGTAACTTGATATGATTATGAGCAATAGTTTGTGCTCGAAATGTTGTCATTTAATATTACTGTACAACACTGTGTGATTTATCAAAATAAAATCTTATCCATAATGGAGTTATGCTCTACCACAGTGCCCAAGTTTTATACTTATTTCAGAAATACTAGTATGATTTGATTTACCTCTCCAAAAGCGTAAATTAAATATAAAGAATCTGTTTATATATATATATATATATATGTATATGTATATATATACATACATGATTTCACTATTGTAACTCTGCTCATGTGTTGATTAAGTTATGAACTACAGCTGAAATCCAAAATATTTGTAGATACCTGCTCTATGTAGATTGAAATACCATTGAGATTTCAGATAAATACTGCTAGTTTCAGCCTCATTTTCATTCCACTGGGTCTGCTGATGTTTTAAAGTATTTTAGTGAATTATGATAAATTTAGTAATATGAAATTAATATATTATTATTACTGTTCCCTTAGGTTCCTAGTGGAACATAGAGCTTCAACTGCACGTCTCCACTTGCTTCTGTCTTGTGTTGTGCTTTCCACTTGCATCCATGTTAGTCCACACTGTTTCAACTCCTCTTCACACGATCTCCTCTATGTCACCCACACTTGGACGTCCCACTCGCCGTTTCCCTTTCGGGTCCACTCGAGCACTGGCTTGACGCGCAATGTCACCCAGCGGCCTCCTCAGCGAGTGTCCAATCCATCTCCACTTTCTCCTGCATATTTAATGAGCGATTGGTTCCTGTTTTGTTTGTTCCCATAGTTTCTTGGTGATTCTTGTTCTTTCCGGCCATCTGATCTTTAGTATAGAACGAAGACAGCTGTTGATAAAGATCTGCAACAGGCTGTTGGAAATATTCTTTGTGACCCGCCAAGTTTCTGATCCGTATAGAAGAACTGACTGACTTCACGTTTGTATTGAAAATCCGAATTTTATTGTTGATGCAGGCTGAGTGACGAAGATTTCCAGATTGGTTTCAGGTTGATGAATGTGTTTCTCGCCTTCCCGATTCTCGATTTGACATCCTCGTCCGTTCCTCCTGTATTTGAGACAATGCTCCCTAGATAAGTGAATGAAGTAACCTCTTTCAAATCCCTCCCGTTGATGGTGATTGGCGCTGGATGTTGCTGCTGCTGTTGCTGTTGTTGTTGGTTATCCGCAAAGACTAAATGCTGATACATTCATTTGCCCAGTTCATCTTATGACAAATGTACTATAATATGATATCGGGTAAATCTATCTCTTTTACTAATTCCTCCCTCTCGTGTAGTTGAAGAACAGAGATTGCTAACTTTATGTTTATCCTGAAGAATTCTTTTTTATGTATGTATCCTAATATTATGAGCCACATGTTAAAAGTGTTGTTTTACCGACTAGTCGGTTATAATAATATTGGGAAAATCTCAAGGCTTTTTATTCAAATAATTTACTTTATCCTTTATTCTCCCAAAGTGGAAAATAGTTCCATTTTTTTAAAATACAACATAATTAGAACAATATTTTTTTCTAAGTGTTGGAAGGAATAACTCATCAGCAAACATTTTTAATTATGAACAAAATTTATAATTGAGGTCTCCAAATCCCATAGAAAAAAAACCCAATGAATATCTGAGTACATAAACAGAAGATAGATAGGATGAGAAGAGTAATATTTTCCGAATGATAAATTTGATTCTTTCGCAATTACTGCTATTTCTGTAAAATGTTTTTTTCTCATCCTGTAGGCACCTGTATAAAATTTTAAATCAGACTCATAGTTATGTCACGCACGACAAGGTATAGTGTATGGTGAATTAAAGGTAATGAAGGAAACGCATTTTTAGGGACCATCAGAATGAATTGAATCTAAAATTGATATAAAAATTTTCCTCTTGACTGTTGAAGGTGAATTCCCTTTATAGTGACAGAGTCTGCCGCTGTGATACTCGACCAAATAAAGATGTCATCCATTGTGGTTTCTTTGTGAGAGAGTGATGGGTTGGGGATTTTGGAAAAAGACCGTCATTATAAACGCTGTTTGATAAATTGCTTGGAAGATTGAGGAAAAATTGGCGCCTGACTTGAGGAATTAGTGAACGAATACTCAATTCTTTGATCCACCTAGAAAGAGTTTAGATAGAAAGTGATAATCATTAAAAATATTTCAGACAAGAGGCACACGGCAATAAAAAATATTCAAAAGCATTTCATTGTAATACACATGCAATGCAAATCACAAGCTAAGCCCCTTAGCACAATTCAGTTTGCGTAAAGCCCTAACACTGCAGCTTGGGGTAATCAGATGCAACTTCTGCTTCAAGTGGTCAAAGTGAAGTAAACTACCTTTCACTTATTTAAATATCAACCGAAACATACTCAAGGGAACTTACGTAAAACAAGGCAGTTATAAACTTGATTGATAGAGTACTCCCAGGTTTGTCAATGGTTCTCTAGCCAATGTCAGCTCATGACGAAATCCTGTAATCAGTCAACCGAATCCCTACAAACCAATACTTGAATATCAATGAGATGCTCACTGGCGACTGGCCCTATTCAGGTAGGTAGTTACCTGGGGTTCCAGTGGGAAGTCGTGACCAGTAGAGTGCAGCAGGTCGGGTGTGAGGACAAATACTCGCCAGCTATGACATTGGCTAGCGGCTGCGCTATATCGTGAATTGGCAGAAGTTCGAATTTATGGGTCATTGGAACGGGTCCCAGTGACTTAATGGTATACGAGCTCGCCTTGTAACCAGAAGGTCCTGGGTTCGAGGCCCGGTGGGTGCGTATTGATGAAGAGTCCCAAACTAGGACTAAGGAAACAGCTGTCCAGTACTCCCAGGTTTTCCAATGATCCTCTAACCAATAACAGCTCACTATGAAATCCTGTAACTAATCAACCAAATCGCTACAAACCAATACTTGAATAATATACTTAAGCCTACTTAAAACCTGACATCTGTACAGTTCAGAAATTGACCTTAGTTATAAAAGCATCAGCTTTCTTTACCATCATTTTTATATGTTTCTTGTAGGTGAGAAAAAATGAGTAGTAATACGAGCATTTTCTCAAATTGAAAAGTTGCACTAATATTTATACTTGCCATAGAAGAAGAAGAAGACGAAAAACATCGTTTTTCAACCGAATAAACTGAAGTTTCAATCGACACAAGCTCTTTGTTCTCTACAGTGTTAAAATTAATAATCACACACAAACCAATCACGTAATTGCTAAGCATGATTGTTAAAACGAAAACCACTTCGTCATCGAATCCTAGCAGGTGGAGAGTTCCATTTTCAAATCAAACAGTAGTTACTACCGTAAGATTACTTTAGCATTTTTCTAGTACTATCAACCAGTAACAATTATTCCCAAGCGCTCAGATATCATACTTAATTCATTAAAAGAATATTAGTAAAGTCTTTCAGTAGTGAATACAACAAAGGAGAAGGAAATAAGTAGGTTCCGGTAGTCTAGTTAAATGCACAAAAGGTAATATGATCCACGGGGTCACTTTGAATGCAGGTGGATTAAAGTTAAAATGTCAGAGAAAGCAGTTGTTGATGGGCATAGACAAAAAATAGAAACCTAACTGAGATGAATATTACTGGTTAGTTTCGTACATGCCTTCGAAAGTCCCTTGCCAATAAAGTAAAGCAAAGTGAAATTCCTACTGGGCAAAAGGTATCAGTGACTATTCACTCGTAAACCTGTTAGTCAAAAATGGCTCACTGAAATACAACTACCTACAGCAACTTCTTAGTTTGCATAATTATATGAATTCAAGTTTAGCTCTTTTACAATCAAATCAGGCAAAGTTAAAGAGACTACAGATTTTAACTGTACACCGGTATTTTCTAAATTCTATTGTTGCTTCAGAAATGTAAATTTAACCCACTGACTCTTTTTCACTTTACAGAATCATCAAGAATGTTTACTCAATTATATGCATTCAGATCTCCACATTTTGTTTTCCACTTCACAGTTAAGTGTCAATATGTTAATTAGCCCTCTTAATAGGAAAATATTGTGTTTATTTATGAAATGAACGTAAAATAGTATTCACTCGCCTAACTACGAAAAATTGAAATCACAGATTCAACGCAAATACTTGTTTTAGAGTACTTACAAACCGATAAGAAGTAAAAAGTAATTCCAAAATGTAGTTTATCAATTCAAAACTAGCGCTTTGCAAAATATTTATGTGGAAGGAAATACAACCAAAATTAGTGTTAACATCACTGAATTTCTAATCACTTAATGACTAGAATTTGTTGCATTATGTTAGCTGGTTTCTCTGTATATTGATGAGCTGACCCTAGGAATGATTTTATCTCCCACAACTAAAAAAAGAGTTTTGCCATAAGTCCAATTGCCTGGTGTTTTATGTGCTTACAGAGATTTAACATTTTTCAACAGTCACTGAGGTTGAAAGTCCACTCTTCATTAAGTTGATTTGCATGGTAAATTCATAAGAACTATGTGAATATATATATGTGGTGAGAGCTGTCTACTAGCCAAATTGGTAGACAGTAATTTACGTCAATATTTACGTTCCCAAGATTGGTCGTGAGAAAATGTGAACAAAGATTGACTTTGCGTAGGCGGATGCAGTTAACATATAGAGGATTTGACATTCAAGAAACAGTCACAAATAGATGAAAGATTAACTTTACGTGAGAAACAACCAATCGGAAGACTGTGTTTGTTCGCTTAACTATCCATAATAATGTACATGAAAATATATAAATATGCGTTGATTTCCTTAATAAATGATCTGTTGCCTGACTCTTGCCTTCTGTTGTTACATATATATATATATATATGGATTTTTCCATTCTGGTTAATGTATTGCCGTATAACTTTTCGTTAATTAATATTACACTGTCTGATAATATTATGTTACTAGTTTGTGCGGTTATCACAAGGATAAAAACTACATAATGGTTAACAAATCGAATTCCACGGTAGTGAAATAGCGGCGAAAAAACAACTTTAAAAATACATTTTCTTTGTTCAGGATAAATTCATAACTTTTATGAAAAGCCATTATCGGAAGATCTGACAGACTTGATCACCAACAACAAACAAGAAATCATATACTGATCTGCTACAAGACGATCAATGATAGAATGTTCAAATTCAGAAGTTCGATGTGTCGGTATTAATAATTTCTGTTGGCCGTTACATAAAATAAGCAAACTGAGTTGAAAAACAAAAAATGACTAAAAATAACTGTGGTATAAAATGGACATTATCTCCCAGCAGTCTTGAAGCGTCTCAAATCTACTTTCTTGTGTACACTTTTATATTATCAGGCCTACTCATTCTTTGAATGCTTTTGTCAACTAATAGCGAAAATATACCCTTAGCAGTAGACACTAAGTTCAGAAACTGGACAGAGGTATCAAGGAGACTGCTTTCCTTAAAATGATCTTCAAAGAATACTATAACCTTTCCTCATAAATGGTGTACTCAAAAGTTTTGACTTCTACAAGAAGACAATCGTGGACACCATATTTACTAAAAATATTTGAAATGAAATTCAAGAAGGTTAGCTAATCTCTCTGTCTCTGGGCTTCTCCAAGCTTTTTCATTTTTATTAAAATTCAAAATATGGAAATGGAGGAAGGATAACTGGAAGAACACCAGTAAGCAAGAAATTTATTTCAGAAAGTGTTACCTTTTTCAGGTTGACCTTTTACTTTGTCTTTAAAATTCCTCTATGAGAAACAGTTTTACCGACCATCAATAATCTGTGATTCGAATATTTACATATTGTAAATTGTTTAAGTAACGCCTACTTATAATGATATCATACATCTCTCACTTTCGCTGAATTTCTGCTGGCGTTTTCTAAAATATTATTGTTCACCACAAATTTGAACAGTTTACCCTTTTACAGTTGGAATCAACCCAAATAAGCATATTGAATGATTTTTTAAAAACTGCAACAATCGGTTGAATGTGCTGAATTTTGATATTCAGAATCGAGTAAGATTTTATTGATTTTTTGACAAGTCGAACAGCACTACATAAGTCCATTTAGTCAGTATAAGCTTGTCACACTACTTCCTCCTTCCATATACTGTTTAGTTACATGATCATCGTATAAGTGCTGTACAAGCTGGTTTATCATTAACACCGCACTATATCATGGAGATGAAATGAAACTGTAATAGACTCATCAGTAAAACCTTTCGATTAAGATCTGTTCCGGTATTTTTAAGAAGGCTATCAACATATTGTTTGATATATTGAGTCAAGCAAAAGACAGTCTAGTAGCCATTTTCTTACTGTTTACGCTGAACACTGTACCAAACAAGTGTAAAATGAATTTATTCTACAGCTCAGTTGTAAAGAAAATGCAACATCCCAGAAATATGACTTACGACTTTATATCCTCCAAGGCAACCATCTTGCCGCCTTGTTCTAAGTGAAGATCATCTCTTTCAACTAATAACAACATGAGAGAATCGTTTAAGCCTAGTGGACAAAGAGAGGAACAAAACAGAAAAGAAGAACTTATACATTATTGATCACATAAAAGATGGAGATCTTTCAGTACACTCAATAAAAATTCCAACCCTAACGATAAATCTGAAGCATTTTGTCTGGACTATTTAAGACCGCATTAAAATAATTCTGATGAAGTTTAAAAAAAAATTCAATTTTCAGTTATCTTTCATGCTGGTCACTAACTGGTAAGTTACTACTTCTGATGTCTATTAGAAACTAGCACATTACAAAACTAAGAAGGAACTGATTCGCATTTGTTGAGTTTGTGAAGATTCGATTCATTAATACAATGAATGCTCAGAATGGGCACAGCCAATTTCTGAAGAAATCACTTTATTGCAATATGGAATAATCCAGAGTCCCTAATAGTTGGAGGAGGGGGGAATTACCAGGTATTTCTTTCATCCTCCTTTAAGAATATTTATCAGTGTGCATCTACATTGTGCGTCGGTGGCACGGCGGTTAGGACTCTCGCTGACCGTCAGTTCAATTTATTGTAGCATCATGGGTGTTCATTGTTGAACAGTCCCACACTTATTGCCTTCCGAAGCTTTTGCAGCTGGTACCAATTCTCAGCAGAAGTCATTATTACGCAAATTCAGTGCATTCGTGTTTAAACGCTTACCACAGAACAAAAAATAATATCAGTACGTACATAGCAGGCTGCTAGTTACTTAAATATTTATAGACTCAATTACTCTGATACACTGAACAAGTCATTTTTGTTCTCGAAATCAAGAAAGGTGCCACTATGGTATTCGACTACTGTCTAATAATTAACTTATTCATTTACATCAGTCTAGCAACAAAACTGTCTCCCGGTAGCTAGGAGACGAAAAGGACATAGGTTAGAAACTTAATTCAGATCACCTCTCATTTTCCACAAAATATTTTACTGAAATGTACATCTTGAATTAAAGACTGTTTACTTCTGCACTAGCTTCTCAAAAAGATAATATTTATGGCTGATCACAGGATACAAAGTGACCAAGGAAAAAAAGTTGAGGACCATGCATTTGACTATGAAGCAAACTTACTGTATCCTGGTTGATTATATCACCTTATTTCCTAGATGAGTCTGAGATAATAATAAATAGATTTTTTCATCGCAATCTGTCCCTGAAACAGCAGAAAGTTTAAGTATCTCTGTTTTATTGTTAAAACTTCAAAATCACTTCAATAGTCGACCCATGTAACAGATTTATTACGCCTGGGAATGGTGACTGAAAACACGGTTGTTATTTTCACCAACTAAGAACCTGTCTACCTAAAACCGTACTACAAATGATATGGGTAATATATTTCGTCCTGCTAAAGGGAACAGCCATTCAGTGTACTCAACACACAAAATACTTACTTTTTGCAGATATGGACCAGTGCCAGGATTCTTCACTACAGAAGACAGGAAGGACCCTAACAATTTAGTTTGTATTGTTACACATACGTTGCAAATTCGACCCGGCTGACGGTCATAAGATTCATTGACCACATATCCTATTAGAAGACCCTAAGACTTTTGGTTTAAGTTCTCAAGTTAATGAATTAAGGTCTACAAAGCTTATGGGAATAAAAGACTTCGAGAGATAGTATTTTTCCTGAATCTAAAAACAACTGAATTAGTTTCAGGTGGTAATTTTAAGCTGCTAAAAGTATCATGAGTGTATGCAGTATAATTAATTAGAATTGGAATATTACAACGATGAAAATTTTTAACCAATTCAGCATAAAACACTCTGGTTTATTCAGAACGAGAAAACGATAAAATGCATATTTAACCATGAGCATGATGATACCTTCTATCCTTGTATGGAGATCATTCATAATAACTTCCAGTTGAGAAGCAGAAAATTTAATTAATTCATTTTTGCACATTCTGAAACGTTTCAAGTCGATTCGAAGCTGAAATAATAAGAGAAGAAACATGGAATGAAAATCATAGTGAATAAATTATTGGAATAACAACAGTCTTCCTATGCGATGCTTAAATGTACTTGATTCGTCTATTTGTTTATTAGTGAAACATGTGTTGCAACAGCATCACTAACCCTCACTTAACGGCGTAGTACAGTTATCTGTTTCTGAGCAGATTTCAACCGGTGGGTAAGGGTACTGCTTTGAATTCTAAGTGCAAGTTATTAAAACAGACTAAGAAAATAGATGAATGGGAAACTCTCCTACTGAGTCAAAAAGAAGACGACGTAATAGAAAAGAAAATTCTCTTTTTTCAACGAATCATTTCCAGAAGCTGTACAGATGTATTTACATCCAACAGAGTATTCATAAGACGAAACGAATATTGGTTATAATATTCTAGAAAGTGTTTTAAGTAGTGTGAGAAAGGGAATACCCAAGTGCTTATTGAGGAATAGAAGCTGATATTGTGTAACAAATGACCTAGTCTATCCGAATTTCCGAAATGGATGAACTAGTGAAAACGCGGTAATTATAATCATTATGGTAAACTAAAAATCGAACACTGAAATGCAGTTTAGAGCAATGTAGGTCCCTTCATGAGTCTAGACAAAACAATAAGAAGACGTAATTAATCTGAAACATGTCATGAATTTGCGCAACACATTTCGAACGTAATTATAGCAAGAATGTTATCTAAGTTATGGTCTGATTTAAGCTCCCGAATAAATACGCTTCATTCGCTTCATTCCACTAAACAGCAGTTTGTACTGTACTTTGAAATAACTCGATGAACTAGGATAAGAAAATATACATGGATGATACTTTGGCAGATGCCTGTAGTTAACATCAAATAAGCTTACTCAAAATGCCTATGCTTGGCTACATTACCTACGATCTATGCTAAAAAAGTATTAATTCAATTAATATACTTCACATGTATGCACTATGAATTATCTATCATTTTTCAAAATTAGTTATTGAAGAACTGATTAATTTTTAAAACTGTAGTGAAAGAGAAGAAGAAGTTATATGCCTACTAATTATAGACACTTATTATTCAGCTTAACGTGAGTAGTGTAACACCCGAATAGCTCAGTGGTAACGTCTCTGACTGCAGCACTCAGTGACGCAGGTTTGAATCTCAGAAATGACATCAGTCCCTTCAAAGCTGCAGACACGTCTTGCTGACGAGTGCCAACTAGCACGAAACCTAGGTCAAAGGCTTCCTGCCGATTGCCTCCAACAGTCTAATATCATCAAATCAATGTGCACCATGATGGTGAGCTACCTAGAATGGTGGTCACATTGCAAACCTGACCGATAGAATTCAGTCTGCGCCGAAGAAAGGACTAGACACATCGCACTAGTTACTAGTGTCCAGTCAAAGTGCACGGCTCAGTTTAACAGTATATTTTCAATTTCATTTAATCCATATTTAACTTAAATATTATTGAAGTTGACAATTATCCCGTGTCGCATTTCAAGGTGAGATATTTTAGCGGGATTTTGAAATGCTCACTATGACAGTCTAAAGCACAACAACATGGATATTTCAGATGAACAGTGTACAGGTAGGTGTAGAAACGTAAGTAATTTCTTAGCATTAACAATTAAATAGTTTGAACTTCAGTCTTTCAAACTAAACAGGACCTGAATGTTTGGCTAAACAGAAAGTGCATTACTAACAACACTAAAAAAGCAGCTTCAAACCGTTATGTATTTTTGATGACAAGCCTACAAAGCTATAAGTTTTTATCTCATCTATTAACTTAAAATGTCACAAGTGGTAAGAAGGACACGCATTAATATTAACCGTATATATTAACTTTACAAAACACTTTCAGATGATGAACAAAAAATGAATCTCAGTAATTTAGCGTCATACGTTCCTATTCTAGGAGACGTATGCACTTGAAGCTGTTTCATTAAAAAGCTAAGAAAATCTCTACGTATTAAGCTAGACTTCGTCAAGAGCCAATGGTGATCAAACCAAAACATGTCATCAGTCAATGAAATCCACAACATTTAGTTTAAGCCACGTAGGAAGATGTAGATTTCCTGGTTGGGGTCCTTGGGACTGCAAACAGCAATGGCTGGAGACAGTTGGTGATATGGATCAAAATCGTTCTCAATGGCGCAGATGCATCCACTCCTTGTGACTTATAATCTCCAATAAAACTATATTGTTCTTCGATATTACTATTCTTTTTGCCTCATATCTCTGTTTATTGTCTCTATTTTGTGTTTCCTTTTACTTTCTTCTCTGGCTTTGTATGCTGGATGAAGTGTGGCGACTCGAACCGCTGCACACCAGTGCAAAGTTCTGTTTTGAAACCAGACAGACTTCGTCATGAATCTACATTAGTTACCGAACTACCGAATTAACTGTGAACAAAAATATTTATAACTCCTCAGGAATGCTAACCAATTTCATTACTCTGTGAATGCTTTCTGGCTTATTTATGTTTTTCTTCTTATGCTTGTAATTAAACGAATGTCGCATGAAAAAAGATGATTCCAGTACGTGACTTTATTCACTGTGTTTCATATTCACGATAAAAACTGATAGATAGTTTGTGTAATCACTTAGAACGCACACACGTTCTTGGCTTGTATTGAAATATATATATATATATATATCAGCAATCACACGATGAGATATACTGATTTAAAAACTGTAATTGAGTTGACCTAATTATACATGCTAAACCTGTGAAACTAGATGAAAACTTTACATCATATATTCGCCTGCTGTTTGATAAAGTAACAAATATAAGTAAATTTTTATGCCTTCACTTCAACCCAGATATGTCTCAAGAATTCAAATAAGGCAGAATAGACAGTGGAGCAACATCCATTGCATTTCTGTGAACCAATAAATGTTACATCACAAAGGCAGGGTAACCCATGGACCGTATGCTCTGTGACACATTTTTACTGATGACTCTCACTTAGAAGTTCAATTTATTACTCACTCTACAAGTTAAACTTTAACAGATCTTGACAGTTGATGATAATCATTGAGTTGTCGTTTTTTATCTTGTTTTTCAATCCATAAATACAAGTGAAGAAAAAAGCATAAGAGAAGCTGTAGGCTTTTAAAAGAAGTGGACTTTAAGACTGTAGAAATAATTTCAGCTTGAAAAATTGACTTGAACCTAATCACTCATTCATGAAAGCTAGATATCTGTTTTGAGTACACAGGCTATTCTTTTCTACCAAATGAAAAATCCTGTAACCAATCAAATCCCTACAAACCAATACTTGAATATCAATCAGATGCTCACTAGTGACTTGCCCTATTCAGGTAGCTAGTTACCTGGGGTTCTAGTGAGAAGTCGTGACCAGTAGGGTGCGGCAGGTCGGGTGTGAGGACAAATACTCGCCGAAGACATTGGCTAGCGGTCGCGCTATGTCGTAAATTGGCAGAAGTTGGAATTCATGGGCCATTGGATCGGGTCCCAGTGGCTTAATGGTATACGAGCTCGCTTTGTAACCAGAAGGTCCTGGGTTCGAACCCCGGTGGGTACGTACTGCTAAAGAGTCCCAAACTAGGAGGGAGGAAACAGCTGTCCAGTACTCCCAGGTTTTCCAATGGTTCTCTAACTAATGTCAGCTCATGATGAAAAATCCTGTAACCAATCAAATCCCTACAAACCAACATTTGAATACAATTGGGAGAGTTAAAAAAAGTTTACTGCCTTTAGACAAGTATACTGAGAGAGTTCAACCCATTGATCATACCATGATCATGATAACAAAATAAGATAGCAGCAATGCAATAGCACATTTCATTAGCCAAACGTACAACTGTCATTTGAAAAATAACACTTTAATGTTCATTGAATAAGTTTTAATTTGAAATCCAGGTTTCATAAGACAATTAGACATACACAAACGTCGTGGAAAAGAAGGAAGAGTGAATCTTAAAGAATGGTAATTAAGAAGTTAAGAGAATTTACTTCTGATAGAAACAAGACTACTTTCAATTTCTTTAGCATTTGTGTTCACTTAGATATTTATTACCACATACAGATTGGTTAAGGAAACTGCTTATTATGAATAGACTGAAACACTGAGGCTCACTTTCTTTTACTGCTCTTTCGATTATTGGTGGCACTAAATATTTGTTTAAATAGTCTTCACCCTAATTAACTAAGTGTAACATACCGATGAAGAGAATCAAGGTTGAATCATCATATATGATTAAGCCAGGAGAGAAGAATATACCTATATCAAAGCAGTGGTTTCAAGGGAAATGAGAGGTTGAACAAAAGATGAAAGACAAAATGTGGACTATGTAAAATAACATACTTTTCGTTTATGGTAAATGAAGAAATGAATTTTGTGTGACAGAAATGTGACCAAACTATTCCACTTTATACATTAAACAGCTCAGATATCTTATGAATCTTAATTAAGAAGTTTTCACCTTGTCATGTAACCTCACCAGGTTTACTAGCTCGCTAGTTTTCTAGCTCGTCCTAAGCCCGGGTAAAGAGGGAGGCTTCGGCGTCGGGCTAGCAACCATACACCATAAAACCAATCGAACTGCTAGAGAAGCTTCAACGCACAAGAAATATATTAAAAGGACAAAAATTTTTAAAAAAAACATATTTGTTCTTCACAGGATTTGGAGAGGCGAAACGACACAGCAGGCTGGTGAAAGCCTTCGGGAAGCCAATCAGTCTGCCGATTTGTCTCCTCTCGATGAAAGCAAGAATAACAATGGGGACGCCAAATGTACGTACAATGTACGAGACTGTGAAGGCTGCTCAGGTAGCCAAAGAAATGCTAAGATATGGCAGAGAAGCGCTGGGTATGTGCGAGAACAGATGGAATGGATGTGGACTATTAAAATTGTCAACTGGAGAGTCAGTAATCTACTCCGGTGTGGTCTTCCAGACGACAACCAAGAGCACACCGAGAGAGTGAGTGGCTACCATGATGTCAACAGTGGCAGCCAAAGCCCTTATACAGTGGGAACCAATCTCCTCCTGAAGGATTATGACAGCAAGATTCAACTCAAAAGGAAGGAGGGAAGGAAGGTCACAATTATCATGCAATGTTAGGCACAGTGCTACAAACAACGCGGAATGAGAGAAGAAGGAAGATTTTTATGGACAACCACAAAGAGTAATGGACAACATCTCAAATGGTGACATCAAAATCCTTATGGGCGATATGAATGCAAGTCAAACTGGGAGCAGATAATACAGGAAGACAGCTTATCATGGGCCGAGAGGCACTGAATGAGAACGGAGAATTATCCACAGACTTCTACGCTTTCAATGATTTGGTGATCGGAGGCAGCGTGTACAAACACAAGGATATACACAAGGTCAGCAACATGTATTTCGCCTGATGGACACATGCCGAACCAGACAGATTTCATCTCAGTGTTTCTCAAGGAAGGGGAGACGCAGCCAGTCTGCTGGATACAGGTCGAGAAGAGGAACAGATTTGGGCTCAGACCACCATCTAATTCAAGCAACCTTCGAGGAGAAACTGAAATCCATCAAAACAACACTAGACAGGCCACTGTAATTCAAGTTCAATATTCAGAAACTGAAGGAAAAAACTATAAGGGATGTCTTCACTATAGATCAGATCAGAGCAGAGTCGGAGACGCTATATGGCATCACTGAGGAGACCTGTGTGGAAGAACATTGGAACTCTCTGGAGGTGATGTTCAAGGAGAGGTGTACAACTGTTCTAGGAAGGATGAAGAGACACGACAAGGAAAGTGTTTCAACGGGCACCTATCTGAAAGCTAATGGAAGAGAGGAGGGTGATGAACGGGAAGATGACTCAATGCAAAGATGCACAACAGGAGAAGGAGAAGCTGATTTCGATGTACACTGCAATGAATTAAGAAGTGAAGAGGAGTGCTGGGAAAGACAAAAGATAATTTTACGACACACTGGTAACTGAAGCAGAACAGTTTGCCGCAGGCAAAAGATACGTCAGGACATTATATTAGATAACCAGTTCTCAAACCGAGAAGAGACCAATGCAGGGGAAACCAATAAAAGATCTTTAAGGGAACCTGATTACCACGGAGGAGGAACAAATAAAACAATGAACTGATCATTTCAAAAGACTCTTGAATCAACCATCACCGGCGACTCGACCAGAAATACACCACTATTAACGGCACTCACAGAAATGCCAGTGGACACAAATCCTCGAGCGAAAACAGAAATCCTGAATGCAATCAAGCTACTGAAGGCCAGTTGGGAAGGCAGCAGGACCAGACGGAATTCCCTCCGAAGCACTGAAAACGGACCCAGAGACTGCTACGGATTTGCTTACGCCATTATTGAAAAAGTTCGGAAGCAAGGAAAGGTGCTCAGTGGCTGATTGGAAGAAAGGCTAGCCACCTTGTCAAGCTACCAAAGAAGGGAGACTTAGGTCTCATTCTGTAAGCACTGGCGTGGAATCATGCCCTTGTCCACGCCAAGTAAAATACTGAGTCGCATCTTCCTGGAGAGAATTAAAGATGCATCGGATACAGAACTCCTCCCCATCGACCAGCACAAGCTGGATTCAGGAAAGGTAAATCATGTGCTGATCAAATTGCAACTCTAAGCATCGTCATCACAGAACAAAGCATAGAATGCCATTCAAACCTGTCTCTACCTCAATTTCATCGACTTCGAAAAGGTCTTCATCAGACAGCGTTGACAGAGAAGTAATTTGGAAACTACTCCAACAAAATGCAGTGCAATGCCCAAATCTTTATCAACCTCATTCAACAGCTGGCTATATGACAATGCCAAGTACCAGGCGATCCACAACAGGAAACTCAGCGAGGCGTTCAAAGTGAATACAGGAGTAAAACAAGGTTGCCTGCCTATTATCACCGTGTATATTCGTAATTGTGATGGACTGGATTATGCGTCAGACTGTGCATTGGAAGTGAGAAGACAGGAATACGCTGGACCACCTATACGAAGACTCTGGAAGATTTGAATTTCGCAATTGGATGTGATTTATGTTTAATGTCACACAAACTCGAAGACTTACAGGCGAAAAAAACGAAGTGGCTGGGGAAGGGGACATCGAAGACAGGACTGCAGGCAAACATAGAGAAGACAGATGTGATGAAGATGACCAGCCAACAGCTACAGCAACCAGCACCGATAACACTCAACTGAAGGAATTTGACAGAGGTTACCTCCTTCACTAATCCGACTAGGAGGCACGGTTTCAACCACAGGTCGGTGGAACGGATGAAGATTTCAAAACCAGTTAGCCAAAATCGGAAAGGCCAGATACTCCTTCGTCAACCTGAAACCAGTTTGCAAAACTTCTGCACTCAGCCTGCACTAAGAACAAGATTCGGATTTTCAACACAACTGTGAAGTCAGTCAGTCCTTCTATACGGGTCAAAAACTTGCACTGTGTTTCACGAAAAAGATTGCCAACAGGCTACGACAGACTTTTATCAACAGCCGCCTTCGCCGGCTCCATGTTGAAGATCAAATGGCCGGCCAGAAAAAATTAGTAACAAGAAACGCTGGCTGAGAACAAACCAATCAAGAGACGACTGCTCAAAAAATTTGTAGGAGAAAATGGAGATGGATCAGATATACGTTGAGGAGGCCAGAGCATGACATCGCCTGCCAGGCCCTCGAGTGGAATTTCAGTTGGAAGCGATGAGTGGGTCGTCGACTCGAGGATGACATGGAGGAGATCGTGTTAGGAGGAGATGAAAGATTATGGACAATCGTGAACCCAGTTGAAGAGGATGACAGAAAATAGAACAAAGTGGAGATGTGTTGGTGAAGCCCTATGTTCTACTCAGAAGCCAAGGGAATGATGATAATACCTTGTTATATAGCTCAGATGACCCCTAGAATACTTCGACGATAAAAGAAACATTTCATTTTAATAATCTACCGTTTTCTCAACTCAGAGCACATAACCAATCAATCAAAGTGCATAATTCACATTCCAGTTACTTGAATGCATAAAAACTCGCAATATTCTCTCATACAATACACCTGAGGTGTGATCACTTGTGATTTTGCATGCACACCACACATAAACAATGCTTGTAAGATGTATGTAAACAAAATCTGTGACATTTTGTCTATTCTGTTTAAAGTATACAGGTTACACAGCTACCGGTAAAAAAATACAGAACATAACTAACTGAAGAAATTAATTTCTTGTAGACATTCAAGCGTCATTCTTGTATTATGCATCCAATTTTTAACAAAAATCTATAGTGTTATAAGAAGTCTGCAGTGCTAAAAAATACAAAGTTTTACTCATTCACACTCTATCTGAAGAAGTGAAAAGACAGGCAAATTACAGACTTTGAGAAACAGTAGTGGGTGGGGCCTGTTTGAACTTTAGGCTACGAAAATGCCATCTTCCGTTAGTCACATATTGCTTAGATTTGTGATAGTGATTAAAAGATCACCGCTGAGAAAACCACTTAAGCATTTACAATATGTGTAGAAACATTATAAAATGTTCCTCTAAATTTATTTGCAAAGTTGTCCCTTTACGGAGAAATCTAATGCAAGTCAGTTTTAACTGATACAACTCATGGTGATGCCCTTCGTCTACATTATGTAGATAATGTAACTCGAAAGCACAAAAAGTCAAACACACAATTAATTACTACTCACTGTATCATGCAGTATAACAAAAGTCTTTCCGAAAGAATCAGCCTAAATCTGAACTATTCCAAATCTACTTAGTACTCTCAAAGTATACAAGGATAATGTCCCATTGAACTTGATCTAAAGCAAATGTGACAATCATGTCAGTACTAATCATCTTGCTATGACTCAACAAACTGTAAAATATCATGAGAAAATTTCATTTAGTGGAGTAGTATTTCTACAATCTATTCATCGAAACTACCTTATTTTTGAGGTCATTCATTAAAGATGGAACTTTTGAAACTAGTGTACGAAAACAACTAAATTTGCTTTGCACTCCCAGCTCCTAGCTTGGAAGCAGACAAAAATACTGACATCCTAAACTATCAGTCAGTTTTCTAGCTAATCAGTGAGTATGGTCACAGCCAACTACTAAAAATATTGCCCAATATAATAATTGACTAGTCGTGTTGATCACTTGTAATAAACGAATTAAGTCCACCCTGTGAACACAATTCATTTGTCATATGGTCTGCTGCCAACAAACGTCCAAGGATATTCATCTTTGAACAGACAAGTAGCAGAATCATGAAGTTGATACCCATTAAGTGGTGAATGTGACGGATTATCAACCTAGTGTACAGGAGCTAACGAATTCATAAAACTCGAAAAGAGGGAACTTCCTAAACAACCTACTATAACTCCAAGGACTGTCTTCATCATACGTATTACAAATTTAAAGTAATTCTGAAGGATCTGCCTTCAATCTTCCTTTGGGAAATTATTACTCTACTTTAGTAAACAATTAATGTACTCTGAATCATATCACCTGTGTGAAGATAGTCATACAAATACATCAGAATGTACCTTTTGAAATTAATTTTGCAGATTCATATTTGTTGACTAAAACAGTACATATATGCCACTTAAATAAGGTCTTGAGTCCCTTTCAAGCATGCCTGATCCACCAACAGTAGTCGGTTATCCGTTAAAAATCTTTCTACATCTTACATACGCTTTTTAGTGTATCTCGAAAATCAAGAACACGCACTCAGCCATTAACATTCACAAATATTAACAGTTTTCTTCAAATCGAATTCGTCAGCTTCCATTACCTAGTTTATAGGTTATTGCATAGTTCTTTCACCTTCGTCCCATTAAGTTATGGGTAAGCCAGCAAAGTATTTATCGGTGAAAGACAATGTGCATTGGTTGCAAATATAGCTGAATTACTTCACTTAGTGATAACATTTAAACAAAATGTTTTCTGACTGGGCTACAAGTGGTTGAATTGGTGTTATCAATTTAAAGTACTAATTCAATATCTTGTATTCATATCTAGTACAATCAGAAAAGCTTCAAATTCTTCAGATAGCATTTTATGACGTGTAATCTAATGAAATCAAACGAGTCACCTTTCATTAGCAAGAGTACGATAACTATCTCACGAAAATATTACACATTTGCCCAATTACTATAATACACTAAAACAGTTTTCAAAGTCTATGGCATATTTTATTCTAAAAAAATAACTGCATTGAAAATGGTGGTTACCGGAATATGGACTGTTATTCTATTCAATGAATGGCTTCCATGTTTAGCATGTGTTTATTGCGAAGAGTGGAATTTAAAGTTCACTAATGTAATTCCTATTGAATAATTAACTTAATAATTATCTGTTTTGCCGTAATCTACTTTGCTTGAGAGCTCTGTGAAATTCTGAGAATTCAGTTTCACAATAAATAGCCTAATTTGCACAATACTGCGAACACTTCTTGTACATAAATAGTTGAATAATATCTACGCTGATTTGCAAAATTTAATAGTCTTCGCAGCTTCATATAGTCCAACCTTTTTTACTACTAGGGCATCTAGAAAATTTCAGCTCAGGAATAAGTCTGTAGAGTCTAGTTGGTGTATTTGACCGAGTCACTACGCGTAAGGTCAGATGGGAGATTCGTATTTGCCATTTCATGACTCTGTTTCTACACTTCTCATAGATGATTAATTTGTCGAATTCCTAAGTGAAATCTGAAGAAATCTTTGGTGATAGTGCACTTAAGAAAACCACTTATCTTCCGTATTTACAGATGCGAATCTCCCTGTCATCGTTGAAGCGTTTGTACTGAGTACCAACATGTCAAAGGAGACCGAACATTGTGGCCTTATAAAATCAATCAACCAGAAATTCAAATAATAATTTCAACAAATAAAGATATAATTTAGTCTGCCTTCTTTCACAGTAGAACACGGATCGTACTCATAAGCCTAATAAAACGCCAAATGAATAGTTAAAAGGCACTATGAGAAACGATAAAAAAGAATTCTTTATTCGTGCCAGTGAACATTTAATGTAAATAATCGGAGGTATTTCACCGGAATTAACCAACATACTTGATAATTTTTCCCTCGAAAATCAACCGAAGTCAATACGTCCAAGGCCTATGTGTTTGTTCAGAAGGCAGACACGAACACTATACTCCGTGACACACAGGGTTAGTAAGGCGCATAAAGGTAAGTTATTTAAGACATTTCCTAGTGAAACAAAATAAAAGCTATGGGCAGCTAAACAGACCCACCCGAATATCGATTAACTAGGCGTGGATTAAATGCTCCCTGATGGGTTAAAAATATTACAATCAATATGTAATAAATACAACGTGCAAATTTATAATAAATAACCCTTGAATATTGTCTTTCTCGAAAGTAAAGAAAATCATTCAGGGGACAAATGTTTCTTAGCATATTGGCGAAAAATAATTCCCAACTGAAATTCGCCCATTTAGGGCTCAAATCTTAGTTCAAAATGAAAAAAACAAAACAAAACAAAATCCATTGAATTGTAAACCTTAAAGTAGCTGAAATCTTTTACAATTTCCTATTAGTTCGATTTTTTTAACAAAGCTAACAAGAACAACATACTCTGCATAAAAAAAATAACACTATTTTTTGTAGTACGCAATGATACCGTATTATTTATTCTGTGGAGTCTTTTCGAGCACACATAACTGAATATACGCCAAACACATGCAATGGGAACTATGCAACAGCAGTGTCAGAAATATGGAAAATATTATTAACAATAAAGTCAAAAAATAAGGAACAGAAAAACTTTGTAAGCAAACTTCGGGGTGTCATGGAGCACAGTGTTCGAGTCTGTCTTCTGAACAAACATATAGGTCTTGAACGTGTTAACTTCGGTTGATCCTCGAGGGAAAAATTATCAAGTAAAGTGATATGACTCTGAGCCGTAAATTGTGCTCTAATAGTCAACAGAAATAAAACAATAGTAATAATATTTGCATGAGGTACGCAATAAAATTATTCTATCATGTGGTTATTCTCTGAGTGCCCAAATTCTACTTTTATGTCAACTTCATTTTTTAGACATCAGTAGGGAAGTTGAGAAATGAAATAAGTTGGAGGATTTCATCATGAGCTGACATTGGTTAGAGAACCACTGGAAAACCAACAGGGAGTACTGGACAGCTATTTCATCCTAGTTTGGGACTCTTCAGCACTGCGCACCCACGGGGGTTCAAACCCAGGACCTTCTGGTTACAAGGCGAGCTCGTAGACCATTAAGCCACTGGAACCCGGTCCAGTGGCCAGCCCATGGATTCTAACTACTGCCAATTCATGCTAAATGAAATAAGTCAAACTTATCCTTCAGCCCCCTTTTTGTATTCATGTGATTTGTTCGATAGGATAGAGGCTACTAAACAGAGAAAATCCGATCAAAGTTTAGAACTTTTACATAATTAATCGGAATGTGTGTACTTCAGTTGCTGTTTCGTGGTGAAATATATCATAAAACTAATTAATTACAACAGTTGTCGTGATTTAATATTGCCTCCTTATTTCACGTATTTCATTTGATCTGAGTTGTACTCCATATGTAACTGAGGTAATATATTCCATTGGTGAGACACAACAACTATCCAAATGAGTCACAAGTTGAATATCTACTTGAGGTAGTAATCTGAGAGGTAGGTCTTAACAGTAATGCAAAGTCTGACTTTTCCTTAACGAATTATGACGCCTGTTGTTGAACAAAGACAGAAAAAATGTGGTATTGTATTGATATGAAAGTTTTGAAAGAGACTTTATTCTTGCTGCTAGTTTAGCATCGGTAATCTAATATATATAGACAATCTGAAGACTGAACTGTTTCCCGACTGAGGTCTGGTCATAATTTCGATGTATCTGTATAGAAAATTGAAGATAGTCTACTCTGTAAAAGTGGTTTCACTATCTGCGTACCCAGAGAAATTATTTGTTCTTTTTTCATAGCAATCTACCAATTACTCATTACACATCTGTACTATAGTCTATTCTTCTCTGTGTAAGGCAGAAGAAATTTTATTACTGCTTGATGCGTATTCAGATTGTAATGAATTCTCTTTTCTTTCGATAGTGCAACTTCTTTAGTTGGTTTTTACGGATAAATTTTGCCCTTATATAGTCAGTACTTTTTTCTATGCTCAGGATACAAGCTATTACTAAATTTGATTTAGTCTCTAATTTCTGCATTATACTTTTGACGAAAAGAACCTTCATAACAAGAAATCACATCTTCTTCTGGTATGAAAAGCAGTTCGTGAATTCATATCATTCACATAATAAATTATTCAACACATGGAGGACTTGTAAGACTTGTGAATATTTAGAGTAATATTTAGATATATTAACGGTGTTATAGAAAGAACAGCATATCGATTAAAGAACGTATATACTCTTGTTTAAACTAAACTGAAAAAAGTGTTTTAGGCTTGACGTAAACTTTACCAAATATCCCTGAAATATCAGTATTCAGATATTTGCTACAAATTGAATGAAATGTTCTTTAGACAAAAACAATAGCTGTCACACACTAACGGAGTCGTCAAACTTACCTTAAAAAGATGGAGTCCACTATTCTTATGAAGGCGACTTACTGAATAGACCCTAAATCATGGATTCAAAAAGTTCTCAAAGTTGTATAACAATGCTGTACATTGGATACACATTTCATATATCAATATTTATAACCGAAAATCTGTAATCACCTTTCAGTTTTGCATTTCAGACCCTTGTTTATAGTCTAAGGATACTAAAGCCACTTAAAATGTTCACTGCAAACCATCATGATATGAAGTTATTGTGTTAAATAAAGCTCTGAAATACTGTGAGTACATGTGATGTCAACAACGTTCAGAAATAAGCGGAATGAAGTAGCAAGTGTAACATGTAAAGAATGCATTTTTGTCATTAGGAAATTTAAAGATTTAACCAAAAAAAATGTAGACATTACCCACCAGTTTTGCCACATTCGGAGAAAGCGACGGAATCTTCATTCTCTCGACCTCTGCTTGCATTGCAGATATTTTAGGGACCTGTCAAGAATCAAAAAAATTAAATAAATGATTATACTGTGAAAATAACAGCTTACTTATTCCTACATTTTTATCTTTTACAAACTTTTAGTTTATTCTTATCGGGATAATTAACTGAAATGCATCATCAAAGATTACTTCTTCCCTCAGAAATTCGGTATTTGGACAGGAAACAGACAGGCACCTATCACTTGCAAGCTAACTACTAAAAAATTATTTCGGTTTACTAAATTACTTTAAAATGCGATACCTTTTGCAGTTTTTCACTTTCTTAGTTATTTATTCTTCGGTGTGACAACACTTAGTGTTTATGTTTACTAACTTCATTTATTTAATTTTAGTTAATCTCTCTCATAACTAACTCACAAGTCGATGAACTACGCCATCACACATATTACCAACACTATTTGACTTTACGAAACTCCCCCAACAAGTAGCCAAATCCTGTCAATATATATTACAGAAATATTTAAAAGCCCACATTCTATCTAATTTAGCACTGTCGGGATTTTCTTTGAACATATACTCCGCGGAAGCGAATTATTGTTTGGACACTGGTTTGACAGGGTGAATAATATAGGTCACACAAACGTACAAAAAAAGAATTATTATTTTGTTGTTCATGAGGCCGTTCATAAAATGCCCATGACTACCACAAAATTTTCACTCAATAAAATTGGCGGCATTTAATCGGTTGTGTGAAATAGCGAAATCCTTACTTACCAACAGATAGAAAAGTAAACATTTATATTGAAATTTTAAGCAAAACATAAATATTCATTGGTTAGTACAAATCAAATATTGTCATTCTCAATCTCTTTTCAGTATTCTCATATGCAGAAAAGGCGAAAAACCCGCATATATATGTACATTTATATAAACACTAGGTTTAATTAAAACGTTGTCATGACAACCGACAAAAATCGATGAATGAGAAAAGCAACGTAACTTTTGCCTATCCCAACCTCAATATAAGTTTTTGCTAGGCAGATGATTTAGCCTTTTTTCCCTTACATTTTTTCTATTATTTTCACATTCAATTTTGTCAATAATGTGGTAAAAGTGTACAATTGTTGACATTCATACTGTTGACACCACACCCAATTCGTTAAAGACGAAACAGTAACTCAAAAAGCTTTTAATACAAACAACTACATTGTTAGCATAAGAAAGAACAGTGATTTTATAGGTGTTTATCAGATAGTTCTGAAAGAAACTGAGAGTAAAAAAGTCACAAATAAAAGAACCTGCATGGTATGAATCTATTGTCTGTATGAGCTACGAACTTGATAAACAGAAATGACAACAAATTGTGTCAACGTTTCATGGACTATACAGGTTAACTGATGTCCTTCACCTAGCCAATTACGGCTTAGATGGTTAATGAATGAATCTATTCATAATATAAATAAAAAATCTTTTAAGTATTTATATTCATACCTCTCATGTTTGATGGATGAGAAGCATCTCCTTAAAAATACAACAGCAGACAAATACAAGTATGTTTGATATAGCATACTAAACTATTCTTTCAAGTTTTTAATATTACGATTAGGTAAAATACAAGAGAGGGATGAAAAATGCAAATTATGAGAAGCAAGATGACGTCATGAGAAGTAAAAATGGAATACTTGAGGTTTTGATGTCAATAGCCAGTATGAAGGTTCTTAAGCCACTTAGTCTAAAGCCTTCTATTAGGCTTTTACTTATGCGCTGAGTGCTGAGAATATATGAGATAGTCTCAGCTTCAAAACTCTGGAAGGTGGCTCAAAAATCGCATGTTCACATATTGTTTCGATAAAGGTTTTCGTCTGATCTCTAGTCATCATCTCCATAATCTCTTCATAAGTTCACTGGACAGAGTATTTCATTGTATTTTAAACACAACTTATCATTTGTTTCCTGTCACTAATGTATGACAATAAGAATTTGGGCGAAAAGTCCTAGTTAGGTAGTTAATTTGATGACGAATAACTCATTACACATAACCTATTCATTTGACATTCTCGACAAAATATACGCTGAAATTAGACCAACAGCATAGTTTTCTACTTCAGCTTAGACAGTACTTCGACGGTTATTTATGGGCTACTGAAATGAATCTTGCCTTGGTCCAGGTTTTAACTGAAAATTCACTCTGAGCATTTGCTTATCACAAGGAAAACCAAGAGATTTCAATATCGATTGCTACTTATGTGATACTATAAGAAATCTAGAATTTTCAGAAACTCAAAGAGAGTGAAGTCAAATTTAGTCCTCTAAACTTCCTTTTAAATGACGTAGGAAATAAACGAAGTTAGATCCCTAAGATATTTCGGTTTTACACTGTAAAACAGTGCCCATGTCAGTAGTTAACCTTCTAACTTCCTAAAAAAAATCTCGTCCGCGAACTGTTCTTCTCATTCAGAATCTTAATTATTATTTCGTTGGAATCTAAGCTAATTCTCAATTTTCAAAGTAGGTGGTAAACTTCACCTCCCAGTGTGATTTGCTTCATACAAGTCATCGCAGTCTAGAAAGTAAGCATAATGAATAATGCCAGATGCTACCGACTGATTGATATGAGTAGCTGAATACCACTTATATCAATCAGTAGTGCTTGCTAGCAAGATCATAGTGATGCAGGCGATGGACGGCCATTTCTCTCGTTTGTGGCCAAGTGCACCAATGATGTACCCTGTTTCACTCACACGAAAGAGTCGAATCAGTCCAAACCACCCGAATTCTGGCCAGCGATTGCGGCGAACTGGTAATATACTTGATCTGACTTTTTGAAGAGACTACACCTTCACTAAAGATCAACACATTAATGCACTGACTTAACAGATATACAGTGGTCAAATGAATTTGTCACAATAATTGAGGTTTTTTATGTGTAAAAGCATGCTAAAAATGAACGTTCTATATCAATACTCCACCCTATATTCGGAGGTATAGGTGGTATTCAAATATGGGCACTTTTCAGTAACCAAGTTGACGCATAAGAGGTCAAGGCTTTCGAATCCTGTCAATTTACAAATAAGCAGTGTTTCATGGCTTTCTTCAGAATTGTAGCCACTGTTTCTATCGTGACTTGGTAGTGATGGTGTTTGATCCCGCATGTGATCAGAATAACTACAAGCTAGGAAGAAACAGTAGTAATGAATTCCTCTTTTCTTTAGTGGTTGCTTAGTTTACGTTAATTCATGTGGTCATGTAACAGTTTACAAGTAATCCCTGAAATAAGTGTAAACGCAATGTATGTTACACATGAGTTTAACATATTTTAGTTATACTTTCTTTTATTTTTGCCTACTAAAAGGCGTAACTGATGCACACCATTTGATACTATTTGAAGAATATCAAATCCGAACCAATACATGCATAACTAGTGAGATTTTTAATCAAACAGATTTCAATAAATGAATAACTCAACTAACCTGAACAACAGCTATTTGAGTTTCTGACTGAAATCGTTTATGATTTCGTATTAGTTCTTGTAGATAGACAACAGATCGTGCGTTGTAACAGTCATGTTTACACTGATCAAGCAGGCGTTCATAATACATATCGATCTGAAATGAAACATAAAATCATATTCATCTCATAACTTTTAAGAAGGAAAAGGAAAAAAATAAAGAATCATAAGTCGGAAGTCAGTGTTCATGTGTGGCGACCACAAAGATTGCTTCCTGAAAAAAACCTACATTTAAAAATGCATAAATTAAGATGGAAATGAAATTGAAATGATCCTATCAGCTGACTGACAAAAGTCAATAAAAATTTGTATAATCTTGAGTTTATCACTGTTGTGTTCACCTCGGTAAAAAACACTTCTAGATGTGATATTAAACAGATGAATTACTGTTATTGATTACTGAAGCCCTTATCAGTTCTATTTTCACAATATTCAAATGACTTTACTGGATATGCTTTAGTTTTGAAGAAAAGGAAACAAGTTGGTGACAATGAACTTGGCGTTCTAGTGATACTGAACAAGAATTGGCTATAAGTCGTGTATGGGTTGCAGACTCTTTAGTAACTAGTCAACTGTAGCTTTTGAATAATGAGGGTCTCATTACTGTGAAGCTTGTGTAAAAACCTATTATCTGAAAACATGAGGAGTCTAGAATTTGCGAAGACCTTATTCTTTCGACTACCAGCATTCATAGTCACGTTGCAGAAGTAAATTAACACCTTTTGCATTCCTTTGAGACTGATCTTGTTTAAGTCAAAGACAATTACAATCTGTTTCATTTGAAAGGTCACTGTTAACACAGTAACCTGCATATATATTTTTAAAACTTATTGATTTCTCAAACTCATAATTCTAGCCACACGATTAAAACTGTCAAAGTAAGAGATAATGTATGCATGATGAAAAACAAATTGATTAAAAGGACTGAAATCACTTGACTGATCACTAGATGCTTCCTGTATACAAACGCCATAGGTCATCTGATACTCATGACAAAGATCATGTGACAAAATTTAACGCAACTATATTATATACAACACAAGTAATCTGAAATCTGAGTAACAGTTTTCTTTGATAGATGTCAGGTTAATGCAGCATGCACAACAAGAGGAGAAATTGGCTACACGGTTGTGTTTCAGTAGTGTCGAAACCAACAACTAATTCGGAGAATAAAACGAAGAATACATAAGTAACAATCTATTGACTCTATCCAGTACACCTTGAAGGGCTAGTGTAAAAATAAAACCTCGTAATCACATAAAGTGGAAAATAGTTCCGAAAAATGTGTGTTTATGCTTAACACGGTGTATTCGTTCAATTTATCATTGAAGTAATGAATAAAAAAACCAGGTTAAAACCCTCTCCGTATATTTGCCAAAAGAAGAAGCATGAAAAACTGAGATGTGAATGAATTGCAACAGCAACAGAAGAATACAATTTATCAGTGGTTTTATGATTGCTTTTAGGATTTTTTGGGAGTTTAGCGAGTGAAGTTATTGTGTTTTATGTCATTACATGCATCTAAGTCTTTGAAATCTACACTTTTGCTTACTCTTTCAGTAAAAGATATCTTAGATCAACGTTAGGTGATAGTGAAAAAAAGTAGCCAGAACAACTCCACAGCTTACCTCGTTTAACAAGGAAATTAAGTTGACAGATGATTCGAAGGCCAAGAATAGTGATGACCTGCCCGTTGTTGATGTATTCATTATATCCTCCTTGTTTGTGTGTTTCGACTTCGATAAATCACCGTTCATTACAATTTGCTTTAAACCATCACTATCGGAATCCATTGTACTAGTAGCATCAATAACTGTGAAATTAGTAGTAGCTGTTGTTACTGTTGTTGTAGCAACAGAAGTTGTATTATTAGGTAAAGTGACAGCATCCGTTTCAGTCTGAATTGTTTTTGTATTCCCCTGAGGCTCAGAAATTATTGCTTCCATTGAAGAGAATAAGTTTTGTTCGGAAGAGTTTAGAAAGCAAATTTGTAGTGCTAGATTATTCTCCTAAGATTTAAAATAGAATTGAAAGCGTTTTGAAGGAAGTGGATTCATCGAGTGTTTGTTATATAGATACAGTATGAAAACCATCTTCAAAACAAAATTTTTAAATAATCCATTTTTAGTTTCAATTAGGTTCTTTGCTTTATTATCTGAGAGAAATGCCCATTGTAGATAGGATTTTGCATTATATCCCAATTATTTACAAATTAAAGATACAAAATAAAATTTACAAATATAGATAGTTGATTTCATATATGCTGTCTGGTTGTTTGTATCAGAAGAAATAAATAACCACAGATTAATAATCCAACTAACCAATCAAAGTGATCGTGAATGTGATTGGATGATTTTCACAGCTGAAGGTCATTTGGAAGTTAGTCATATTTACAATGCGTAATAATAAACCCAAACGTGTCTGTTATGTAAACTGAACAGTACAATTAATTATAATTAGTAATTAATTACCATCTGCTCTAGAGTCTTATACAACTATGGAAATGTAAAGAAAGTCGTTAGGTTTTAATCTCACTCTGTATGCGTACCTGCTATATGCACCTAAACTATAAATAGATTTATTCCTGTCCAAAGGCATGTCAAAAATATCATTCGCTTCATGCCTCTCATTGACGTCTGCTGTTTTGCGAAAATAACTGCTTTTTTCATGCATGGTTTTGAAAGTCATTCAACGTTATGACACCGGTTCCAACGATTCATAGGTGTGCTACAAAAAGGAATGTTTTTCTGTTTTGCTGTGTTTACATTCCGTAACGCTCTTTGCATTGTTACTCAGCTGAATATTAGGTCACTTTTCAGAAGAAAATATTTTATGCATTGCACATTTATATGGTAATGAGGTCACAATTCTGCTGCAGTATTTATCAGTTTGCTCATAACTCTTGATGCGGTTCCTGCGACTGCATGCACATTCCGCATACATTTTACTTGATTATAATTAACAGGAAACCCCGATCGATATAATACAGTGACCAGTAATCAACAGCAGTCAATACATAAATTATACTGAATCTACTTAAGGATGATGAAATTCAGTGTTAGGCATTTTTTTAACTAAAATTTAATATTTTTCCAAGTATAATTTCATGTGGAAATAGCAGTAATAACTGCAATTTTGTTGTACCTTGTTTTGTATTTCTCAACCTCTTGAATGAAAAGCTTTTCAGAAGAGTGTATTAAGCATCCTTTAATAATGAGATGAAGTACAACCTCATTCAGAATCCTTTATGTGTATTCTTTCTGAAGGCTCACTTGGCTGGCTGCAGAAATTAAAGCTTCATATTAGAAATCGGAAAATTAATTTACTCTAACTCATTAATGACAAGCACATAAAACTGTATAACACAGTTACCTAGAGTAAGATGAAGAGCTGAAAAGTCATCAAAAACCCAAAGAAACTTCAGAAGTTCTTAGTTAAATTAAAATGAACTTAATCGATTTCCTTAGAATTCATTCGAGTGATCTACACACTCAGTAAATTTCCGCAATCAAAGTGCCTCTATTAGCGTCATCGATGTTATGAAATGAAGAGCTTAAAAAGGCGTGCTTTAATTCTAGATAGCGTTATCCCCCTGTAGGGAGCTGGTAACTTCGAGAGTATTTAAAAAAATTTAGATTCTTAACTGTGGATTCACTGTTAGTGAACAATGGACTGAAAGTAGAAGATGGTCATATCTAACTAGCCGTCTGTGTGTACTAACGTTAACCACTGGCATAGATCAGCCTTTATAGATGGCATATGAAAAAACAATTACAGCGACTGCATACTCCCAAGACAGTAAATTGTTGTCAGTATGATAAAATTTAGTAGAGTTCACGGAATCATAATACTACCTCACGTTTATGAAGTGAAGTTGAAAAGAGAATAGTGTAACGACAAAAATAACTTTATGATAGGAGGGAAATTCATCAATACACCCATGAACAGAATACATTGATAAAATCATTTTAGTAGTTTTGTTGATGCGAGGAACATAAAAAAATAAGAATTTTATTGATTCAATCCAAACCATGTATAAACCTATGAAATTATAACAAATCACTCAGCTCACCTGATGTCGTCGATCTATCCATGAAGGTCTTGACTGTAGCCATTCTTCAACTTCGCTACATAGATCAACAGATCTACCCACTCGGGGAGAATTTTTGGTAGTTGACGGCTAAAATTTCATTTAAACAAACGAAGAAGAACATTAGTTACATGCACATCAGACAGCCTCAAAATGTAAGCAGAGTATATATGTTATTTGAGTGCTGAAATGCTCAAGAAACTCTAATCATTCACAAAAGGAACATACAGCTTAAATACATGCTGCTGTTTGAAGGTTTCTACGTTAATTTAGAAAAAAATACTGAAAGGAGAATATTCTTCTCGAAAACTTCAGGATTTACAGCTATATATATATATATGTATATATATTAGGTGAATAATATGATTGTGCATATCATTTCCAAAAATTCCTTCGTGTAAATGGTATACAGTGAATAACTATTTGCTTGATATTGAAAATATTATTGTTTTGCAAGTTAAACGAGCATATTATTGTGCACTGATTCACTTCAGCAACATATTCTAACCTTATAGGGATACCGATGACAAAAATTACCGTTACGCTTTCATTAACTTCTTACGAAATAAAACAGAAACTAAATCACAACAACTCAAGAAGGAATAAAAAGGATAGACAAGAAGCAACGGGAAAATTCAGGAGGGCACAACTACCATAAAAAAAACGTTGGCTCTGCTCCATTCTCTTCAGTCTCACGAGTAGTGGACCATCTTCTGATCCTCTACGTTGGGTGTAGTCCATAATTTCAAGTGTGAATATCTGTTTAATCGCTAGACAGCACTATTTATTGCTAGGGTCATTGGTAAACATTTCTTGTATAACAATCTCAAACTTTTTACAATCATTCAACAGTTTTGTATTTAGTGAAATGAGTTAGGATTCACTTTTCATAATGGAAAGTCCTGACCAAGATGAAATACCTCCCTCAGAGGAGTCGAATCAGAGCCAAAGGTTTTAAATACTATTGTAATTTTTCTATAGTTTGGTTTGTAAGGGTTAGTTATGTTTTTACGAGTTGATCACTGGTTGATATCAGTGGCTGAATGATATACGAGCTTGTCTTGTAACCGGAAGGTCCTGGGTTCGAATCTCAGTGGGTGCGTACTGTCGATGGTTCTCTAACTGATATGAATCCGTGATCAACTATTGTAATTATTGCTGTAAGGGAAACTCACTTTCTTTTCATTTGGAAGTATTCAGAAGTCACCTAGTCTTACTTCGCATGCAGTAAGAAACTACAACAAAAATAAATGTCTTATCTGCCACTCTCATTAAGTCGCTTGTAAGCTTGTCACTAGGTTAGGGTAAGGAAAACAGATATCATCAAACGTCTTTTTTAAGTACAAGTAACAGGCTCTTGATATATATATATATATATATATATATATATATATATATATAAGGAAATATATTTTAGTCAGTAGATATCAATCTGGGCACTTTAGAGACTGGTTATTCAGGTCATTTCATAAAAAATGCGATATTTTTATCTGGAATAACTGACTAATTACAATATTGACAGCCTGCTGAGCAAGATCTATCTCAACATGAACAATGACACTTCCTACTTAATCAAACCAACCCAGTCAGTCTCACTGTGACCCACTCTCCCTTCGGAATTTATTTAGAAAAGTGCTTAGTGGAAGTGCCTTCTAACTTTAGACGTTCAGAATGAGGTGTGCTATAGAAATAATGATGAAATAAACAACAGCGCCTTGTTACACAGGTTCGAGTCCCAGAAGGGACATGAGTTCCCTCATGATTGCAGATACGCCTTGCTGACAATCGCCAACAAGCACCAAACCCAGGTCCTAGACTTCCTGATGATTGCCTCCAACCATCTAATAATATAAACATCCAGATATACATGAACCATTATTATGAATGCACAATTTTTATCAACTACTGAAAAGTATTTGTTTGACTGTTTCCATATAGATACTAAATTGAAACTATTAAAACTGAAAATTAAAATCAATAATGATAGCATTTTAAAGTCACGTGAACTTATTACCTATTTCAAGTACTTTAGATTAGACTTCATAACAGTAGATATAATAAGTAGTTTATTACACTTGGAAAAATATTTATTCACATAACTTCTTATTCTGTTATGGAGTCACTTTCACATTACTTTGTAGATTCAAGCGTTTAACCAATCTGTATTCAGTCGTACTTAAATATTATTTACTTTGTTTTTTTAAGAAAGCCGACCAGTGCTATTGGAAAGAAATTGTTAGTGGTCTCCATTTACTAAGATATATATATATATATTATCATATTAGGATTAGACGACTATGTCATTTACTATATGACAACCATTTTCAGCATAGCCACTGTTCTTACTGAGATTCCTTTGTGAAGCCAGTAACTTAGTGGCAAATGTTTGCATCTCATTAGAAACATGAACTTTTTTAAGTTGTCCGGTACACTGTGTTGGTGAATAACAGTGAACACGAAACGCATGTTAATAAGGGCTTCTATATGATTAACTGATAACATGTAATACTCATAATTATATTTCATTCTGACATAATTTAGTCTGACGTTTAACTCTGTCCATCCTGTACATTTGGTCTCAAATCCACTTCAAGTTTTAGAAACTTTGTTTATGGCATTGCTGACTGGTCTCCGAGTTCGTCAATTTAATACAGATCGTTCTTCCCTTAGGACATTTTGCCATGTTTTGTTACACTTGTTATCTAATTTTAGAAACACCAGTATTGATTTTAGAGCACCTATAATTTCATTGGGAGGAAAGACTTACATCACCTGAAGTTTTCCATCAGTTACATATTATGTTGCCTTGATTTTTCTTCTCCATAAGGTCCTTTATTCCACTACCTTTTTATGAGACGACATATAATTAGAGACATAGTGTACTGCTGATGAATCTCAATAGATAAGTAAGTAAAATGGTATCTACATTATTCATTTAATGCTGACAAATATGAGTACAAAATTTTATAAGTTTGACTCTCAGACCAGTCTTAGTCTCAAACGAGACAGAGTCACATGTATACCATTCTTTTGCTATTGATTTCATCTACAACTTTAATCCTGTTTTTCTATCTTTGGATTCCTTACCATAAAAAAAACAGAATACAACAACTGAATTCAAGCAGTTGAAAACCTACCAATATCCCCTAGCATTTAGCATACTGGAGAGTAAACTTCTTGAAATAATTCTCGCATTTTTAACACTCTTTTACCCACTTATTTAAAGTAAACTTCTAAAATGTTTTGAATGTTAATTCATTCAACAATCTAACGAATGAAATAATTAATTTCACTTCTCCTGAAAAGCATCATTTAAATAAAGAGCTTCTCAAACAATAGAAATATACGAAAAACTGTTGCCAGGCCTAAAAACAAGGGTGACGTAAATCAGATACAAGAGATTTAGTTCAGATATATGGAAGGGAACAGAATGAAGTGTTTCTGAAACTGTCACACTTTCATGAATTAACTAATCATATTTGTACATACAACGACATTAATTTTTAAATGAAACTAATTATGTATTGGTTATTTTATTCCTCAATAAGCCGGGAATTTTGTTACCATAGTTTCCAACATAATTGTACATATCATTTCAAATGTCACTAGGACACGAAATCATTTCAGCATATTCTTCTTCGTGTGTATTTTTAGGAGATTTTCTTCTGAGCTGAAAAGTGTTATTGCATTTAGTATTATTCATGTTGACTGACCAAATGTTTTCAACCCTTAATTATTATACTAGTTTCTATATAATTTTGGCTAGCAACCTGAGAGAGTTATAAAGCAAGAAAAACTGGAAATCCTACCACTATAATCTATCACAATGTAGAAATCGACAACTGTTGATAGAATGGGATACACGTGTATCACTGAAATTAGTAAGCAAATTCAATAGAGTTCGATCCGTTTCGGGTATACGATGATCCCTATAATCAAGCTGACGAATCCATACCTGAAACAGTCTCTCTTAGCGATCTTCAATTAATTTATTTGGAACTACTAGAGATTGGGGTTAGTAGATTTATATTTGGTGATGGCGTTTCGTCACTCATTTAACGCTAAATTCAACTAAACCCATAAATTTAATTTACAAATTACATGTCCAACGTTTTACGATTCCTTTAACTAATTTTAAAAGTTAAACTGTATTTAATATTGTCTAATTAGTGTTATCTTCCATTTTAGTATTCGCAGTAGTTAGAACAGAGTAAAACTAACCGAATAATTTCTACACTGAACTACTTTTAATACGTGCAATAATTAAGAAGCTTTCCACAGAATAATAAATAACACATATTGGGATATTCTTTTTAGTCGTAGTCTATCTTTGTTAAATCTATTAACAATAATGATTTTATTTGTTACATATTTTACTGGCATAAATGAGTTTTCAACTGTTTAATAACGTTCATTGTCATAAGAAAATTCTGTTTAGCTGTTTCAACTCCAAAAATTGTAATAATGGATAACATTTAGGAATACTGTTGCCTAGGGTCCTATTTGTCTCCAGTAAATGATGGAAAATACAATAGTGAACATTGATTGCATTAATTATTTCCATAAAAGAGAATTTTATGGTCAGCGTTTACTTATCGCATATGGTTGAAAACAAAATCCTATGCAGAGTAAATATTCTAAAATGCGTCATAACACAAATGACAGAATGCTGTTAAAAGGCATTGAAAGAATACATGGCTAGGCATTGTATGCAAATCGCACAATAACTTAGGTGTATTAAACTGCGACACCATCCAAGTGAATGTCCAGAGATCAAATTTACAAGAATAATAGATTAGTTGACCACATTCTACTGGCTCATTCTTAACCTCTTTGGGTCGTCGATCTGTTCACACTAAAGTGACTTGGCACTACAAGATTTTAAAGGAACCAAATCACTGAATTGTTTACATCAACAGTATAGGTGTTCTCTTAATCTGTAGTGCAGATAACTGTTACGAAGAGAAAGCTGCAAAAGTACTATACAATTGCTCTGTGACAATAAACATAAAGTGAGATAGTTATGTTATTGTTCTTCTGATATGCTGAACATGAAAGCCTTTGCACATGAGAATACTGTTTCAAACTCAAAAAATTCTTAGTGTATTCGAGTGTATACAGATATAATTACTTTAGTCCTCCTGTATTTCCTTTTCTTAGTGTAAAGTATTAATGGTGATGATCACCTTCAACAATCTGACAACCAGATTCACCCAAAATGCTTTATTATATTTTTTCCGCGACCGCTTAATTCTACCTGTATCACTTAAATATGTGTACATGTAGACATCACACATTTTATATGTTTTTTGCAAGCTTAACTATTGTCTTATGGAGATTTGGTCATATCTGACTGATCACAAGTAGTTGTGCTCTGAGCTCTGTGGTCACACAACACTAATGCCGTCTGCGTTTTTCATGTAGTTCAAAAGGAAATAGACCTCCGAATCGCGGGCAGCCAGCAAATAATAACGGCCCACACACTTTCATAAACACATAAACCTCTCCTAGTTATCGTCTACCTTCATATCCTTACTTTCCCACCACTTTTAATACTATTATACATATAAGTTTTTTACATAAGCTTAACTTAGAAACCATTGATAGCAACTAGAGCAGAAAAAACTACCAACAATCTCTTGAAACCACTCCGTTAACTCCACATTCGAGCATTCAACGTCCAGACAGTTTGTCAAATCAGATAACAGGCCTCACTAGTAAAATCTAATTGCATGTCGAGCTATAGATGCATGTTGTGTTTTGGAGACACGCATACACGACCCACGTTCGGTTATTCTCACCTAAAAGAATCCCTAGGAAAAAAAGGTTGTGGTAACTGTCGACCGACTGTTGGACCGACGTGAAGAACCTAGAAGACATGGACTTTGCGGATGATTTATATTTGATGTCACACAAAATCGAAGACTTACCAGCGAAAACCGACAAACTGGTCAAAAAAGCAGCAAAGACAGGACTACAGGTGAACATAGACAAGACGGAGGTTATGAAAATAACCAACCAACCAACCAACAACAACAACAGAAGCAGCAACATCCAGCGCCAATCACCATCAACGGGAGGGATTTGAAAGAGGTTACTTCTTTCACTTATCTAGGGAGCATTGTCTCAACTACAGGAGGAACGGACGAGGATGTCAAATCGAGAATCGGGAAGGCGAGAAACACATTCACCAACTTAAAACCAATCTGGAAATCTTCGTCACTCACCTCAGCATCAACAACAAAATTCGGATTTTCAATACAAACGTCAAGCTAGTTTTGCTATACGGATAAGAAACGTGGCGAGTCACAAAGAATATTTTCAACAGGTTGCAGACCTTTATCAACAACTGTCTTCGTTCCATACTGAAGATTAGGTGGCCGGAAAGAATCACAAACAAGAAACTATGGGAACAAACAAATCAGGAACCAATCGCTCAACAAATATGCAGGAGAAAGTGGAGATGGATTGGACACTCGCTGAGGAGGCCGCTGGGTGATATCGCGCGTCAGGCTATAGCTCGAGTGGAACCCGAAAGGGAAGCGACGAGTGGGACGTCCAAGGGTGACATGGAGGAGATCGTGTGAAGAGGAACTGAAACAGTATGGATTAACATGGATGCAAGTGAAAAGTACAGCACAAGACAGAAGCAAATGGAGACGTGCAGCTGAAGCCCTATGTTCCACTAGGAACCCAAGGGAACAATAATAATAATATATAACTGTCGATACCTTTCATAATCTCCGCTTACACTAACTACTGTTCGGATGAAGCAAAGAATGAGTCCCACAAAACGTTGTCTAGTTTACTGCTAAACCAAAAGTGCTGATGTACATTCATTTTGGCAAGTTATTTCAATGCTCAAATCGGGAAGCTATGCCACTCAAAAAAGTATATTGATGCGGACCGATGATTCTCTTCAGACAACCATCTGAAGTAAATAAGGAATAAGGTAAGACATTGCCTAACGTGGCGACATCCATCAATAAATCAACGATGCACTCAGGTACATCACTGAACTATATGCTGTCCGTATAAGACTACCGCTCCTTGTGGAACATCTGTACTGACTCTCCTCCCTACACATATATCCCATTAAGTCTTTGACTGTTGATGTGAGACACGTAAGATTGGAATTCTTGAAACACTAAGAACCAATGACTGAAGACCGTTGCTGACATGATTTAGAAATGTTATCAGTGGCGTATATGCATTCTCTCTTTACGAAATCCTTGATCCATCAAATTCTCATTATTCACCATGTACTTATTATTTCCCCTGTGAATTTCTTCCACCTTTTTGTAGTATATGGAGTGTAGCGACTTGAACTGATGCAATTTTTTGAGAGGGTTTTCGTCGTAATCTCAGTTAGTCAGTTTTGTCTCATAAGCTAAAATGATAATCCCGTCATAGAATCACTGCAAAACTCAAAAAATATTGCCTAAACGTTTCGTCTCATACATAAACAAAGGTGACATAAAACTCACCATATCTGACGCAACAGAACACTGATTAAGTCTATCCATATTGGCATTATTTCTGATTTGAATAGGTGAACCCCAGTCAGGCATTAATTTGCCTGCTATCGTATAATCTTTCTCTGCCAGCAATGCCTGAAAATGGAAAAGAAGTGGATTTCATAGTTTTTAAGTACTTTGTGACAAGATATAACATATGAAACATTTCGTATGGCAGAATATCATAAGAGTTGGTATATGAATGAATAAAAACATCAGTAGAATGCCCAAGAAATGCAGTAAAATTAAGAAAAAGTTTACTCTTAAAATTCGTTTTATTTTATCTACCTTGCGTTAATTTTGTATTATGGTAAAAGCGTGATATTCACTATTTCAATGAAGAGGAAGAAGACAGTAGGCGTGATAAGACATAATGACGTAGTTAAATTGATGAATTATCATAAGGCGCTACATGCAAAGAAATCCTTCTAGTGAAAGAAAAAGACAAAGTTTAAACAAGAAATTGTGTAATTTAGTGAATGAATGAGTTAGTAGTTGAAATACAACTGAATACAAAATCACAACAACTGGAATTTTTGAAATTAACGTCTATTCTGGATAAAATATTTTTGAGAAGGTGTAGCAGAAGAAAAGTCCCCAGGAGATGATGTAAACTGTCTACGGTTGAATACAGATGTCGGTATTAATTCACCTGATTAAAATAATCACAAGAAATCGAATGAAATGCAACCTGTTTCGCTTTCTGATCAGTTTGAAGTACCTTATTTATTAGGCGTCCTGTATGAATTAAATGTTAGGCATTTATTTCACTAGGACAATCAGACCTCTTTGATTTATAATGCAATCAAAACGGTTTTAATGTATCCTTTTCCGTACTGTTTTAGCACTGTGCATGCGACAAATGGACATAAGTTTTTGCACTAAATACGTTTAGTTTAATGGGACCAAACGCTAATATTTGACTGGGCAGATACAGGCATAGGATATAGCACTGATTCAAAACCTTTCCTGACTGGTGCGTTCTTAATCTTCTAAAGACTTTCTCAGTCATTGCTTCATTGTTTGAGTATCGGCTTTTAAAAACTTCTATTTCTCTAATGAGTGATAGCTGAAGGTGAATTAAAAACTAGATCCTAGAAAAATGTCAACCCGCTCAGTGCTCTATGGACCGATCAGCTAAATCTAACTGTTAATTAGGTTTTAGTTTTAGTTTAACTGCCGAACATTTCCCCTGGTTGGCATATGAATGAGTGACACATATTTTTCCATTTAGCAGAATCACGATAGCTGCTTAACTAGGCCTCTCTATCGTATTTCTGAACATATTCAGTTAAAGAAAAGACGTAACTGATCAGTTTTTAGTGAGCCTGAAAGAGATAGCTTTGTATTAGAAAACGAATGTTTATATGGTGAACAGTAACTGGAACTAAAATGCGGCAGCTACTCGTTTGTTTCTCAAGTTGACCTGAGCATTCATCTCGCTTTCAGTCATTATTTATTAATAACCATCGATTTTCCATTTCAAGACAATATCAGATGGTCTCATTAACAATATTCTTATTTTCTATTCAAAATTTTATAGCCATCTTTAGATTATTTTGCATGTTATTCTAGCTTCATATACTACTGTTGCTCGAAAGAGAATTTTCATTGTCAATGTTATTCAGCGATGGACTAAGTAAAAACTGTTTAAGTTCATACAAAAATCGCTAAAGTTTTCTCTCTAAATATTGAATTTTGACAGTAGACCTCAAGTCACCAATATAAGGCGTTTGCTCGTGGTGAATAGCACTTGAAGGTGTATTATGCATTCACTTATCATGAATTCATCAGGTAATTTCATTTAAATGTAGTCAATCTTTAATTTCAGGCGAAGAAGAACTCACTTAGACTCGAGGAAATGTAAGTTTGAATAAAGACTCTTTTCAGTTTCATGCTAAACAAGTGATATTAGCCATAGTGTTACATATGTTCAACATATGCCTGAAGTATTTGCAGTTAATGCTTTCCCAAAATAGCAAGCTTTCATTACGATCACACTAAGATCAATCAAAAACTTATTACTTTGTACAAACATTCATTATGAATTTACCTATGATAAGTTAATCTCTAAGACCGTTAAATATAACAAATTTTATTTATACTACTTATTAGTAAGCAAAGTTTACCGCAAACATTTTACGAAAACTTATCATTTAAAGATTCCTTACACTTGACATAATTATAAGTAAGTGCTTCTTGGACATTAGGCTCAACTAGTTCAGTAGCAGTTTAAGATGCACAACCTCAAAGTAAGTAAACAAAAAATAAATTTACCTGTCGCCTTTTACTTTCCTCCTCAGCTCTTCGTAGAGCAGCCTCAAATTTCGTCCTAGGTTCCTTTCTTTCAAAAACTTCCTCCTCTTCACTGTCGTCCCATTCATCAAAATGGGTGTAGATTTTTCTTCTTGTGTCTCGTGTTTCATCATACACTCTGGGGACTGGGTGAATATTTTGAGCAGAAGGATAACTCTTATTGCACAATAGTAAATCTGATGTGATTGAATCAAATTCGTCCTATAGAAATCAAACACGAGATAAGAAGTTGTAGTTATTAATCATTCTAACTGCGAATCGTTTGTGAATACAGAATTACCTTTGGTTTAGTGGACGAAATCATTTTTGTACTAACTACAAACAACTTTGTTTCCAATAAAAGGCTCCCATTACAATGTCATTTGAACAAGTCTTCAGATAAGGGTGGTTACTTGTTATTCCTTACTCACTAGGTAAGATTTAAAAACAGAAATCTATCAGGTGTATACTTGAGTGGTATCAAAATACAATAAAGTACATTTTTTCTTACTGGCCTCTTGTACTTTTTTCACGAAACGGTTCTCAGTTACAGTGAGACAAAAACAAGCATCTGATAAATGAATTTGGTAAAAATATTTTATCTCCACATAGGACAGAAAACACTTGTACATCTGCTTCAAGGAAAATTAATTTCCATCTCTGGTTTGATTCCCATTGTTTCTTTAACTTTACTTTGGTGAATAACTGTAAGGAAACATCTGAATGTGTTATAACATGGTAATATTCAGCAATGTAGTTTAGTTATTTAAGTAGAACTATAAAATGACTTAAACTGATGACTTCAGTTTGTTACACAACGGAAAAGCTCAGCAACAGGACTAGACATGATTTAAAGACACGTAAATGATGAACGCAGTGAATTCAGCTTTTTCTAACTTTTGCAACATGGAATTAAGAATACTCAAGACTACTGGAAGTATTCGGAAACAGGTTATTTAAGTCTAAATAGTCATATTCCTCCCTTTATGTTTCAGATACACCAATACACTACACTTCATTTTAGCATATTATGGTCACGGGCGAGATAGTTTTAAATGCTGAATATTATTTATGTATGTAGTACCACCAAGCTGAATTGTTTTGAATGCGAAATAACTCATCCGTAAATCCGGTATTCCTGCAAACCTTTGGATAATAGTGAAGTAATTTAATCATTTCAATATTTTGTCACTGTCTCTTTGTGATGTAGAACATAAAAAAATGGCGAAACGCCGATCATACTTGAAAATGTTCAAATTACTTTAAACTAAAACTTGGAAATCATTCTGATGCTCACTAATTACTGTCTACAGGATAAAGTTGTCTGGAATGCAAGTGACAAGTCGTGACCAATGGGATCCACCATGGTGGGTGTGACAACAAACACTCAGTGATTATAATTGCTGACAGTTGCACCATACATTGAGAATTGAGAGAAGCCGGAATTCATAGAACAGTGGATTGCTTCTAAGTGGCTGAGTGGTCGGTGGGCTGGCCTCGTAACCTGAAGGACCTGGGTCTACAAACTGGAAAGAAACAGCTCTCGACTACATCTTGGTTCTTAGCGATTCTGTAATCGCTACCACCTAGTGGTTTTACTTGGCAAAACCCAAGTGCCGTAGAATGACTAAGTTAAGTCACAAGTTATGTGTATAGTAGTTTGAAGCCATGCACTTGGTGTAACTGATTCAATTAGGTATTGCTTATTTATATACGTATATATCTTAACCAACCTACTTCAAGCATGACTGCCTTGGGTACTAAACGATTTAATACGTATTCTTGGTAAAATTTTCCTCAATGGAATCTGAGGAAGAAACACGGAAAACTATCTTCAAAGATATGTTTATACGAAATTCACGTCAGGTGAACTATTATATCTTCACTAGTATGAAGTGAATATCTTGTGTCAATGAGTATTTTTGCTGAAGCTTAAACACCTCAGAACGACACTGAGGTGATTCAGTTAATTACAGATTGGAATATAATAGTAGGATGACTTACAATGGTTTAGCGTAATCATATTAGGAGGTTTTATTAAAATAAAATCGAGTTATGTGATTTCAACAAACAAATTGAAATCAACGCGGTAATTAAAGAGCAACTTGTGTTTATTCTGACCTTGAGGCGATAGTGCCGCATAGAGTATGCACAGAATCTGTGAATGTCCAGTGCAGTAGTTGTACTGCACCAAGTAGCGATACTTTATCGGCTAAGCAACTGTGACGTCATAATGACTCTTAAATTCTATAACAGAAATAAACTCCTAACTTTTACACTTTCTTTTTACTTTTTGTAAACAACCAAGCAAGTAAACAACTTACACAATAATAAATAAACAAATAAATAAAAGAAATGTTAGTTTTAGCAACTCCATAAATATTTACCTTAATTCAAACTAAGCCTACATTTTGGAATGAAAACAAAACTATTGTGACTTTTCTCAGACAAAAACTGAAACTGTGTGGCATAATATAAAGGCTATGTAGTCAGCAAAACCGTGTTGTCTATGCAAGTATCCTATAGATGTATTCTAAACACAACATAAGCTTTTCTTAGTCTAGTGAATGTGAATAAATTGATAAAAAAAACTGTTGTGTGTGGGTAAGTATAATTACCAAAATTGTCAGACCTAGTCACAGTTTGCACACAATTTCTCTACGGAACAACTGTTGTTTACATAATACGCACAATGTGGCCTTGTGCGCTGATATCTGGACAGCAAACTAGTTACGCATAACATGTGAAACTGAATTTGATCTTATAAAAAAAAAATTTTTTTCTAAAATAGAAAAAGCTTCGTGCTATGAAACTCCATTTGTGACTTTACAGTTATACCTGTGATATTGGTAATATCCAACGGCCGAATAAAACTTTTCTTCACATTTACCCGTTATTGTGCAATGCGTCTTGAGTTAATATATGAACCAGGTACACATTTCACTTCACCATGTCAAACAGTCTTAAGAAACTCGTCTAGTTCACTAGCTCGTTAGTTTTCTAGCCGGTCCCAAACGATGGTAAAGAGGAAGGGTTGGGCGTGGGGCCAGCGAACCTACTCCACAAAATCAATCAAAGTGCTACAGTAACTTCTACTCACAATAAAATGATTAACAATACAAAATATATGATATAAACAGTCTTAAGAGAGTAAGCATGAAACTGACATACAATAGTTTATTCAAGTACCTCCACTAATTCTCTCTATTTGCAGTCTAATTCCATAACAAATGTGCAATAATTTGTGGAAACGTTCCACATCAACTGAAACTGATTGAAACTGACATCATAAAGACGAGATTTCGTTGACCTTTTATCGAACAGGGAATAATTTTTGAGGCATTTAGATGACCTTATTTTTAACACTTGACTTTAATCTGTCTAGGTTATGACCGAATTTGAAAGAAGAACTCAAATCACTACATGATTCAAACTAACGCCGACTAAATTACAGGCTTCACAATTTAAAGAGTAAGCTACAAGAACAAACTACACATCAGATATTCCGAATGACATCTAATAGAGCTGCATTATATATTTTCAGTAACAGCTAATTATTTGCCCAACGTCCTTAACTCAACTGACAGAATTAAGTGGATGGTTCAGTTTGATAATTATTACTTAAGGCGTAGCGCTTAATGGTAGCTTAACTAATCTACTTAGTCACTTTGACTAAATTTGTCTGGTTTAGTATACACTACCTGCTGCTTAAGTATCTGTGATAAAAATCATTTCAAGCAGTATCTTGTTTCTCTCCTTATTCCTGAGATTACCGTAATGTGATAAATCTTAGTTTTTTGTTTTATTATTCAGGTTCATCGAATTCATTGTCGGATTTACTTATTTTACGAACGAATAAGTATAACAGTTCTGCAGATATTACACTCTTTTAAAGCATTATTTTTAATCCTCACTGGTTTATTTTTATTAGCTCTATATAAGGTTATACGCAAAGAAACCACACACTATTATATTTATGTTGTATATTACTGAAAATTACTATCAGTAGTTCAACGAAAACCTAGATTATAAAAAACATGATTACACTTGATTAGGAAAAAATATTGTAAGATGAACACTTAATTATAGCTACATATATGTTCGACAAATTCTAGGTATATTAATCACATGTCATGCGCCATAATATCTACATTTTACACACACTATTCGTCTTCACAAGGTATCATAAAATCTTACAAGCTTAACGAGTCTTTCACGTTTAAACGAAGTAGTATGTCACATGACATAGTAAGTCCTTATCGCCCATTAATGAGTGGTTGTAGAAGGTCGCCATCTGCTTATTTTTCGTGAATGTTTAAAAAAATTTTTTGTTGGGAACTATGGAAGATAATTTTTACAGAATTTAGTTTACAAAACTAATGATACGTATTTGTTTTGCAATCAATAAGGTATTGGAAACCTTTTGCTATCTTTAAAATTTCTGAAATATCAAAATGAGCATTTTCTTATTCGTTGACCTAAAAAAAGAGTGTTTATAGTTCCACAAAATGGGTGTCGAATTTGAATCTAAACGGGAACACCATTGCTGCATGGAATGCAGATGTATTCATCTGACCAGACACTACAAAACGAATATCTTAGATTCCACAACTGGAGCACAATACGTAAATATATTCTGTCCTGGTGGCAACAAGAAACATGAACTGAAAACAAATAATTACAAGGTGGACAGTTGGAGACACTTGAATGAAAGAATGAATATGTATCAATGGCTTCAGACAAAGTTACTCAAACCATATTTCCAATGAAATTCTTGAAAATGAACAATGCCTACAAATTAGTTGTACGGTTGCATTTACCATAACCACAATACGTGGTCAGTTACAGCAAATACCAGTTAAGCTCATGATATTCTATGCCACAGACACTTTAATAAGATGGATATTTGCACAACTACGTTTTATGTTTCGAAATGTGTTGGTGATAGTTCCTGCTAAAACGCCAGTGAATGAACCATTTTAAACGATAGAGTAACGCAAAATACTGGATTAAATGTTGGAGGTTAGAAGAATCGGGAAGTAGAATCGAAAACTACATACATTAATTACTTTCGGGCAGTTTGAACTGATTCGTCTATCTGAAATGAGTCAAACTAGACACACCTGAGATGAATTCAGCCCCAAACGAGCGAGACAACCGTTCGGTGTTTAGATCAGCTCAACCTGAATAGCAAGCCCTAGTGGTTGATGGGATTGGTATTCAACTACTTATATCAGTCGATCAGTAGTCTATACCACCGTACATTTATGCTTGCCTTCCTGATTGCCGGTTATGGTGTGGAGCTAATCACATATTCTGATGTGAATTATTTCGGTTTTCGAAGGAAACAGTGGTGAAATCTCACCTCGAACTGTATAATTTGTAAAGTGCATATTTGATGCTATCGAAACTACCTGGTTTATTGTCACTGCAGTAAAAGTTACTAACTGAGTTTCTATTTTCCAACTTAAACGTTTCGTTTTATCAAGTACGGGTTTCAATTTCCGATAATTTTGTTTGCTTCATAATTTCTGTAGCCGCATATATTAATCGGATATGCAGATCAATCGATCTGCTAATTTGGTAATGAAAGGAACACATATATGGGAATAATAAATACTTATGAAACAAGGTTGTTTTTAACCTGGTTAATATTCAGAGCATGACATTTATCTCTAAAATTAATACCAAACTTACTGAAGATATTTCATGAAAATATGAAAAAGCATCTGAAATGCTGGGTATGATAGTGAATAACTTCATGTTATTTATGTTAATTATTTTCTGACTCATCATTAATTATGCACAGAGTTCGTGTACTGCCTACTCGTTAGCAAGTAGATAAGTTGTTCAATATAAGACAACTCAAAAATCGATCAGTAGTCACAATGTAGAAGTGAAGTTATAGAAAATAAACAATATATTACGTTAAGAAATGAAATATACTCACTAGCGAATTCTTTTGTAAATCTGTACCATCATTATCTTCTAATGAAAATCGAATACTGTCAGAATTACTGTTGTGAGATACATTTGAATGTTGTGATTCATTACAGCCAGTATTGACATTTGAACTTAGATGAAGTTCAGCAGTGAAATCATCACCAAAGGGTGATGTTCTTCCGGTAGCATCTGCCTGTCTTGAATGAAAACTTTGAGTTCTGACCAAAGATAACGGAATTCCACCCTCCGTTAACGATCTGTGTTTTGTTTTCAAACTTTTTATTCGTTCATTGTGGTGAGAATTAGCCTAAATATTAGACAAAAAATGCTTCATATGAAGACTTTTCCCTTAAGCTCCTTTTAATACTCATGAATTCCAGAACGAGATGAACCAAGTATGAAGGCATGAAAAATACCCTTAAACCTTTTTGGTTAATACTCAGACTGAACTGTTTAAAGAATTTATTTCACAAAATAGAATCACAAGGTGAAACCAAGACTCATTTTCACTTTTTGCATGTTAGGAACCTTTCAAATCTACCTAATTTAACTATTCTGTAATATATACTCATAATTTTTAAAAAATCTTACGTACGGTTTATACGACAGACGAAAGGAATATACTTACTATTATTATTTGTCTTTAACAGAATATCACTTACCCAATTCACTCCAAATATATCATATTCACTGGTAACAAGTGAATCACAATCCTCCCAGTATCCACTACTAGTAATGCTACTAGTAACTAGTTGATCCAATAAAGTAGAATCTTTTTCTGTAGCATAAGTGTGAATTTTATCCCCTTCAGCTGATCTGCTTTTGGCGGCTGATAGTGATGAGGAGTTGAACACTTCCAGACTACTTGACTGAAGCATATAAAGTTATGATTCTTCTTGAGTTGAAATAATACTTCCTTCCTTATTTAATTCCTAAAAGTAACAGAAATACAAAAGAAATAAATTTAATTGTTAATCAAAGTGATAAATAAACTTTCCAAGAGATGTAGACACAATTTTCTCAACATCTGACTACCTACACACATCATATGACTTATACAGAAGAATTCAACAATGACATCTTTGTTTTCAAAATAAAACAATTATTCAAATCAATAGTTTCTATGAGTTGGCTGATCTGACTGTAATTTTCAGTACTATAAAATATCAGTTGAGAAATCAGTGAAAATTAAGAGAGCGAAAGTAACAATCATACTAAAGTGGGAAATTGTGAATCATTGGATAATTTAAACAGTGTCTCGAGTCAAAATCTCAGTGTTTACACTTTAGTTAAGTTATTCTTCGTAGAAATAAAATATTTAAAAATTAGGCTAAACAACATTGGTGCTTTTTAGTTGCTACTGATCAGTTATCAATAAACTAAGATGCATGCCCTCTAATATAAGCGGTGGCTGGCTTACAGAAACGGGAGGAAGATGGAAAGTTTCAAGAAAAATTTGAGTAGAATACCACATGCTGTTTATTAAGTTTTCTGCGGATGCCTATAAGATTACATGATGGTCTTAAAACCTAAGAGTAATGCATGTCACCTAACACAAAACTGGTGAAGTTTCCCAAAGAACTATAACATTTAGCCATTATTCCCCAAAGTTCAGTAGTTTGCAATGTGTCGTGATATCTAAGCTTTTTGAAGACCAGTAGAATACTGTGCATATCACAATGATATGCATGCAAACTATACATATATATATACTGTGAATACATGTGGATTTTTTTCTTCCATAATAAAACCATGAAGAAACTTTTCTTCCCATTCTAACGGAAGTTCTGAAAAGGAATTTGAGCTATAGTAATCAGTTTTGTGGTTCAGCCTGCGGAAATACGATATATCTATTAATTAGGCAGTTGATCCATCGGTATTCACTAAGTACAGTAGTAGATAATTGTTTGAAATCAACTAAGACTGAGGTACTGCAAAGAATCTCGTCACAAATTCCCGAGCAGAACAAAGTCACTAAGTGTCATTGAATCCCTACCAGTGGTAAACATCTTCTAGCAATTCTTAAGAAATAAATAACCTCAAGCCTACAAACGACTGCACCTTGGAAAGTAGATTCAGCATTAAATGTCTTATAACGGCAGCCTGCTTAAATTGCTGTGGGTTATCAGAGTTTCCACCCACAAAAATGCCTAAACTCTTCAGTATTTCTTATTGTTTTAATCATACAGTTATTTATATTAGGTGACAGTACTTGAACTCAGACAGATATTTAATTAGTTTTCAACGAAACGCTATGCAATTCTTGAAAGAAATGAAGGGAAATCGTAGGGAATAGGTTCTCTCTTCATATGCAACAAAACTACGCCACATGAAATACTTCAAGTTATTACTTTGTATGCATATCCTATTCACAGACGAAATATTTTGGAAAGCTGAAAATTTCTGTTCTATGTCCACATAGTGTTTGAAATAAAATCTTATTATTTTAATTATTATACAATATATCCAGAGGATGAATTGGAAATGAAGCTATTACCTTGTTGAGGAATAAAAGGAGTTTCGATTACGAAAGTATGAAGGACCAGATTTGAAGTATTATATGTGATATCATTTTATTTCACAAGTTCTCACTAGCTTTGAAATAGAATGGTACCATTTTGTACTGCGAATTCGGTCTTTGTTTCTCTATCGAAATTTATCAATGTAATCAAGTGTATGAGACGAAAGTTTCAGACTGATATATATGAAGGTCAAATTAAAAAAACACAGTTGACAGTGAAACAGTGTTAGAGTTCCTAAAAAATCTCGATATTCTGTGTAGAAAAAATTATTCACAGATTCCTCTGAAGCAGATTTCAACATGGTCGCATATTTTCACTCTTCAGATTTTGTTAGTCCTCATCTAACTTTAAACGGTAAGAATATTTATTATTCTCTTGGGTTCTGGGTGAAACAGCACATCTCCATTTCACACTGTTTTCTGCTCCACGATTGCGCATAAGCTCTCGTCTCCTGCTTGCACGGTCTATACCATGCCACCTTCTGATACCCAACTCGTCGTTTCCCATTCTGGTTAATCGAGTAAAATAGTAAAAGACTAGGTAACATTTAGACAGAAATGTGAAGAATTCCCATAAGAGCTATACAGCTGTCAAACAAGGTAAACACTGAAGTGTCATAGAAGGACTATTGGCATTTTAATGTAATGAATAGAGAAGAAATTTTTACATGACCAATTTAAGAAAATAGTAATCAAATACACATAACACAGTTCATTTTTACTACAACTGTTTTAATTAGCGGTGTTAATAAAAGCTTTTGTAAGGCTTTCTATTGTTCGGGCAGTAATGCTTTAATTTGTGGGAAAATGGTTGGTTTGTACTTTCAGCCCTTGCATTCTCTCGGTAATTTTAATTCCTGTTAAATTACAATAGTTAAAAACAAATGTAATCATTGGTTGTTCATTTTTTATTATCTTAAGCTTTACTGTTCAACATTCAAAAATGTGATTCGTAGTAACACCCACCCTGAATATCACATTACACGTAACTAGAATTTGGACGTTGTAGTGTGATTTATTTATTTCGACACTGTTATTTAGGTGTTTTCTTTTCTTTCTTTCGTTTCGATCTGCTGAGCTTTGCAGGGTAACCAGTTGTTTAGTGTTCGTTTCAAAATAATGATTAGAAATATGAAGGTAATGAAAAAACAATTAAAATAAATTGGTATGTATTGCATTTTTTGAAATCTTTACTGCTGTGAAATCGTGTAAATCCTGAGAGAATGATACTATTATTTTTATTTAGTTCGCTATAAAGCGGTAACAGATCTGTAACCTATACAATTGTAACAACTTTAACAAGGTAGTAGCATTACTGAAAAAGGACAAAAGCATAAGAATAATCATGTGAACACAAAGAATCAAATTTGGGTTGATGATAACGAATATTGTTCGTTGTAATCATAGTAAAAGTGTTGTTCAAGAAGTATTTGTTTATCCACAGTAAGCAATTCCTCAACATGTCGTTTCTAGGACAAAGGCTTCATACAAATTTGAGAACTGCCGCATCAATATCCTCATTCTTTATCTTATCATTCGCACTTGTTCTTTACTCCTGAGACATCTTTATCAATGCAAAACATATTAGTTTTTGACTTGATGGAGATAATTTAAGTGACCGCTCCAATTTTTCTTACTTTTTGTCCGCTATCTCTAGCTGCATTGATTGGCGAATACGAAAACTATAGTCAACATGTCCCCTCTTTATTGATGCCACTTGTATATCTTTCCTAATTTAGTCTTCTTTTCTAACAAGTATGTGATAAAATACACGAATTAGTTTAGTCTACTTTACGATAAGTATTTCAGTGAAGGCTGAAACATCGTGATGACCTACCCTACAAAGTTACCCGGATATTTAGTCTATTCTTTTGTGATAAGAACATACGTTTATTTCTACGGTAAGGAGATTAAACAACTTTCCACATATTACGACTTGAAAGTGATCAAAGAAGCAAGTACAAGAAAAAATAGACCAAGTGTGTGTACGTTTTATTGTCTTAAACAGAAAATAACAAGCTAAAGTCCTCCTTCTGGAGGTTAATCGCATGCAAAGTGGTCAGGAAATCCAAAATATGATCAGAAAGAATTCTTTCTTTCATCTGATGAGGATATAAATAGTTGAGTGAATAAAACTAAGCAACTTTTACTTGGTATTTAGTTACATTCACAGACTCCCATTAAAATCTTAGTGACACTATTTAAATTTGACTTATGCACAAAAATGAGCTAATGAATAATCGAGACGGCAGTCTCCCATGAATTCATTACGTACGATTAAAATTATTGTTTATTCCAGTCTATTTGAATGGTCTAATAAAATGCGTTATGTTGTCAGTTCATTAAAACGTAACCTGTTATTCATTTACTAGTGGTCGTGAGCAATAATAAAATTGTGTGGCTTTGAAGGTTATCTTAGAAACTGGGCCTCGCAGAGGAGTTGACGATAATTTGTCCAAGTGACTGTAAAGATGGTTTTTATACTTTCCCTTAATCATCCATATAACTGTGCTAAAAAGAAAGCTTACCAACTGGGAAATAGATTTAATTAAATCCATTTTCTCTAAAATATTTACTGAAAATCTACAAATGAAGCCCATTATCTCAAGTATTCAATGGCTCTACTCATTTGTAACAATGAATAATTCACACAGTTTATGCGTATAGATGATCAATAAACCGACAGGTAAGTAAACTCATATTATGTTAAGGAGTTGTGTAGGCTTATGTTATCTGTTAAGAGGTGCTTAAATTCCGATAGGCAAGATATACAAGCTGTTACACATGCTGGCAACATTACGTATATGTCCGAAATTCAGTATTAGTAGCAAATAGAACAAACAATCGATAAGCTTACGATAATATCAGTGATATCAGTGACAATGCAAGTATACGTAAACCAGAATATATACATACATATCTGTGGATTGTGGATACCTCTTCTAGCTTTTGTAGATAATACAAACACTTATCTAGTTTTATTAGAAGTGCTAACATATACGCTGGAATACTTTGTAAAATAAACTATTAAGCAACCATATATTCAGCAATTACAGTATTAACCGGGAAAACATAAATCTAAGTACTTAAAATACACAGTGAAAAAACCAACAGTCAAATAATCAGCTTCAACCAATATTTCAGTATGTTTTTGAAGTCCCCTTCAATTTCAAATAGCAAATAAAAAAATCGTATTTTAATATCACTTGGTTAAACGTCACATGTCGCGACACTAACTATATAACTGTTATGTTCATCCTCAGTAGGTAAAACAGACGCAGCTGATCGAAAAAAATGTAAGTTTTAGTATCGTTTTCGTGCACATTTTTCGGGGAACTAGAAAAATAGATGGAATTAAAGTTTTTTAAGTCATAATAAAGTATTATTCGAGTCATAAATTCCTGATTCTTAAATAACAGTTTACATCAAAGGTAGAGACCTTATGGGAAACAACACCAACTTCATTCATACAGAACCAGTTATAATTACCTTATGTGCTGATGACAGAAACCGATGTAACAGGAAAAACAAGGGGAAGACAGTTATTATCAGGTGAAGTCGGGAAATCCGCCAAAGAAAATCTAAAGTTGGGGAGCAATAAAATTTTAAAAAGTAGAAATGCTACTTTACAATATTTATTATGTGAGAATCTCTGCATGAGAAATTATCACTAAGTGTTAAAAAGTATTTTAACTGTGTCTGGAATAATATTGGTCACAATCTTAAAAGTTAGATATTGTATTGTCTGGAATACTCTTAAGAATAGACTTAGTACCTGCTAGTACTATTATTTACTTGATAAGGTTGGCCTTAAACCTGCTGTATTAACTTGACCTGATTAATGTGAAAAGTTTTGTTCAGTTCTGATCACACTCCTTTGATTATAGAAGAATTTATTCTCTCTTGTAAGAGTAAGTTATTTATGCCGGAATGCAAAATGGCTGAAACTGTCGAAAGCACAACAGATTACCACTTTTTTATTACTACCCATGACAGTACTACAAGGTGCTGCTACGAATCACTAATTGAAGACTGACTTGCATAAAATAGTTCTATTGAACAGTGACAGTATAATAATAATCATAACAAAGATTAAATACGCAACCGAATACCAGGGTAACACTAGGAAGCAATATCAAGGTGGCGGAAATTAAAAAAAAATCAAATAATCCAAAACATTTCTGGGAATTTTTTAAAATGGGTTTGCCAAAAAGAAGACATTTTAAAACCACTGGTGTTTGCCTCAATACAAGATTTGTCAATAAGGTCATATGTTACTAATAGTTTACACATCTTTAGTCAACTAGGGTGATTAACACATCGGAAATTTTAAATTATTTGTTCATTTGATATAATGCACAGTATAACTAATTTAATGACGATTCTGTCACAATTTACTACTCGTATCAAAGCCAGTTGGCCAGAAAAGATCAGCAACAGGGATCTCTGGGAGAGAATCAACCAGGAGCAGATTGGGCAACAAATATGCAGGAAGAAATGAAGCTGGATTGGACATACTCTGAGAAAGCCATCAAGCGACATCACACGACAGGACATCTCTCACGAGGAATCCGAACGGGAAGCGACGAGTTGGTAGTCAATGAGAGGGTGACATGGAGGAGGCCATGTGAAGAGGAAATGAAAGCATGCGGGCAGACGTGGAGCCAGGTGAAAATGTTGGCAGAGAACCGAACGCAATGGAGACGTGCGGTTGAAGCCCTATGTTCCTCTAGGAATTAAAGGAAACAATAATGATAAAATTAATCTGATGTAGTATGGATTCAGCAGATTCATCTTATTGTAGCCTTATAGTGAGCTCGCATGGAGACAGTAACCTAACCGGATGTAGGATTCAAACCACCTTATACATCATTTCAGGCAATAATTATCAATTTGTATACAGTCAATGAAGCCAGTCTTAAAGCTTAAATTCTTATTGTATTTTATGCTCTCATCTCTGGTTAATATGAGAATTACATGCCAGAAAAATATACCAAATTGCTGTAATTAACTGATTAAAATTTATATTTTCTCAGTTCAGTGTGGAATCAATCAGTCGTTTCACGAAAACTTTGTCCACTAGTAAATTTGTGCATTCACAGAAAAAAGAACTGAAGTAATTCATGTTGATAACATTTACAAAGCAACACATCTTTTTCTTCAAAACTGGATAACTTATTTATTTTCAAATTGCATTTTTATCGTGATACCTAGCATATCATTAAAATTAGACGTGAAGATAGGTTTCCAAAAGCTTGATTAATATCATATGACCTTTAAAAGTCCATCAAACCAAGAAGCCGCATGATTTTATACATCCAATGATCAAAACAAAAGTTGTAGCCGAACTTTTTCTATGTTGAAAGTAAAGAAAATATCAATAATTTTGTCTTGTGATGTTTTTAAAAAAAACCAAATACTAGGAAAGGTGAAGTAATTACTGCTGACTGAATTGTAAAACCTAACTGCCAATCATTAACGTTAACCACCGAACTAGTTCTACCATCTGTAGTTCTCTACTGAATTCATTAAAAGTACATTAACAAAAGACACGGAAACAGGTAATAGTGTGTATTCGCTAACCTCAAATGAATTATAAACACCTAAGGACTTCCATCAAATCTGAAGTGTTCAAACTTCGCATAGCACCCCTGCCCCCTTTTAGCCGGGTACAAACCCTGGACAGTTTCATAATTTTTCAACGATGTTTGGTAATTATGACCCAAGTACTATTCATTCACCAACTAATTAGACTTTATTTTTACTGTCCCAGTGCCTAATACTCAAGTAAAAAAACACTTGTTCCTTATACATGCTTCACTGACACAATATAATACTAGAAAACCATTTTATGATGAATGAAAGTGAGTGAGTAATTTTTTAAGTTCTATTTCACATTAGTTTTTAACTAAAATTCGAGATGACGCTGCAGGATCAGTCTGCACCGACTATTATTTAAGGAAAGGAAGTGAAGTGGCTGAATGTGTTGACTACTTCACCGATTTCGGAGGTTGCATCAGTCCTAATCCACTGATTGTTGGATGAATCTCAGTATGGATGCAAAAGACTGCTTTTGGCATTTCCCAAATGATGTCAACCTTACTGCTAGCGCGATAGCTAATTATCCAACAAAGCACGTGCCCACTGTGAAGCAGTTCTCTTTATATTTTTTTCACGGTTGTGAGACGGCCACTGAAAGTGGATGATATGAAAACACCCAGATGCTTATCGACCATAGTTGTCTGTTGCCTATCTTATGGCTGTTGGTATAATTCTGTCTGTAAAAATGAGATGTGACGTAGAGTATTAGGTAAGGAGGTAAAGTTAGTCGATAAAATTGGCAACTTCGACCTACTGAAGCTGGGAGGACATATATTATGCACACTACGTCATCGCTTACCTTGACAAGCAATGTTGGCTGATATAAGATTAAGATGCGAAAGAGTTTAAGGTTGTCGTATGATGAATAGCATCAGACTTTGAAGTCTTTGTCTGTTGGTTCTATCCACGCAAGAAGATGTAGATTACCTGTCTAAGTTCCAAGAGATGCCAAAAATAAATAGTTGGAGCTGGCCAGTAACGTGGATTTCTTTTCTTTACCTTTATATGCACCAATCCGAATTGTGGCAACTTGAAACATTCCACTTTTTGCAGAGTTGTACTATAATAATTGTATTAATTTCCGTGGCCTACATTCAATATCAAATGGTTTTCATTAAAAAGTTCTATTTCCGGGGAATACAACGCTTTATGAAACAAAAGTGAATTCCATAAATAATTTATGATAGCGAGATGGCCATTTTACAAGACAATTTTTCTGTTACCCGTGTGATTTTAGTGCTTTTGATAAATACAAAAACCATGTAACAGTTTGTTTTCGACGACAGATTCTAAATGTCACCACCTGGTGACTATTATCGATTTCGGATAAAGCCTGTATAAAAAATGCCCGTATTTTTGTAAAAACACTAACAGAATGTTAATTCTCTTACTTTATTCAGTAATAAGTAGCAGATAATTCAAACTGTATCGGTTAAAACAGAGTCACTTATAGTTTGATAATCTAAAATCCTATGGTTCCAGTCTTTGTAGAATTGGCTGTATGACCAGTCGACTTTCAAGGAATAGCACTAGTCATAAAAAACTGATGCTTTCAGTGAATCAAAACTATCTGATAAACAAGAATTTTCGAAAATATATCCTCTGTTCAATGTGTTTATTACAGACTGACTCTATCACACACCAACATCGAACAAAAAACTTGGCACTGAAGTGAAACAAGAGTAAGAAGAACGCGATAGCTGTTCGTTTTCCTGACAAATATTTGACAATATTTCGATAAGTGTATTCACGCTGGGAGGAAGGTTTCTCATTTGTAACTATTCATATCTGCATAAGTGTGCTGTCATCCAAATAAACAATGGTCCACATTGTCATTTTAAAAGAAGTAATGAATATGAATGTGGAACCTAATGAAACATATTGAATAAGAAATCATTTAGAAAGAGCTAAAGCTGAATTCCGCATAACATATAATTGGTTTAACAACGATACCTTCATACAAGTTCCACTGCCTACTAATTTTTTGTCCAGTTACTTGACTTACCGTCGATTCATTTAGTGACGGATATCAACCTCGGGAAATGCATTTATGATTTGTAAATGGACTACTTTTGATGAAAAATAACCAACTAATTAAAGCAGTTTTACCAATAAAGCTTGTCCCATCATCTTACATAGTCCATATACAATAGAACAGCACAATAAGGGTAGGATATGACGACTTGGTGTGGTATTTATCAGTTTGATAAGATTCAAAATATAATCAAAACTATACTTATTCAGATTTCAACAAAACTTATGCTTTTAAATCTCTACTTTGTATAGATGAGCGAAAGCAAGAGAAATTAAAACTGCAATATTTTTGTCTTATAACGAAAAGATTTTGTAACTTTTCGAGGTCTTTAGCGATGTGCTAGTGTTGCACAGTGCTTCTTTGATTTCTGCAGCACAAATATTTTTGGATATTTCTGTTCTCTGCTCGAAGCTGAGGTGTTTAGAAGTATATATGCCACTATTCAACAATTTGACACCAGATTCGAACCAAAGAAAATGAGAAATGTGCAATAACCTTTAATATAAAATATTACAGGTTGATGGTACATGACATGTCACCGATCCTTTGCAATACATCAGATTTTTTGGCAGACAGCGTCAGAGAAAGGTAAATTTAAAAAATGGTACCACAAACGCACAATTACTGCTTCTCTATGTTAAAGAGCTTAGAAATCTGTGCAGACAAGAAAGTGAAGAAAGTAAATGGCAACTTTCTTGATTTATCAGGCACTAAATTAAATTAAATTTAGGAACTTTGAAAAGAGTTCTGATTAGTATCAGAAGACCATCATTTTCAAAAGTTCACACCAGAAAAGACGAAATTTTCGGTGTAAATATGCTAAGTGGTAGCCCATCCAATACTACCTTATTCATAGATGGGAACGTTTGCTAGTAACTAAAATAGGATATGATGTCGGTAACTTTTCGATTCTTTTTCCCCCTGGTCTTGGCATTCTAAGTATCGATTATTTTACATATCTTGAAGGGACTGTTTCTTTTGATATCCTTCTAATACTCATACTGTAAAATTTATAAAAGCATTAGTCCCCAACGAAGATATTTCGCTGTGACTACAGGTTTACATGATAAACAATAGAAGTTATTAAAAACAATTTAGGTTCTGCTTTCGAGATAAAACAGTATTATTATAATTATTGTGGATGACGTGTGAGAGGTTCAGAAAATAATTTTTTTCGAATTACAGGACAGTAAGAAGTCTGTGCCTTGAAAACAGATTACAGTAATTAAGAAAAAGAAGAAAAACTGCTGAGAAGGAAAAGTGGATCCCATGGAGGTGGATTTTAACTTTCCAAATATAAAATAATTTGCCACCCTCCTAAGAAAATAATATTTCTACTCTCATAAAAACTGGAACACTAAATAATGAAAAGTTTCAATAGAAATGAAGCAATTTGCTCATTTATTTATTTACACAACACAGCATGTACTAGTGTGAATTGAAGGCGTATTTCACAAAAATAAAATAGTCATAGAATATAGTCTATCATAAAAATCTGTCCATCAAAAAGTAATTATGACAGCCTGGGCCAACAGTTATTACTATCATTGCGCTAAACCTTCACTATGAACAAATAATTACACTGGAATAAATAGTAAGCAGCAGGATGCAGTATTTTATGTTTGCACTGAAATATCAAATTCAGTTACATTTTAATCCCATCGACAGATAAGAAAGGTACAACAGGTTACTTAGTATCTTAGTCAACAAAATATCAAAGTGTTCAGGAAATCTAATCAATTTTTATTACATCGTTATACATGAGATAGACTACTCCACAAATAATTGATGATGAGATATACATAAATGTCCAAAAAAACACAAAAATAGTTACTGAAATTCAAACTTTGGATTTCAGCCACCTGAGTTCGTTTTGATTATATTTTGATTATATATAACTGAATAAACTAAACATAACCACTTACTGCACTCTGTAGCCACCTTTTTAACTGTAGTTAAAGAAAAGAAAATTATTTGCCTGCCAAATGCAAAATCATTTTAAGTAAACGTCCACTGAAGTCTAAAATTCAAAAATTGTCCCGTTTAAGCGCGAGATATAGGGATTTTATTTAATTCTTAAGGTAGACAGCTTATCCTCACGCCCTTATCAAGATGAATATTAGTCACCAACTTTCACTAACGCTTTAAGAGAGTGGATGTAAAGTTATTTTTTCAGTCAAGTAAATTACATTATCCGCTGAGGCCCTATATACAACTCAGAACGTAAAGAATAAATAGAAATAGTCTTAAAATCTATTTAAAAGTAACCTATTAACAGGCTAGAATTTTCCAAATACCTTAATTCAAACTCAACAGAATCATATTGAAATTAGTGCTGAAAATGTTGACTAGGAATACAATGAAAGCTTCTCATTTAAGTCAACCTGGTCAAGGAACATGAGTCCACCAAGAACCTCGAAACTTACATCTTTACCAGCGAAGTGAGGCATGCTGATTTCTATTCCTACTATGATTATTATTATTATTCCACAGTGTACTGCTTTCTTTCTACCGTTTATTTTTCTAGGCCATATTTAACCCGTCAAATAGAGTATGCTCGTGAGTGTGTAGCACGAAATTTGCATACGTTTGTTGGATAATGATCCCCCAAAGGAATTTCTCCTACTTCTTTTATGCATGACTGCAGTTGGATTTTTATGCATGACATATCTATTGTCTATGCTATTAGACACATTTTGATTAAACTTCATATAATGCATTTGAAATATTTTTCGAAAATAAATGACAATTGTGGTTAGAAATGTGAATCTGAATGTCTGGTTCTACCTACCTCAATATCATTCACATTTGATTTAATACCAATAATTTAATTATTATTCTTTAAAACTTTTAAATCATGCGCATACATTGTGAATAAAAAGTACTTTTTTTGTTGAATTTCAAAGTCACTGTCACCGACGTCATACTCGCTAACATCAACGACATCATCGCTATATTTGGCAAATAATGCATTGAGAAAGCTTGACATTTAATTAAAACAAAAAAGGTGGATTAACAAAGATTTTTTAAAGCAAATGAATAATAGTAATAATAAATATTATACAAACACACTAGCAGTTAGCTTTACTTGATTGAAAATACTCGGGTAACATTTTATTTTGTGATGAACATAAATCTGTCTATAAAATATTTGGTTTTCAACTAGTTTTACCGGATAGTTTTCTCAGTGCACACCCGTTTCCTTCGAAAGATAAAATTAAACAAAGTGTTTAATAATTATCAGGGTAAGCTAGAACAAACGAATTCGATGAGCACATATATCATCAGGAGATTTGTCTCACCTAAGAACAATTAAATGTCTAAGGTTGTAACACTGCCGTGTGCACTGTAAGTATGACTTCAAATAGCACTACTTCTCTGGTGTATTATAGGATGAAAAATGAACCCACAATTCCCATATTTCATCATATTACTTGATACGACACACAGTGATGCATTATCCACCAAATACTGTTTTGTTCATCATCACTGTCATACCAAAGTACCAGCAAGGTTCTGTGAATTTGCTCAAGGAGTCGAAGAAAGTGATTATGAACTGTGACTGAATTGTCAAACAGAGAATGCTCTATCATTGAGCATTACCACAAAAGGAATTTGAGATTATGTCTTTTATGGTGTTTGAGTTCTAATCAGCCGTTTTTAACTTATTTATATATTTTATGGTCTCTGTGATGCATTTTACATGACCTGCCTCACAGACGAGTAATATAAGTTCAAAAACCTTCATACAAAAATAGTAAAGCAGTCATTAATATTTATTTTGTGACCTTATATTAATAAGTGTTTTGCAATGGATGATGCAGAATTTCTATTCAGATTACTCGCATTGTGATTTTCTATATGATTTAGTAGCCATTTTGGAACATGTTCTTTTTGACGACATTAGAATATTCTATTGATCCTACCTATATAGGTGTCACCGCAGCTGCAGGTGAACTTGTAGATACAGTCTGAAGTAGAGTCCACAGAATTTCGTCCTTTAATCATAGGCACAGGGATCAAAAATGTTCGGCAAGTGAGAAAAAGAGATGCGGCGTAGAATGTGCGTTTGATGGCTGACCGAAATCTTTGAGCTGTCAACTGCATAATCTGATCACCCTTAAATGGTAGGTTAATAAAGATAGCTTTCTTTGATACAGTAGCTGTCTTTTCGAGATGTGGTCTTTCTTTACTGTGACAAGTGATGAAGTTCTCCGGATAACCATTAGCTAATAAAACTGAATGTATATGTCGAAACTCATCCATCACTGTGTCATATCATCTCGCGAAATTTGTCTTCTTAATGCCTTATTCAAAATTATAAAAGAGACTAATTGTTTTAATTTATAGGTTTCGTTCCATCTGAGTTTTGTCAACAGAATTTCTATCCTACCTCGTTGGGAATATTCTTATTTATTATCAGAACGTACGTCGGCACGTCAACTGAACACATAACCTTTTCCCTACTGTTCAAGGTGTCTAGCATATCTGTCAGCTCAAATAAACTTTCCACAGAATGATTTGATAATGAGTCTCTTACAGGCGTAAGGATCTCTGTAATCCATTTGGCGATTTTATGGTATGGAGAACTCGACATGTCTAAGATAGGTCTCAGCGGGTTCCCAGTTTTGTGGATCTTTGGAAGGCTATACAGCCGGGGAGTATGTGACCCAATGGCTTTAATTTGTTTATAAAGTTTTTTTCATTTATAAAACCATGCATCAGTAAAATCTGAAGCTGACGATTGATCTGCTCTTCCACAAGCAGCACATTATCAGTAGCATTGTCTACCAAATAATCTGGACTGGTTTAATGTTAAACTGGTAGACATTTCTCACCAATTCCTAAATGCCAGAAAAATGGTTTATCAAAAGAACACCAAGCCGCACTTAAGGAATTAATCGAAAAAGATAATCTTATTATCCTTAAACCTGATAAGGGAGAAGGCGTTGTCATCATGAATAAGTCGGACTATCAAAATAAAATGAATGATATCCTGAAAGATCAGTCCGAATTTCTAGTGGATAATACTACTGATAATGTGCTGCTTGTGGAAGAGCAGATCAATCGTCAGCTTCAGATTTTACTGATGCATGGTTTTATAAATGAAAAAACCTTTGTAAACAACTTAAAGCCATTGGGTCACATACTCCCCGGCTGTATGGCCTTCCAAAGATCCACAAAACTGGAAACCCGCTGAGACCCATCTTAGACATGTCGAGTTCTCCATACCATAAAATCGCAAAATCAGTGGTCATCGGCATCACAAAAATGTATGCACATATCAATATCTTCATACTATTTACAGTTTTATTCACTTTATGCACTTAAACGAAATCTTGAATTATTTATTTACATTCTTAAAGTGTCAAGGTCAAATCCAAAACACAACCAGTCAGAAAGTGACACCGAATTTATTTACAAGAGATTGATAAATAAATGCACGTGACGGATAAATACAGTTTACTTCATGTAAAACAGTATTATAAGTTACTGGTGAAGTTACCATTCAAAATAACCTTTCACAATAATAATGATAATCACTTTATTCCAAATAATAATAATTTTACAGAGTGGAATTTTCAGCGTTTTCATAAATATTGCAGAAATTGAGCTCCTTTTATAAATATGTACATACGTAAAATTTAAAATAATAAAGCCATAAAAAACTGAATGTTGGTGGAAACATAACGAATTACAAATAGCTAAAATCATAGGTAACACATGTGATAATAATCTTTGCCTGTACTTCGCAGATCAGTTACTGATTTAAAAAGTCTATAAGTTCTTGTCTGACATCTTCACACAAAACCCATACTAAATATGGTATGGTAGAATTTTTATATTTAGTTGTACGAGCATAAATTCTTATGAAGTCTCTTCTGGTTTTACCTGAAGAGATACAAAGAAAAAGTTGCGAGTAGAGAGGATGATCGGTTTCAGACAAGATAACTTTAGCCAACTGCTTGCAAGAATTGAAGTGCCGAGTCACAGACACATAACACTAACCCTACTTACAGTCTTTAGTGTTCTAAGTAATATGATATATTCCATATTTTGGGAAGTCCAGGGAAGAATAAGGGTGAATAATAGAGAAGAATGGGCAGAATATTTGTATTAATAAGTTGTAAGAGAAGAGGTTGAGCTATGATGCCAGAAAGTCCCAACTTCTTTATGTAATAAGTCAAACGAAAAAGTTTCCTAGAAATCAGCAGGATATGAGACAGCCAACAGAGATTCGAAGAGAAACCGGTGCCGAAATAAGAGGTATTCGATTTACTCCCTATCACAGAGCCGTCAGTGTTACTGGCATCATGGGACTGAATCAGTCGACGCATATCTTTTTTGCATCTGAAACTAAAATCAACAATATGACATTTAGTTGGATCCAGTTTAAGGACATATAAGTGAGACCACTTGTTAACCTTAGATCTAATCATATAAGAACAATCCAATGCAAAAACTACTGGGACAGAAATTGTTAGATCGTCGGCATGTTCAATGAAGTTAGCTTTGGAAGAATATGGAGGGTCGTGGAAAAAGAAAGAAAAAAGGAATGAATTCCTTGTGGTTTCAACAAAAGAAAACAAACTAACTAAACTTAAACTATAAATCGGAATTTGTTCATCTCATAAATAAATAGAATTCATAGGCCATTGAGTCGGGTCCAGTGGCTGAATGGTCTACGAGGTCCCATTGTAGCTAGAAGGTCCTGCGTTCGAACCGTGGTAGGTGCCTGCTACCGATGAGTCCCAAACAGGGACGACACAGTTGTCCAAAACTCCCTGGTTCTCAGTGGTTCTGCAACTGATACCAATCCGTGGGCAAATTTAAAACAAATCAAATAGCTACAAACTAACTCTTTAGAATAAACAGGAGCATAAAAAGAAATTTACATAGAAAAAGTACTTGGACGGGACAATATACACACTTTCATAGCTTCGTTCCCATCAAATACAAAAGGAATTTAGTGAAGACCCTTAGCCACAGAGTTAGAGCTATATGCTCTGAGGAAGTAATTAAGATGATAAATGTATATGATACTTTAATTGAAAATGGTTATCTGACAAGTTTATCAAGAAACATATGACGAAGAAGCCGAAAAGGACGACACTATCTAAAGAAGCCCTCTATATACGACTACAATTCAAGGGCGACAAACCAAGTGAGTTAATTACAAAGAAATTAAGAAAAGCAGTTCAAAGGACTTTTAATGCTGGCGAACTACACATCTTATTCTCTACAAGACCGATGCTGCTACCTCGACTGAAAGATGAAGTACCTAGACTGGCCACTTCAAATTGTATTTATCAATTCAACTGCGCTTGTGGAGCGAGTTATGTTGGCCGTTGCTCTAGGAACTTGATTTTTCGTGCTCGAGAACATATCCCACTATGGCTAAGCAAAGGTGTAGTTAAAAGTATTAACAGCTCGATATTAGACCATCTGGTGCAAACCGGTCACAAAGCCAGCGTAGACGAATCCTTCTCCATAATATACCGGGTGCCCAACAAACTACCAAAATCCTCGAAGCACCGCTTACTCCAAACAGCAGAGGCTATTGCAATTCGCCTCAAACAACCAGCGCTCTGTGTCCAAAAGAAACAAGTCCAGCCCCTACTACTGCCCTGGCCCTCAGTAGAGACTATAAACTCATGAATTTGTACCATTACCTTTCCTAATTCTTCTGACATTCAGTTTATTTTATGTTGATGCTGTTCAGCTGTAATTTATCAATATTATTGATTTGATGTTATTTAAACATTAATGTCGTTCATAAGACTAATTCATTCATTCATTATAATGTATATATAATTGTAGAACCTGATGATGAATTTATCGAAAAGAGTTCTCTTTGTTCAGTGTCTATTCTTTAGAATAAATAAAAAATGTACAGTCGACGAAAATATATGTTTCACACGAACTGTTAAATCTAATTATATACGAAAACAAGAACCAATGCAATTAATACTCGCATTGATTTTATGAGATGTAATGATTTGTTGATAGGAGGTGTGATTAATTTCAGTCCTGAATTTCATCCACTGCATATAGAATCACAGTTACTGAAAGTATTGTAGAAAATCATGAGGTAACTCCACGCTTTCTGTTTAAGTTTTCTAACTTGCGTGATTTCTTCTACTTAGAGAGGCATAACTCATGGTAAAATATGCCTATGAGAAATAGAGTTTAATCGCATTCACGGTTCGATTTCGAGCTAAAGTATATGGGGCTGTGACACAAAATGCTTCCTGATAATTGTTAAGGATTTTATTTTAAGCAGGTCTACGCGTAATAAGGTCAATTTGACAAACTAATCTTAATATAAGGCATGTGATATGAAGTTAGAAAGAACAGTAAGTCAATAACTGTAGACTAGATAATCTACTGAGTTAACAATGAAGCACCTGTGATCACCCTAGGCCTTAATTCTCCACGAAGAATAATTTTATTCAACCACTATCCAAAAGCCGACGATTCAATGGTAAGATGACTGCTGGCCACACAGGAGGTTCGCATTCAATTTCCCACCAACACACTTCTAAACTTCACCTTGCTTACTAGCTGGTAGTAACGCAAGATAAAAGCAAAAGTTTGAGCGTGAGGCTAGCAACACCAACTAGCAACAGTGGCAACACCTCTACTGAAAATGTAACTTTTGAAGTTTTATTTTCCACTCAGAAAGCAAGGAATGAAAGAGAGAAAAGAAATATCCAGGGAACTACAAATTAACAGTGAGTTTTTAGATCATTGCTGAAATTTTCAAGGTTATAGTCATTACATAAAGACAATAATATTTTTTGTATTACAAATCAAAATTTGCTCATGATGCGTGCAATCTACTGATTAACTGAAATGAGCCTACAGACAAGTTCAAAGTTAGCTAGCAGTACCTTCCACAATAATGAGACTTCAACTAATAATCTTTTCGTTTATTTTACTCTGAGTTAGCGTAAGCTAATACGAATATGTGACCAGATGGTAACATAAGTAGACAATGATAAGTTACTGTCTCTTCCAACGTCTATCTTTAGTTGCATTATGATAAAAAGCTGGAAAATTATCAGCATATGAGCATTTTGTCTCCCCCCTTGATTATTTAGTTATTAATTCCCTGATTAGGAATCTGAAGATGAAAACACCAAAAAAACAAACAGCTGAAATGTAGCTTGTGATTTATTTGACTTTCTACAGCTGCTTCACTAAACTTTTCACAGTTCTGTCAAGTGTCCAGCTCGGACTTACTAAAATTGTTGCATTCAAATAGGTTATTATACAAAATTACAGCAAGTGATTTTTGAAATCACTTGATCGAATGTCAGTTATTATTCACTAGAATCATGAGATGAATCTGAATAACATGAAATATTTTATCTAAGGTAAGAAATAAGTAAAGAAACTAGTGAAGATTTTATCATAACATAAAACGAATCAGTCAATCTATCTTAAAATGAAAAAAGATTTTAGGTAAACAAATCATAAAAAAGTACAGTAGAGAACTTTTATTTTATCCATAAAATTTGGTTATTGACATTTTTGACAAGGAAATATCAAGACTTCAGTTTATAAAGTCAGTATTTTCAAATGTAAAATGAAATTAGCCCTCTGAAGTATGATGATGGCTCTACTATAACAAGACCTAATGGATGAAAACTGACTCAGTGACGTTAACTGGCGTCTAGCTCAGATATTAGCACTTTAACGACACATGCAGCAACATATTTGGAGTTCAGTTATAGTTTTTGAAAAGATTTTAATCAAACGTAATAGGTGTCTACGGCTGTAACACGTTTTTAAATTAGTCTCTTGTCTAAATGTAACTAGGAATGATTTTCACAAAATAAAATAACTGACAGTGGTGCTTTTGAGATGCAGAAGTCAGATGGATAGTATTTTTTTTATTCCTTCACGTTCCCAGTGGAACATAGGGCTGCAAGCCAGTGGCTTGAAGTTTCTGTAGCAGTGTTTATTTTTACAGGATAAGGTTGCTAGCCTCATGCCCAACCTTTCCTCTTTACCAGCATTATTTCTGGCTTAGTGAGGTAAAGGAGTGCGTCGGCCGGGGACCGAACCCCGGACCATGTGCATAGTCGGGGAGCGTCCTAACTGCTATGCCACCGACGCACACGGATGGATAGTATACTCAATACAAAATCTAGAAAACATCAGTACATTAACGTACAACTGTCGTGATCAAAACCAATTTTAAAAAAAGATAAAATGTAGCTTTCCAACCTACTAAATGTCTTTTGGCATACTTTCTTTTCATTGTTGAGAACAGTGAGATGTGAACAGTCAACATTTACAATTAAGCTCTAATTTATCTGAGACTCTTTTGTCAACACTCACCAGTTATTGTATGAAGGTATTGACAACCGGTTCAACAGAAATATTTACAGTTAAAATAAGGCGCTACTTTCTGAGAATGAGACACTTTTGATGGAATTATATATGTAGTAAATTTAAGTTTGAAATCGTTTACAGAATACATTGCTACGACACTGGAGATAAATTTCGACTCAAACAGCAGAACAGAATAATCGCCTAGGTATCATTCCATGTGAACTTTATTTTGGCTACTCAGAAATATTAGTAAATTAGGAGTGTACGTTTAATAAAGGCATATTAGGATCCAGATGACATGAAAAACGATCAATTAAGAAAAAAACAACTGTGAATTCTCGATGTGCAAGATTTTATGTAACATACAACAAATTATTGTCAAAAGCTTTCAGTTTCATTTTTTCTCATTTTCTTTCCTTCATGTTCCCCAGTGGAACATAGGGCTGCAAGCTAGCGGCTTGAAGTTTCTGTAGCAGTGTTTATTTTACAGGATAAGGTTGCTAGCCTCATGCCTAACCTTTCCTCTTTAGCAGCTTTTATTTCTGGCTTAGCGAGTTAAAGGAGTGCGTCGGCCGGTGATCGAACCCCGGACCATGTGCATGGTTAGCAAGTGTCCTAACCGCTTTACCACCGACGCATAGAAAGTTTTAAATAGTTGAACAAATCTTTCAACGAACGAGATTCTATTATTCTGAATCTGTATTTCACTCATAAAATAGACAGGTCTGCTGTAAGCTGTCATTTGAATGCCTTAATGACAAACACTCTTGCTGCAGCACTGAACAATGTACTTTAACTTCTCAAATGAAAAATCACTTCTCTTGTATTTGACGTCTACCAAGTAAACATTACGTCAGTAATTTTAGTGACCACTTTGAGTACATAGCACAGATACTTCTGGTCAGATTATTTACATTATTGTGTCGGTTCATGTTGATGTAATCGAAATACTTATGAAGTTAAAGTAAAAACCCGCATTATGGTTATGAGCACCTTCCCACACAGAGTTACCAACTAGTGCATACATGACACTACAGGATGAGGCTAATTGCATCTTAAGTAGCTCTGGGATAAGGTCTAATTACAGCATTAGATCAAAAGGAGTCGATGAGTCCTTCAAAGTTGCATATGTATTTGTGTTTATGAAAACTACCCTTGACAAAATAATTGAAAATCCAAATAAAACTATTTCTTCTGATTGAGCGAAATTTTAGCAAAATCAACTATTCACCATAGAAATTAATATTATGTAAATTCAGCGTGAAATTTAATAAACACCAGGTGTTCATCCGTAAAATGACCTCACTGTTTAAGTATCCTAATGTCGAAGAAGATATTAATCAAAGGTTTGAGATCAATTTTAAAAGCAAGGTGAAAAGTGAGTACCACTCACTAATCGCTTATAAAGATTAGTATTTTTTAAAAACCAAACTAGTGGAATCATGCTAAGAAGACTACAATTCTTTAACACTAACTTAGTCGCTCTGAGCTTATTTAAGTAGCTTAAAGAGATTATAAAACCCGTATCGCAAAAAACAAAACTTATTTGTCTTCATTTGCAACAACAAATAACAAATTGTCTTGCTTTGCAGAGTACAATGAAATTCACCATATTAACTATACGACCATTTATGCTTTTTGTTTAATTTCTAACTTCATGATAATAAAGTTTTAAACAAGAATGTATCTGACATCCTTTGCATATATTAATAATAGAACACAGATTGTATTTTACAGAGTATTTCTAAGGTGTTGATTTAGATTCACCTGTAGTTATGGTTTTCAAACAAATATTAATTGCTTGTTGACAAAATCTGTGCTTTCAACAATGTGTGACGCAAGATCAATTCTCAAAAGAAATATGAGTCACTTCAACTCTAGAAACACAGTGTCCTAAAAATTGTCTACAAGCAAGAAAGATTCAGAATTCAGTAAAGCATTGATTACCACCCATATATATATATATATACATATATATATTGAAAAAAAGACGGTTGCAGAGAAAACTTTCTTTTCGACGAGGCCATCAACTAGGCTGTACATTCGTGTATTTATAGTAAATGGGTGAAAAAGTTCCAGGGATGTCTCAGGTCAAAGGTCAAATTAATGAAATTACAAAGTGTAATAATCAGGAACATCGGATAGAAAAGACATAATAAGATCATAATTACTGAAAAACGTGACTGTTTTTCTACAAATTACGGATTGAGGACGTAGTAATAACAAAATAGGTAGGGAGTTCGGATATGTATAAAATTAAAAACAGAGACCGAATCTAGTAATGCAGATAGGAATTAAAGACGTCAAAATAACGGTTGGACCAACCGTCGTCCCTACCGTGGCCATCATGAAAAGACAGTCCCCCCAATAATGATTATCCAGTTACCTTTCTTGTCAAACCTTCCCGTTTATTCCTGTTATTATATATATATATGTATTTATATATATATATATATATAAGATGTCATTCACATGAACTAGAATGTAAGTATGTATGTGAAGACTTACTAAATTTAGGATGAGAGTCGCGTAATACGAAAGAAAGAAACTTGAAAAACTGCGTAATAATAGGGAGATGATAGAAGAAAGCACTGAAACATATTATGTAAGAAATGAACAAAAGAGTATTTAAGAAAATAATGTTAACAGTTGCCATACTAAATTAATACAGTTCAAAAAATTGTAGTGACAGCAAATTTACTGATAACAATTGGTATTACATACAAGACGGGAGGAATGACATCATTTTCTTAACTATCCTCCTCTCCATCTGTTGCGAAATATGCTTTGGTACTTTTTATATGTCCTTTCCAATGACACCCACTTTTTCATTACGCAACCTCTAGTTCGAATTCAACTTTATACAGTTGTATGTATCTCAATTCACCGAAAGAATAATGGGTTCCCCTTCTTCATCAGAAATGAGTTTAACTGTTAAGATGTAACTTAACCTAATAAAATCAGTTTAGGCTTCATGGACCAATAGGAAAACGAAAGACAGATGTATTCCTTGCCACTGTATTTATAAACAATAGTAGTCATACACACTCACTGACGATGTACGTTTACACATCCGCAATAATGCATACATACATTATGTTAAGTGAAACATTTTGATACAAATTGCGTTAATACATCTCGATCACGCTGACAACAGTTGGTACTTAAATTCCTGGATAAAACACACACATACATATTGGCGTATACAAATAAAATGATGGTTTCAATTCACTAACTTAATATGTTTTACAGTCTAGACTGAATAATATCGTAATGAAAGCTGATGTGGTGATATTTTATTCATACTGATTATAAATTAACTTTATGAAAATAAACAATTTGCCTACAGACAAAATTCTTACTCCATGTGATAATTACTTATATACCGGATAGAACATGAAATTGACTTATATATAATAACAACAGAAGTGATTACACTTTAAATCCCTTCTATTTATATTTAATAGAATATAAATTTAGAGTAGATGTTGGTAGTACAGTATGCTAAAAGCGTACATAATTTAACTACAGTAAGAAGTTTTCCTCATGAATTTCGTCACAAACTGATATCAGATACAGAACTGCACCTAGAAAAGCTAAGTAATCGTTTTGATTGATTTCTAGACCACACAACTAGTTTACGAGAGTTGCCATTCCTCCAGTGAGTTGTTAAGTTATGAATTATCATTCATAATTCTTATAAATGTGCAATTTAGCTCAAGGCGATATTGTGTATCTCTTCTCACACGCTACTTAGTGGACAACTTAGGGAATCTAAATGAAATCGAATCATTAAGTGGTGGCAGAATGGTGTTCAGTCTTTGGATATGAGGAAGCAAATACAGTTATCGCTTATAACCAATGTCACTATGTAACGAAACGCATCATTAAAAGTTATTTATTTGTTCGGTTACTAATTCTGATCAACTGACATCAATCAGACAAAGTAATATAAGTAACATTTGTTGAATAGGTGAAATCAGTATTCGCAGCCTCAGCAGTATATACTAGTTGTGTTGTTAAAGTTATCACTTAGTGGAAATGAATGATATGTGATCTCTTTAGCTGATGTTGCTTCATGACGATATCTAACAATTGGAATCAAGTTAATTATTTGACTGAAGTCGGTTCGTCTAACAACATTTCCAATACAGAAGACAAGATAGTTATACTGAATTCGTTGCACATTCAAAACAACCAAAATATTCAACGTAGACTATTGAAAGCAGACAGTCAGTAACCAGCTGTGATGAAGTTAAGATACATGTAAAGACAGGATGACGTGTAATATTTTAAGTAAATGACTTCCTTATTCAAGTGTTGGTTTGTAGGGATTTGATTGGTTACAGGATTTTCATCATGAGCTGACATTAGTTAGAGATCCATTGGAAAACCTGGGAGTACTGGACAGCTGCTTCGTCCTAGTTTGGGACTCTTCATCAGTACGGACCCACCGGGATTCGAACCCAGGACCTTCTGGTTACAAGGCGAGCCCGCATACCATTAAGCCACTGGAACCCGATCCAATGGTCCATGAATTCTAAATGACTTCCTACCCAGTATTCAGAAACTTTGTATATAGAAAATAATACCACATATAGACTGGTCCAGTATGAAAATTCGTGGTTTTTAATATTGATCAGAGTGGAGTTTCAATAAGACTGGACACCTATTCTCCAGTGTCACCGATAAAGTCTATTAAACTAGATATGAAATGATCTGAATAACTATTTAACTTCAGTCTAGTTCAACACACGATGGAAAATGTTAGTCGAAATTTTTTTAAAATTCATTCATTTCGAATACATGATCAATTAAATTCCTCCTCTTGTTATAATACTATGAGAAAACAGTGAAATAGGCAGTAACCATGTCAGTTGTATGTTGTATTTGTATAAGGTTAGTTTATAAGAATTATGACAGATGTGACAAGAAACGTTTTTCAACACCCAGCATGAAACTAGTGTTAAAACTGTTCGTTAAAAGAGAATAAAAACAACTGGGGTCAACTGGATGTCCAGCAATGACGAATAAGACTTGTAGTCTTTGAATACATTTGGCAAAAAGTAGGTCAGTGTATGTAAGTAAACATACAACTCAGCAAGGTGACCTGTCGTATTATATCTCTATGTTCCTATCACTCATAGTTACGCATACAATAACGCTTGGAAGACAAAAGCAACTAAAAATCAAAATCATACAGATGATCGCAGAACTACCTGTCACCTTTGTACGAAACAGTGAACCTAGTATATTTAAGCCAATCTAACTAGTATTATGTTAACAGGATATTATTGTTTTAGTATCACGAAGATATTAAAGTTTCCTTTTAGCTTCTTGTCTTGATTAGTTGACCTCTAAAAATACAATGAATGAATGAAGCTCAGTAAAAATGCACCACAACATACAAAGTACTCTGATTCACGTTAGCGAATATTAATTTGTTAATAACGAAGGAAAAGTTGTTTGAATTTCTACACTTTTTTTTATTCCTTTGATTTCATAGTGTAACTTAGGGCTTCAAGGTTGAGCCTTGAATTTTTAGTGGCGGGGGTGATTTTTTACAGAGTGGGGTTGATAATCTTACTCCCAACCTTTCTTCTTTAACAGGCTTATTATCCGGTAGGCTAGGTTTTAGAGTACGTCAGAAGGGAAGTCGAACCTGGACCACGTGCATGGCTAGTAAGCACATTCAGCCATTGAATTACTGACTAGTCACAATTAAATCTGACAGCTTGGTTGGAAAAATGTATAAATATAAGAAAAAAATGTACAATTTTAACTTTACGCTTCTCCTAACTATACATTTATTAATTACACTTTTATGCTAAACAACAGGTAGTTTCATACTGGTCATTTATGCAGTAATGATAAAAATGTAATAAGCTGGTCGAAAATTGAATTCTTTCGACCATTTAATTGCTATGGACTTGTAATTTCATCCACAGTTAATTTATGTTAAGTATTCATTTTGAATTACTAAGTAACTAAACAGTAAACTTTTTAAAACTATTCATAGAATAAAATCAAGATATAAAAATCAAATCGAATTCCAATGAATTTCATGTATATACCAATGGCGATCAATTAATTCTTCATACATTAGAAACAGAACTTTGATACTATCGGAAATTTATTCCAGTGTTGGGCTTGTAGGGATTTAAGTTCTTTGAGGTTCGACTCTGTCATGAATCAGAATCACTCAGAAAATCAATGAGACAACTTTTTCATCTCATTATGAAGCTATGCAACAATGCGCTCACTGGCCTAACTGCTTTCAAGCCAACAGTCTTCAGGTTATGGGAAATCACACTATCAGTTGACCAGTGTTTGGAATCTAAAATACCATGAATTATAGCTTATGCTAATTTTCAGTGTAACTTCACCACTATCTAATCTCATGGGTGAGCATATAACCTGAGTTTGTAGTCTGAATGTTCTGGGTTCGGCTCCTGCTAAGGTCCGTTGTGTGTACTGCTGAATACTCCTGAATGAGGACAGAATAGTTGTTTTTCTTTATATGGTTTTCATAACTTCTATAACTCTTGATGATTGATGATGAGATGATGAAAAATTCCTTTCTTTAAGTAACTCACAAGAATAGTCTATACTGTCCTGCTGCAGGATGCAACAGTAGGTCGTCGGTCTATTCGACTGAAATATTTTTTCTGTCAATTACTTTTCTATCTGTAAACTGTATTAACTAAAACTGATTCTCATATAAATGAATATATAAATAAATAAGCTGAACTCTCTAACCACCTGATCGACTGACTAACACGTACAAATGCAAGATAAAATTATCTGGATAGGGAATTTTGATGTTTATTGATGTATTATATATATATATATATATATTCCTACATCAGCTGTCCGTAGGTAAACTGATATGAATGACTACCCTGATGCCTATAAGTAGAAGAAATGAATAACAGAGAAATTAACTGAGAAATCTGCCCACATACATTAATCAGCAATTTGTAGATTAAATGAAAAAAGATGAATAATTAATCAAACTCATAAATTCATTTCAGATAAGTAAAAGAAGCAAGTTAATGAACGGAAGTATTCTAAGTGGCTATTTTAATATAATGGCTATAGCTATTATCATTGTTATTGACTAAGATGCTTATCATATTTTGTACACCATCGTTACGCTTATCATTGTTATTACTTATATTTAGACAGTGATTGAAAAGATGAAAAATACAAAGAGAGAAAATAATAGTTCGACATAAACATCCGTAACTATTTGGTAGGTTGTAGGAGAAATACAGAAAATATTTGTTACTGTAGGAAAACCCGAAGATAATGTGTGATTCATTCTCTTGATATGTAGATCAGTAGGCAGACAACACAAGCTTATGCTTTTGATACTGAAATTAAATAATGATGAACATAATAGAATTATGCTAACTTCCATGAGAGCATACCTTATTATTATAGTTAGACAACCGTTAAATGGTGTTGAATGCTTTTAAAAATGGTTTGGACGGAATTCAATAAAATCCTCCAATGCTTGAAGCGATTTTGGTGGATGGTGACTAGCGTTGAAATCCATTTCGTCCTCATTTGGACTCGTCACTTGAATGTACCTATATTACTCAGTGAGTGATGGCGTTCCTACAGGGGCCTAAACCCAGTACTCATAGTTTCAAACGTCAAAGCGTTATCCACTAGACCACTTGGGCGACGAGAGCTACTTCTTGTGGAAGTACATTCAGATGACCAGTCTCGGAAAGGGAGAAATGTGCATCCTGGATTCTACAGCTAGTCACCATCCACCAAAGTTACTTCAGGTTAGATAATAAGACAAAGTCGAAGCATCCGCCCAAGGAGCCGACATATCAACTTTAGGCGGAATACTTAAGTTCGTTCAATCAGTAGGAAAGTTCAAATTTAATTAAATAAATCCTCCAATGTTGTCTTTCCTTTACTTAAACTTTGTAAGCACAACAATATATTAGGAAACATTAACGACCTCATGAAAACATTTAAAATAATCGATGTCTTAACACTGATCAGCAGTTTATTCTCACTCTTGCTATTAATGCTGTGCATGTAAGAGACGAACAGGAATGTCTCCTTGCTTTCTTAAATTTAACTTTTATGGCGTCATACCAGATTATATGTACAAGTGGCCTCCGCAGTGTGTGAGCACTTCTACTTTCTTTGATATCATTATCAAAAGGTGAGTTAAATGAAGCAGTATTAGGGTACAAGGAAAGTGAGTGAGTCTAGATTAAAACATTAAAATTTATCCGTATAGCCTCTTGAAATCTGCTAGAAAACAATTTAGGGAAATGTAGTTTGACTAGATAGAATCCTTAAGACGTTAAGAATTAATGGTTTGGGAATCTAATGACAGGACGTAAAACTGATCACAATGACATGGATGCATAGAATTCATACAATTTTCCATGGACTGAGTAATTTGGACATGATGCTGTTGTTTTACACTAAAGTGCTTCTGAACAAATATTGTAACTACATAAAGTGGTACAACTTTTTGATTGATTTCTTATGTCTAACATCAAAATAAAGTGTTCCATACTCGCAACAATTTCATGTCTCTTAGTTAACATACTGTACAACCAGCAGATAGATTTCAATCATAATTCAGAATTAAATAAGTACATTAGTTATCATTCAGGGTCATTCCATACTCTCACTTTACAGCATCAGTAGTGACCGTTAATAATTCAGTGATATATATATTTCTGAAATAAACTTACACCATCTCAATCTGTCGAATCGCCATCACTCATCAGAACTACAAAACTGACAGATATCAGTCATCTCGGTCAAGTGATAACAAGTACATTGTACTTTAGTGTGAAATTGAAATGATAAGCTCTAATGCACACTTAAGAGTTCAATTACAGTAGTTAGTAAAAACAGGACAAAATCGATACAATTCAATGTCAACAAAAGAATTCAAGAACTCTAAATTAAATGACTCTATTTTCAACAAATACACTTGTTCATTTCAGTTCTCTGTATTCTTTTTATTAGCTTAAGCCTCTGTCAAAATCAATATCGAATTTATTTAAATTTTTCAGACATTAATTTGTACACGGATGAAAAACATAAACGATACACTTAAGAAAAAATTGTGATTTCTCTTCTCTGTGACTGCACACACACACATTTCGAAACACTGACAAGGTGAATAACCTACAATAAGGACTTTTGAAATTAAATATGCAAACAAGCAACATTTTTAGACTTATTCTGAATAAATTTCTACTTGTACTGAGAATTACTGAAGAACTCTTTGAAATAGCTTCATTTCCAATACTATTCCCTTGGATTCCAAGTGGAGCATGGGGATTCAGCATCACATCTCCATTTCATCCTGTTCTATGCAGTCTTCTTTAGTTGACTTCACGATTGCCCTTATCACATGATCCCCTCCATGTCACCCTCAGCTACCCAATCCATTTTTTCCCATTTACGTTCTACTCGATGGCCTCGCGTGTCATATTCCTCGACGGTCTCCTCAGTGTGTGTCCAATCCATTTTCTCCTGTGTATTTATTAGACGACAGGTCCTCAGTTGGTTCGTTGACAGAGTTACTTGTTGTTAATCCTTCTTGACTATCTTATCTTTAGTATCTAGTGAAGTGAGTTGCTGGTGAAAGTCTACCATGCGCTGTCAGAAATGCTTTTGGAGGTGCGCGTACCAATTCTCTGAACCATATAGAAGAACGAATTTTATATTAGTGTTGAAAATACGGATCTTGTTCTCTATTCTGTGTTTCTATCAGTTGAGGATAATTATCCTCCACATTTTTCCAATAATCTCTATCACCCTTCAGCTTGATACTAGGGTGACTGAGCAGTATATTCTAACGTTTTATTAGCAAGTAGTGGATAAATAGTTGAAAAAAAGCTGTCGCCCGTTTGTGAAATAATTTTCGGTATTCATTTTCATCGATCCTTAATGCACTCAGATTTATAAGACTTTATGTACTAGTGTAGAAAAAAGCCGTGAAAATAAAACACTGTGTAACTCAGAATGGGTAAAATGTAAGGAATTTGAACAATTTGAAAATAGTAACCATCGTCAACAAATATGGACTGGACAAATTCCTGCCATCATCTATTACTAAGCATCAAAGTTATTTTTAATATGACTTTCTGCTCTGTCCCACTACGTAGTGCTGTTCAGACTTAGAATAGGAGTTTGTGTGTGGGAAATAAACTCATCCCAAGGAAAAGATGAGAAGTGCAGTAAGATAGTACTGAGGCCTTATGTCATTTGTCTGATTGCCAGCAGTATCGATATGCGTATGCTGAGTAAACTCAGTCAGTTCCATATCTATTCGACATATCCTGAATATTCTCTCGTCACAAGTGAACAGGAAACGTATGTGACAGAATCAACTTTCTGGAATTGATAATTTATTTTTAATGTGACTAAATACAATGAGTTTGTTTGGGAAAAATCATCCAGTAAATAATGGTGTTTCATCGTGTATTATGTGTAAGACAGGACTGAAGTTCTAGTAATGTATTCATAATGAAGTTTATTCCAGGTATAAAGATGATTATGTCAGCAGAACTACCATCAGCTACGAGATTTTTCACGAAGAAAATTACGAGTGTATTTGAAAATGAAGATGAGTAAAAACTGTTTTAATTAGAAAAGCGAAGGTGTCAGCATCCATGCAAAACTAGACAACAAAATCAAAAAAAAAGGGAAACTGAATTCGCTCTGTGTACTAAAAGTTCTTACGGTGAAAGACTAACAAACAAATACACAACATCGTAGATACTTATTTAAAAGTGGGTTTGAAGTGTTAAATTTTCACACTGTCAGTCTAGTTAAAGCGTGTAGGCGGGTGAAAAAGATTCAACAAGCAGGCAGCCTAAAAAGCTTGATATCTGATATTAGAAGGATACACACATACACCGTGTTTTGTACAGTCTATGCAAAGGAAACTGATAATTCACCGATAATCTAAGCTGAGGTAAATAATGACTACAAGCCTCAAAAAAGACCTTTTAGTACATTCGCAGCTGAATAGTATAGATTTTTACAAGATCGTGGGTCGCGGGTACAATTTGTGATAAGGTTATAAGCAAACATAGCTAAGAAACATATATGTGGCGCTCTATGTTTGTGGATGTGTGTGCCGCACTCGGTCTTCATCTAATTCGTTGCAGATTCAAATTTCTCTTTTGGACAAAAACTTATACGTGGATTCAAAAAATCATGTAAAACTATAACTAAATACTTTTTAGTTTTCACTGAAAGTTCAAAAGACTTCCGCTGATAAGTTTAATCTTTATCCAAATACTGTATTAATAGTTATTACCGTAACAAAGGCATTTCTTTTTACATTTTAAGATTACATTATATACTGAGAAACAATCCGATACCTTTCTCTTACTGCAATAAATTTTCCTATGAGTTTCACGTTTTAATTTAACATTTCCTAGGAATTGTTGGAGTATAGATGTATAAACTTTAGCGCGTGTATCATCCAGAAGTAGCATTTAAACATTTTTCTGTTATTCTAAGATGGTTGCAGACATTGGGTAGAAAATCGTACATTTAAGTTTCGTGACCTTTGGTGCTCTTCACTGATGGATATCTGCAACCTGTGTAGCACTGAAGAAAATAATGTGTAAGTCTCTAAAGGACATGATAGTGGCGATAACAGCATATAACTTAGCATTACTGAACAGTCATCTGCAGTGCTAGGTATCTGCTATTCAGGTAAACGACAATAAAGAACAATCAAGTTGATATGATTATGAGCAATAATTTGTGCTTGAAACGTCATCAGTTAATATTACTGTATAACACTGTGTGATTTATCAAAATAAAATCTTATCCATAATGGAGCTAAAACACTACAATCAAACAAACTGTTACAATATACCGTGAATGTTTAATTAGCGTTTCTGTACTAAATATGACACATTCAACTAAAAATTCATTTACTGGTAAATCCAGCACTGAAACATAGATGAAGTGGCAGAGTGAATTCCATCAGTCTGTCTTCTGATGTGACAGGTAATATTTTTACCTAGTAATCAATTTAATGACTACAAATCAGGATGATGTAAAGTGAAACATCTAAGGAGCATTGTTAACTTACAACTTTGAAGCATATATTGCTGTGGAATATTGGGAAGCACGATACTAAAGATTCAAAGGATTTTGTCAACTATATATATATTTGCCAAATCAGTGTGATAAATGGAGAAGACAAGGATTTTGTTCACGCACACACACCTACCTAAACAAATGATCAGCCCTTACAGAGCAGTGTGAGAAAACAAAGTTAAATGGTGTGCATTATATTGTACGCACTACTCTATTCAAAAACTCTGTGTTTTGCATATGCATTTCAATATTTAGGCGCCTAGCTAAAAGTAGAATATAGAATATGAATAACATCATCTTACATTAGATAAAAAGCTAATATGAAAATCAACAACTAAGGTTACTGTTCGCAGTATTTTCAAATCTAATTTTCAATGCAAATTCTGACCAACTACATAGTCGACATTGACATTTTTTCACTCTTGAACAACCCTGACAATATAATCAGAAACCACTGAACCAGCGTGAGTCTATCAAATAGCTCTAATGAAAGCGTAGATTAGCTTGATTAAACTAAAAAACGCCTCAGTAAAGTTGAATTCATGAACCTTATAATTCATAATGAGCATTTCACCACTCAAATAACCGAAATCCTTATCAGGGTTGGTGCAAATAAATCAGCAAGGACAGATTTATAAATTGTGAAGTATTCTAATTCTGTCTTTCCGAGGTTATGCTCATATACCAAGGATACAAACTTTAAACACTTTCCTTAATGCGTTTTCAAAATATGTAAAGGTAAGCATCCGAAACTCTGAAGAAAAGCTTCAGTTAGTTAAACAGTGAAGACATGAGTAAATAGGAACTATGGTTCAAACATATAAACCACTCTTTTCACAGACTATTGTTCTCGTCTGTTTTCTTACCTTCTATTTTCTTCCTAACTCTTCAATGCCTTTCTTACTGGCTGTTCTACGCACACCATGAAACAAATCGACATAGTATGTGTGTCAAATAAAGATTTACATAAACGCATACAGACACAGATGCATACACGAACGCCCAGAATGTTCTTTTAACTGCTGGAAAAGGAAAAGTGAAATCTCGCCTCCTGATGAGAAGAATTTAACTGTAAGTTTTAGCATTGTAATTTAATAAAAAAGTATTTTAATTCTTGATTGGATAAAAATCAATTAATGTTTGCAGGAAGGAAATCATTGCAGTTTTCTGAGTTAATCTGATTTTTTATTGCTGAATAAATACTCAAAAAAAAAAAATGAAATCATTAATGCAGCAAGCCTATATAAGAGATGAAGTATGGATATACTAGTGAGTTTTAGCTTTTGAAATGTGTCAACTGCTTCATCTGTGAACCAAAGGAAGTTTGACTTATCAACTCAGTTAAAAGGTCGCTATTTAGATAGCCATGAATAGCTGCTTGTCATTATTCGTTCCATCACAGAACAACACTGTAGGCACCATGAATAAGAATGGTGAAAGACAAAGAAAAGGTAATTTTTAAAAGAAAAACAATATTCAGGAATACAAGTGGAGGGAACAGCTGGGAAGCAAGAAATAATTTAAGCACTCAATAAAATCTAGCAGACTTTATGCGAGTATTGACTTGTTAATAGAATTCGGGCATAACGGAACATTTTCATTCGATAAAATATACAACAATACAGTATTATTTACTGTAGATAATGCTCTGTTGAACAATTAAAGAATCATCTGCGTATGAGTGAAATGAAACAGAAAGAAGAAGGATTTTTTTCTGTTATTATTATTCTATGCCTCACTTAAACGTCATTGAAGATAACAATCAGTCTAGGTAAATATCAAGTTTAGTCTGTATGAACTATATGAAACAGCACTGATCCAGATTCATCATCAAAAGTTATGAGCATTTTTGTTGTGCAGTGATAAACGCATAACTCTGAAACATTCCACTAAGGTTTTATTCAGCTAGTAATCTCTGCTTCAGATTGACAGGTACTGAACATATATGGTTCTGTTCACTCCTCAATGCTAATCGAATTCTTTTGATTATTTTGCGATATTGTAGCTGAAATCACTGATACTGGATTGTGGTGAATAGAGGCAATTTATACTCAGTCCTCGAAGTCTTGTTCGGTATTAACTCATTAAGTATTTCTGTTCTCCATGAAAAAAATCACTTTTTCCGAGATCGCAGCCTAAATCAACATCATCATCACCATTTAGAGTTCATTTATGCTCAGTGGAATCGCCAGTAGAGTTCAAAACAGGTGCAGGCTGCGAAACCCCTGTTACTGAATTACATAGCAGTTACGGCCAACCAAGTCTGGTGCTGGGAGATAATAAAATTACTATTCTAAGCATAGTTTTCGTACGCTGAATGTTGAATGAGTAGAGTAATGCACGAGCTCTTTGCTGCTCTATACTACGCTATAGAAGACCGATGAAAAACAATGAATTATAAGTAGAGGCAATAACAAACTGACTGACTGGAACCAACTTAATATGTAGTAAGTACATGTATAAAAGTGACAGAACAGTCATGGTAATATATATATATATATATATATATATATATATATATATATGGAGAGAGAGAAAGTCGTCGTGTATTTAGAAGCTGAAATGTCTGACTCATTTTTGACTGATCAATGTGACTAATCCTCTTATGTCCATTCTAATCAATTCTCTATAGAATAGCCAATAAAAACACACTTTTATGTCAGTATTTTTTCTTGTTTTCTTTACTGTGTTGCTTGATTCGCTTATTCAAGAACAAAGAAATATTCCTGCTTATGAGTCAGAGAATGATTCAACATTTCCTCTTCCGAAAAAATTCTCAATTATAAGGACCACTCTGAGAACCTAACCTGCCATCTATCATAACAGTAAAAAAGATACACTTTTTGAAATTTTTCCCATGTGTGCCAGTAGATTTTGTGGCTGCTCTTTCTGATATACTGTTGGGCTATATATTAAAGTATAAATGAACTGGAACACAAAGAAAGTCACTTCAACAAATTTAAATAACTGATCCACATATCAGATATCATGAATAAGGTAAATGTGATGTAAGTGCCTGAAGTTGATGTCTCAGTGTTTATTCAACCATCAGGAACTGAGCACTAGGCTATCCTGACTACTTGTAATTATTTAGATTTCCTTCATTTTCAACAGTGAATTGTATTTTTATATAATAAGTCTGAAAAGCATTTTGGAAACAAATTTTTCCACTCTATTTGGTTACAAAAATCAGTCAACAAATCTGTGAAATAAGAAGCCTTATCGGTGTTAATCCTTCTGCTTCTTGAAAGAAATTAATTTATTGCCTGTAATAATATATATAATGGTGAGTGACTGTAGGGACCATTATGCGTCTTTCTTAGCTAATCAACACACGTCTAGATGTGTCTATACAGATATTGCTTTCTGTACAAAAAGAAGAAACATCAGTTCAGATCAGTTACTCCAAAAGCAACTAATTTCACGCGATCTGATAGATGGATTTTAGAAGCTGCCATTTTTAAAGATTTATTTGTATGTATTAACGTTTCTGTTGGTGCGTCGGTGGCATAGCGGTTAGGACGCTCGACGACTATGCATATGGTCCGGGTTCGATCCCCGGCCGGCGCACTCCTTCACCTCATTAAGCCAGAAATAAATCTGGTGAAGAGGAAAGGTTGGGCATGAGGCTAGCAACCCCATCCTGTAAAAATAATCACCACTGCTACAGAAACTTCAAGCCTCTAGCTTGAAGCCCTATGTTCCACTGGGAAAGTGAAGGAATAAAAAACGTTTCTGTGAACTGTAGATTGTTTAAATTATATTTCACTGAAGTCTTATTGGTCTCTGCATGAAATATTTTCTATTTCTTTCCGCTTCTAGTGGAACAAAAGGTTTCAAGCTTCGAAAATTCAGTAACAGTGGTGTCGTCTAACTTCACACACAAAGTTTCATCTCCAAGCTTACTGTCAGCTGATAAACTAAGCGAGGTTTAAGGATGTATTAGCCAAGAATCAAACCCCAGACCACGTACGAGGTTGACGAGCTTTCCATCACTAAACCACGGAGCTACACAAAATACCACTCACTTTTGTTAAATATACACACTAATAACAATTTCATTGATATTCTACATCGAAACTGGGAAATAATACATTTTTCTCAACGTAAAATGGATAAAACAGAATAATGTATCTACCCGAGTGTTGTTCAACCTGACAGCTTGTAACAGTGTCATCTTTGGATAGTGAAATTTCACCTAAAATATGACGAACTGAAGTTACAATTCACGAGTCACTGGCCCCCGAATTGGTACTCGTCTCACAAACTGAAGGTCTTAGCTGGCGTCGTGGATACGAACTGTTGGAGTGTCTCAGGCGACAACCAAACAGCCGTCTGGTGCTTCAAGGTTTTTCCGAAATTCTCTAACTGTTGCGGAATTTTGACGATTTCACAGCGAATAAAATATTCTTGAACAAATGTAACATGAACTGACTGCGTTCAACTGAGCAGTGAGCTGTTCATCGAATCTCTGATAAATGAAATCTATTGTACAAAGGTTATCCGATAGGTATTATCTGACAGCCAAAAGCTGACTAGAAAAGAGGATTCAGAAAGTGAGATGAAACACCACTGCCTACACTAGTGAATCAAAGCTTCATTGCTGATTTCACAGGTTTGTCGTGTATCTTTTTAATACCAGTTGGCTAGAATTAGGCTCCAATTATACTTTACAATGATGTAAAGTTAAATTATTTGATCTAGCGTAAAAAGGAGTTATGTTACACAAATCTACAACCTCTTCTCAAAAGAAAAACTCTCTATATTATTAATTATCCTCTACTAGTACAAACAATCAAAACATGATATTAGTTAGTACAAAATAACTCAAAATAAGGGTAATTCAATGGGAGGCATTTCATAAATGTTAGAATGAGAACGGAAATACTTATATTTCAAACGGGATATTCTGTTGCTTGCTTTCAAGAACCCTAGTAACGTATATATAAGGGTTAACTAACTGTAATCACTAGTACTTTACAAAGATACATTTAAAACCCTCAAAAATAACTCTTTACACAATGAATACTAATAATTCATGTTTTATTATGCTTATTTTTTCGATTTTATTTTCTGTTTGCCTTTTAAAAACCTAATAATCAAGAATCATAAACTTCGCGAAAGAATCCTTCCTATCAGAAATCAAATGTGACATATGAAAAAAAAACGAGGGAAAAGTGATGTAATTGAAAAGGATTCCAGTCAACAGATTATACAGTACATATAAATATCGTTTATAAAAGATATTTAGGAGTGATTTATATTTTGAAAAAAACACAAATTTATCCTAACGCAACAATATATACGTGAGGGTTCACACTCGCACACGCACACGCACACCCTTACATAAGGACACAGACAAAAAGTGTTCGTCTGATAGTGAGTGTCATCACAATTGCTGAAATTTTTATTTGGTAAGATTCAACGTATTATTGTTGATCTTATAAAAGGGGAAATTGAACCTTAATTAATGAGTACAGAAATGGCTTTATAAAAATAATGAGTCGTAAAATTTATAATGAAAAGCCACATGCATAAATACATAAATGTATAGATAATATGTCTTGATATCTATTTGCTGATGAAATGATTACTGAAGAACCTGTTTGAAAGTATTGGTGGATTTATAAGCACAACGAGTATGTAGTAGCAGAATGCTGATTAAGACTTTTTACCTTGGATTCACAAAATTTACACACACACGGTTGGAGAATTTCTGTATATTTTACATATGCTTATTCAAATGATGTCTACTTTACAGTAAAGTATGTGACTCTGAGGATGTCAAGTCCCATAGGCATTAGTTCAATTCACTCACATTTAACCTGAACCAAGAATTGCACTTGTTCTGTATACGGTAGACTTTATTTTTTGTTGTTTCCTAACTACATCTTAATAGTATTCACATACTGTACGTTTCAATATGATATCAGTCTCCATATAGTCATACTGGTTTATGTATAATTACAATGTCGAGCTGCTTGATTAATGAACGTTATAAATATCACCAGGTACAACAACTTATTTAAAGCAAATAAGTGGGCTTTCTGATGACATCCATTGTGAGAAAAGTAGCGAGCAAATTACGGAAGCATAAAAGTCTTAACAGTCAACACAAATCCACCAATCACTAAGATAAACATAATGCCCAAAAACTTTAATTAGTGTCATTGCTTATAAACTCGACAAAATAAGAAGCGATCAACAGCATAGTTCACTTTGAAAGTCAACTGAAATGACTATCATGTCTTCTCGCAAAATCTGTCTGCATTGAATTCACTGTCTTGGAATGTTAGAATCTCTACTGTAAGACAATTAGAAACTTTAAAAAAATCCTAATGTTTTTGTGGTTTTTGGACATGTGATAAATGTAGCTAACGTAGCCTGCTTTCTTTCATAGCCATTAGAAAGAAATTATTTGGTCATTTTAAAACAAGCTGTATCAACATATTTGTTGCTTGTATTAAATTCGTAACGGAAAACCAGCTTTTAGTATTTAGTTAGCTGGTGTGTTTCACTGAGCAGCAAGAAAGTTGTCAGTCCAAATATTTTTCAATGCAGTCGCCTAGTAAGTTCCACTTTCATTTGCTCTGCTAGCGTAAAATGCAATGGATTCTCAACTATCCGAGCATGACGCTGGACACGTATATTTACACTTATAGTATTCAAATGATTATTGATAAGCATTAGAATAGTTTATCATAAAGTTTTCAGACTTACTTAGTTTAATTCAGGAATGTTAAATGTTCCACATATTTGTCTGTAATTATTTATGAAATGCATGAAAATGTAATTTAAGCGTATCGCAAATTGCATTAGACAGGTTAAATACGATCAACCAATCAGATTCATCCCGTAAATGATTGGTCGGATTGAAGGTCAATCGTGAAGAGAAGAAAATCGAGTTTTTGACAAGAGCAACTTATTGTTGTTTTGTCACTGCAGTTATGATACTCTCTTAAAAACAACCATCATCGAATAAACAATTAAGTTAACCAGCTTTTCTCCCCTTTCAATGGTCTATCGACCACGGGGTATATAAACAGTATGGGATGGATCGATAAAATGAATAAATTCACAATTGTCATCAGAGTATTGAAGTTTATTTTTAACTACATAAATATGCGTTTTCAAGTTTATTTCATACTGACACAGAAAGTTTTAGAGAAGATTTTTTTTCTTGCAACTTAATAGCGATTTCCACTTAGACAACCTTTTCAATTTTTTTTTCCATGTGTGAGTTAATTATGGAAATTTGAATAACTGCTTTCTACTTAGATACTGTATAATTTTGTTAAAGAAAACTTCTATTTTTTCGAAACAGTATTAAAATATTAAGTGGTAATTTGCTACTACATTTGAAAATTTTATCTTCTCCTGTTTGAACGTTGAATATTCATTGCTTTTTGAGTGATATCCTATATTTGTCCCTAGTGTTAACTTATTTTCTCAAGTCGTATGAACGGTCCTTTTTATCATTCAGGTCACTGAATACTTCCTCAGTTAGCTGCCACATTATATTGTGAAGCTACTTTTCCAATGAAATAACAAAATATTGATTTGAAGGCTCATTTTTTTATATTCCTTTACGTTCCTGATGGAACATAGGGCTTCAAGCTACAGGCATGAAGTTTTGGTAGCGGTGGTGTTTGTTTTACGGGATGAGGTTATCAGCCTCATGTCCAACCTTCCCTCTTTGCCAGCCTTATTACTGGCTTAGCGAGGTAAAGAAGTGCGTCGGCCGGTGGTTGGACTCCGGACCACCTGATTGGTCGGCGAGCATTCTACCGCTGAGCCACCGACGCCGTTTGAAGGCTCATACATGCTAGTATGTTAGCATCAGTGTATACTTTATATCGTATTATTACATGCTAAAATATTATCAAAAAATCGTTAAGTTTTAAATTTTCTCATTGAAAAACATTTAGTGTCACATTCGTTTTCCCTGAGTGATTAGCCTAAATGAAACTCGAATTTCAGGTGGTCGATATGAAAACTACATTGTTTTACCCACTAGCTTACTGTTTTTCTTTTAATTGTCTGGTGTGCATTCGAAGTGGGGAGGCTGTTTCTGAGATGCTGCAGAGATCACTTGTAATAATATAGGATTTCCATGGTTAAATGAAGCCACCGCTTTTCCATGTCTGTGTCAATAAATTATATAGTCACACACAACAGACTAAATGCTCATCTGAATGACAAATAATTGTTCATTTTCAAGAAATAAAATCAATAATTTCATACAGCCGGTTCCGTTTATTAGTTTGAATAAAGAAAGAACGAATATATATTTTCAGGATAATACGAGCTCGTTTTATTTCGTGGATTCTTTTCAAGAGCGTACATCCTAAATAAATCAATTATATGGTACAAAATTTCTGAACATATTTCTTACAATGATTTCAAGTTATAGATAGGAAGTATAGGCAATATAATTTTAAGGATGATGTAATTAGGCAATTATTCAGTGTTAAAAGAGTAACAATTTATACAGTGATTAGATAAACGGGTGGAATTCAGATTTCGCTTGGAAACAAGGGTAGACTAGAAACAGAATACGAAATTGAATAACAAAGTGAATTTATGCATGTTCTGGGGGAGAGTTCAGAATGTTTAGGATGTCAATGATTTTTATTTGGGATGTACGCAGTTGAAGAGAATCCACCAAATACAACGTGCTTGTAATATCCTGCGAATATGTCCGTTCTTTCTTTATTCAAAAAAAAAATCAATAAAACTCGAAACATGCAAATCGAACGCCATCGGTTGATACTGTCAGTGTGTATCACACTTGTTTAGTAAAATAATACGGTGATAACAGTGGTTTGTGACCTTGACCAATTTATTCATTTGTAAATAAATTTATTTAATGAATTCATCACATACATGTTATCACAATCAAAAAAGGTAGCGAGGATCACTTGAAATAGTCGTTATATGTGAAATGACTTTGGTAACGTATAAATTAATGTCTTTTTTAATAAACAAAATATACATTGCCTGAAGTGGAATACATTTTAATTGATTGTGAAACTATGCGGGGTAAACAGATGTGTTAGTCCCCGATTTATATGAAAGTCCTTCTCATGTAGTGATAGAACTGTCTCATTTTGAATTATACATATTTGTGTCAAACATTCGTAGTCTTTAATACTACTATTAGATTTATTCTGAAAATGCGTTTTTACACAGTACAGAACTTTCAACAAGTTTCTTATTGCAAGGTATTTACTCCCTATGCAGAATCTTCAAGTAATATATAGTAAACGATGATATATCAACTGAAGTGATATTGTTTCATCTGAAGCATTTTCCAATTATCCACAATGTTTATCCTTCATTTCCGTCAGAAAATTCGTAGCAATAGGTTGAAACCGACTTGAAAATGTACCTGAGTATGCATAAAAATTCTCAGACGTAATTGTATGATTAAAACAACATAAAATATAGTAAACACGGTGGATTTAGGTGGATAGAAAATTTAGGTAGCCCAGTGATTTAAACAGGCAGTCAAAAATGCTTATGTTTTTTTTCAAATATTGACTCAGTTTTTTGAAAACAGATGACTGCGAATTCTGATTCCCACACTGTTGCAAGTAAATTTTATCAGTGACACTCAATGATCCGAAAAATTCTGAAAGAGGTAATATAAAGGTTGATGGAGTTACTGATACTTTGTGGTAGGACTAAGCAATGAAGCAGTAAACGAGACAAGCAAAACCCAAGAATGAAACAGGCAGTGAACTATTGTCTGAATAGACTACTGACGGTTTTCATTTTTTACAGTGAAGAAATGTGATCTACTTTGTGGAGTAATACTTTGTGAAAGTTGACAGAAAACTATCTTGGATTTCTCGTTTTTGTTCAGAAAATAAGATTTCAAACTGAAAAAAACTAAATTCATCATCTTAAAGATTTATTAGGAGTAGTACTTTTGAGTGTAAATCCAAATACAGAATTCCATGGAAATTTTCTCTGGCAAAGAGTCTTATCTTCATATCCTATTACTTTCTTTTATTGGTAATTAGATAAAATTTCCTTTGGGCGATGTTAATTTAATCTTATAGGTCAGATGATAATAATTTTATAGTTGTTCTCGATGAACTCAGTGTGAGATAATCACTTTTTTGTGGTGAGTGTAGAGTCCTTCTCGCTATCAGACGTCTTTCTATCCTTTGGTCTTCATGAATAGGAAGAATTACTGACATTCAGCAGGAGTGAGTATGAAAAAAATGACTGACTGTTTTGATAAAATACTTATTAAATATAAATGTGGAATCACCTTTTCTGTAAAATTCCCAGAAAGAAAGTTGTGTGAGTATCTTGATGTGATTATGAGAAATAATTTGTGCTAGAAACGTGGTCATCAGTAAATATTAGTGCATAACACTGTGTGACTTTATCAAAATAAAGTTTTTACCCATAATAGAGTCAGACTCTACCACAGTGCCCCAGTTTTATCCTTATATCCATAAAGTTCACAGTCTTAGGTGAGAAAGTAAGTCAGTCTTTGAAGTGTCGAGGAAGCGTGTCACTGTTGCCTGATCGCCATTTAAATTATTGAGATATTTTAGGCGGAAGCAAGATTATGTTGGAAAAAACGAAAGATGACCTGAATAAGATCAGGACTCGCTAACATCGATTGCTTCTGTAGTCTGTGTAGAAAAATGCACGTAGCCTGCCTATGGTTCTTATGAAAACCACAATCGACGCCTAAGGACTTCAGGAGATATGACTTGGAAAATGGCTGCTACGACAAGGATACATTCTTGTTTGTCATTGCTTTAAGTGCTGTGTCACTTTTTTATTGGCTTTTCTGCTTTTGCTGACTGCCTGTAGATGCTGCGAGGTCATGTTAGCTTATTCTAGCAAAGTGAGGGTTTTCTGTCGTTGAAATTTTACAAGTGAAATATCTGAATAGAAGTAATTTTTAATAAAATGGTGTAATATTTTGTCGAGAGTGTGGGAAACTGTGAATCGCTTAGACGGTATGTTGGCATGGTGTGACTGCGGTACTCTTTGCATGTTAGTTGTATCCGTTTATGTTTCATTTGAGCTGTGTTGAAATGCTGGTATTATAAAAGGAAAGGAATTATTAAAGAGTGGTATTTTCTAATAAAATGGTTTATTTTTTGCAACAGCTGTTCTTCTTCTTGACAAAGATTCATTTTATGAAGGTTTCATTGGTTGCATTGGATACTAAAAATTTTCGCGGTTATTTAAATAAAAGCTCTGGTCACTTTCACTTCCTTCGCTTCATGGTGTCCTATATTTCATGGTTTTATTATTTTCGTTTAATGGTATTCCCATTTTTGATTGGACACTAGTCAGTAACTAGTGTAATGTGTCTAGTCCTTTATTTGCTGCAGACAGGATTCGACTAGTCAGGTTTGCAGTGTGGTCACTATGCTAGGTGGCTCGCCGTCAAGATGCACTGTGAATTGTTGGTATTAGATGGTTGGAGGCAGTCGGCAGATACGCCTTGCCGATGAGTGCCAACTAGCACGAAACCTAAGTCCAAGGCTTCGTGCCGATTGCCTCTAACCATCTAATACCAACAATTCGCAGGCATTTCCATTTATTGACTTCAACTCAGTGTGCAGATATAAAGTATAACAACTTAAGCCTTCGTATATTGATACCGTCCGTCTGTCATTTTCTCTTAATCTATATGCAACCTACCTTACCAATTTTATTTCACTCTGGTTTCATTTTTATCTGCTGTTCGAAAAGTGATACATCAATTAACGAAGTCATTATTAATTATTTCTTCTCAGCCAGAATAAAGAAATAAAATTAGATAAAAAGGAGAATGTCAGCACTAGTTGAATAAAAAACTTTGGTTTTTCCTTTGTTCACTGAAGATGAAAAGAACCTTAAAATGATTTAGAAACAAACACTGGAAAATCCATCAAACACAACAGAAAGCAAAATTCGAAATTATAACTAGTGGTGTTGAAAAGCCGTGAAGTATTGTCACGTATTCACTACAAGTCTACATGATGTTTTGTTTGCTGCATTGTTCAACCTTTGAACAAATCCGGTAATTATACGCAACACAGGCCATAACGCATCTTCAGCTGCTTATGAGAGAAAAGAATGTTGTACTGCCAAATGATACAATAACAAAATTTCACCTTGTAGCTTATTTATGCTTACATCAGATGTACTGTGCTTGCCTGAGTAAATATTTTCAAATAAAAATGCATTATAAACAAAAAAAGCAATATTGAATGTTTCATTAGTGTTTTTTTAAAGTAGTTTGCACATGATAAAATAAAGTGATGAAAGAGGTCTTACGAAGAAAAGGGCATATTCTGATTGCTTTTCCACAGAAATGGATTAATACTGAAAGTATTAGAAGATGTACGTGATACCACGTGAGTAGTATTCTTTCATACAATTCTGTGAAGAAGTGGTATGATGTAATCTGAAATAAGAATATTACACGTTCTAAGGTACACTAAATAAACACACAGAATGACATTCCGTTAAAATACTTAATGGTCTACCGTGGACTAAAAACACGAGTGTGAAAGTGGACTTTATTACGGTGTGATTCACCATAAAAATATATCATCAAACAACTGACAGTAAGAGGCATTTTGCTAGGCGATTAAAATACATTTGAATAAAATTGGTTCGCCAGTAATTTTGTTTTCGGAATACCTTACCAATATACACAAGAAAGTTACTTTAAAAATACTCTAAAAATTACTAAATAGTTTCCCTTTTTTGTTGAACCAGACTGTTAGTTGCATCTTACTGATACATTTTGGTGACTGCTTTTGAACTAGGGAGTACAGTGCAACAACCAGTTATAAGACTGATTTAGCAGCTATACGATGACGCTACATAATAAGTAATTCACAAAAAGAGGATTGCCGAAGCGTTTGAATTGAAGGCAGAAGTAAGACAAAGCTGCCAAATATATCATCAGCTATAGTCTTCCTGAATTTGATGAACTTGATCACGGCATAGACGGTGTAGATTGAGGAGGTGGATTTGGGTTGGACTGATAAAAAGATATGGGTTTTGCGGATGATTTATGACATGTGTACCACAAAGTCGATTATTAAGAAAAGAAAACCTACAAATTGACATAAAAGGCAGCGAAAGCAGAACTTCAGGTGAACACAAAGAAGGCAATAGTGATGAATATGGTCAACCAATAACAACAAGCACCAGTCTCCACCACAAAGGGAGAAATCTAGATGAAGTCATTTCTTTCATTCGCCTGATCTAGGTAGCATCGTATCAGCTACATATAGGACGGATGAGGATTTCAAAGAAAGCAAGAATCTGAGTGGGGAAGCCAGATAGACTGTGAATATTTTGAAATCAGCGTGGAGATTGACAGCTCTCAACACAGAGAACAAAATCCGAATTTTCAACACTGATATCAAATCAGTGATTTTATATCGGTCAGAAGCTGAAGACCTTCGTCTGGTGTTTATGATCAGATGGCTGATCGAGAACTATAAACAAAATAAAAATCTTGCAAGTAGCAAACTAGCGAGGAAGGAAGGAAGCGAGAGTAGATTGGAAATACATTGAGGAGAACGTAGGACGTCACACGCCAGGCTGTCGAATGAAACCCGCATAGAAGTGATGAGTTGGGCATCCGAGAGTCACTTGGAGGAGATCATATGAAGTGAAAACGAGAGTATAAGGGCAGTCACAGAGTCATATGAATGTGATTTCAGAAAGCTGATTGCAATGAGGATATGTAGCCGAAATCCTATATTCCACTAGGAACGCAAGGAATGAATAGTAGTAGTAGTAGTAATTCGTGTGCTACAGTAAGACTCTAAAACGAAATCAGTGATTTTCAATACGGAAAATACAGTAAGATACTATATTTAATGTTTACAAATCGCTCATAATCAGAAGAACAAAGTGTAAACTGAAATTATGGCTGTTTGAAATCTTCATAGTCAAGTCCATTAAAAATGAATTAAATTTGAGAATTATATCTTCTCATGGTTTAATAATTTCACTTCGTCCTACTATCCAACAAAATTACACTGATCAAAAAGCAGCTGCATAACTTCAACTTAGTCACAGACAAAATAAAATAAAATTTTCATTTTTTAAATCGTTTTCATACCGAAGTATCTTTAAATAAAAAATCTATCATATAAATATCTAACTAACAGAATCTTCGAAGTGAGAAACACTGACATGCAAAATAAATCACCAAAACAGCCTCAATTTCAATCCAACTCATCTACTGGATACAGAAACGAACAATCACATTGGCTAGTCACGCGAAAATAACCAGTGTCACATGTCTATCCCATTGCAGTCCTGCAGGAGACCAGTATTCACTCCTAATTATTCAGTAGTAACGTCTCTCATCGCAACATTGTTTAAAGTGGATTCACATCTCTGAGGAAGCACCAGCTTTATCGTGGTTCCAAGGGTGTCTTGCTGACGAGTGCCACCAAGCACGAAATCCAAGTCCACGACCTTCTGCCAACTCTTCTCCTCCCACCTAAAATCATATACATCGCTGCTGCAAGTAATTCTCCGGTAATATTTAGGCGGTAAAAATAAATACATCAAAGCTAACCGAGTTCTGAAGTTGTTGTGTTCTTACTTCATCATATTAACCGTGCATTTCTAAAGAAATGTACGTTAACCCAAATGTTTGCTTTACAACTTCATAGTAATTATAAAATGACTAATTATGCATAAAGCGCACGAAATGTCCATCCATTATATATTCAAGCTCGTGCGTATTATTGTATCCCACCTTATTGTTGATTATGGCTCTACTCTACAGAATTTATGAGCTAATTCTACAGCAGTGTTGTAGTTAATGATTTTTATTTTACTTTCATGCTATCTTTATGTTCTTAAACTGGTTCCCCAAAGTAGCGATCAATAAATGGTAATTTATTTTTGCTTTGAAGAAAAACATAATTTTGGAACGATTGATAATTGTATTTTCTATTTAGTCAGCTATGTTTTGGCCAGCATCAAAGTTCCTGAAAGTGTATCTAGATTACAGAATGATTTGTGTAGGCTGGTAAAGTTAATTATCTAGCATGCAGTTTATTAATGCTTTAGGCAATGGATTTTGATAGACTGGAAGCAAATGCTAATAGTGTTCATCAGAAATGCATACCACTGTGACTAATAAATAAGTATGAAATGGACTTATATGCATACAAGGATAATCACAGGCATAGTTACATGTGATTTACTTATTATAACATAGTTAATCTCACTAGTTTTATTTTATATTAGCAAACACGATCACTATGTTGACATAAAAAAAGGACTTTAAAATTCATTTTGGTGATTTTCAGTGTAATTTTCATCAAGAGTAAACACTAGTCAGGATGACAACAGAAATAAGAAATTGCTAGGCAGCCTTTTTTATTTCCATTTGGAATTTTCACGTGTGTGTACCTAAAATACAATGATAGACTGAGTCAACTACCCATAAGTATCAGAGCAAAATCGTTCTGCTGACCTATGAGATTTTTATACATCTTGAAAACTCCATCTTACCGGTATTCAAAATATGTGTTGATATCCATATAAATTCTCAGTGATATTAAATTATACCCCCGAAAAATACCACTTTGAATGAGCTCCAACGGGATACAAGGCAAAACGAAGCATTTATGATACAATAGGTCATACATACTAGCATAAAACAATGGAGATGCTATTATGTATCTCTAACTCTGAAGCCTGTTACATAGACGTGACTGCCATAAGATAGCGAAACTTGTTAACTGAAACTTGTGAATTTACGGGTATGCCTTTACATCACTCTAAATTCTAAGTTGGGTTATGGCACATCGGTTGATTTCCACTCTGACTGATATCCAGATGTGATAAAACTTTACAAATCTAAAATTATTGCGGCATATTTCAGCTGAGTAAGTCACAAGAATACTGAACGCATCCATTGATTTTTGCATAGGGTAATAAAATAGATTTTCGACTAGAGAGTGATTCATGTAGTCAGTAGGAGAAGAATAAATGGGCTAGATATTTTCTCAGCGGCTTTCACACTTTCATAAATGTGGGTCTTTTTTCATATTCTATTAAATTCCTTGACGGTCTGCTACAGTTGACTTTTATCAAATATTTTGTGCTATTTTACATTTAAGAATTCCCAACTTATTTTAAGCATTAGTCACATGTAAAAAGTTTTGTCTGAGCACTATCGTAATGAACGCTAACTATCATTTTACCCGAACACGAAATGATTAATGTTTGACCAATAAATTTTTTGTCACTCTTCATTCTCACACTGTTCAATCAGTCACAAATAGTGCCATTTCTAGGCTTGAGAATAGACCGAATAATCGCGCATGGTACAGGTAAACACACAAATAAAGTCCTCAACGCTTTATCATGGTGAAATAAGTGATACTGATGGAGATATCGCATAGCGTTGCGAAGGAAACCTGTGTGGAAGGACACTGAAACTCTGTTAAATTGACCTCAGAACTGTTTACCAGATAGCCAGGTCAACACAGATGGGATTAATGAAAGATATTGAAGGGAATCCACTTAATAAATAGAGAAACAACGGAGATATATCACTTCAAAGAACCGTTCACTCGTTCATCACCCGCAACTAGTCAGGAAATATCACTAACAGTCAGGAAACTGCTAGTAGACACCAATCCTTCGACCAAAGCAGAATTCTTGAATGCCACAAAGTTACCGGAAGCCAGGAAGGCGGCAGGATCAGATGGAATTCCCCTGGAAGCACTGAAAGCTCACGCCGCTGTTACGAAAGGTTTGGAAGTAACGAAAGGTACCTATTGCTTTGAAGAAAGGTCACTTCGTCTAACCACCGAAGAAAAATTGGAGCGAAATCATGCTCCAGTCTACACCAAGTAAAATGTTAAGTCAAGTCATCCTGGAGTGACTGGAACATGCTGTGGCTGCAGAAGTCCGCCCCGGACAAGCTGGATCCAGAAAAAGGAAATAATGTGCGGATCAAATAGCAACGCTACACTTCACAAATCGAACGGAGCGTAGAATCGCAGTCAAATCTTTTCCCCAGCTTCGTTGACCTTGAAATAGCCTTCGAAGGTGTAGACTGTGAAGTGATTCGGAAACTATTTCAGCACTAAGGAGCGTCACAAACCCTTATCAATTTTATTCAGCAGCTATAATAATGATGCCAAGTGTCAACTGATTCACACTGAGAAACTCACCGATATATCTTAAGTAAGAGCAGACTGTCACCAACGATATACCTGATTATGGTGGATAGATCTTGTGGCAGACTGTGGGGAGCAAGAAGGCAGGAATATGAAGATCTGGACTTCAAGGAAGATTTGTGTCTAATGTTAAACGAGTGTGTACCTACAGACCAAAACCAAAGACAGGACTTCAAGTGAACATAGAGAAGACAGGAGTAATGAAGATGATGAATTATATATATGGCTGTATTTTGACCACTATTTTTCTGAATAAAATAGTTACTAATTGTGCTGAAAAGTTATTAATGAATGAATGTTATGTGAATCACTTTTCTCATTTACGCATTATCGGGAAACCCGTCACCAAGTGATTAATTCACTGTGAGCATCCAGATTCAATGCTACAATGAATATCCTCTATGCACTAGATACTGCTATCCTGCTGATTTTGCCACGTTTTATATCGTATTTTTCCATTCAAGTGGCTTTTCTCATTTTCGATTTTGTGTGTTCAGGCACTTAAAAATGCTAGACTGACTAATTTCGAAAGCTGTTAGAAACTATTAGGAGGAGAGTCATTGAAGCAGATAAGCAATGAATTGACATTTTTTAGACGTAATATACAAACATATTTAAGACAACTCAGTCGGAAAATAAGTTAAGTTGAATCATGTATGCAGACAAAACGAAGATCACAAGACAATTAAGCAAAGATATTTTACAAATCACTGGTCAAGCTCTTGTGGTTAGTCAGTCAATAGAAAACACTACTGTCACAGTAACCAGTTACAGAGTGACAGTATTAGACACTTTTATTTTTTGTCGAATAGGCCGTCAACCTAAATCATTTTTACCAGTGTAAGCAAGTAAAACGATTAGCCAGAAGAATATCCTTTCTCACTAAGAAATAACATGCTGGTAATTACGTCTAACATAACAAAAAAATTTTTTTTTGACAAAGAATTCAACCTGCAGAACAACTAATTTTGAATACCTGCATCTTAAATTATAAGTATTCGACATAACGGCACATCGATTCCTTGACAAACGGTCATCAGTTAGACAGTCAGAGAGAATTGGCGTTTACTAAATAGCTATCTCGTCCTGTTCTGGGATTCTACACCAGTTTACAGCAGGTGTTTCTATTTAGCACAAGAGTTTATAGTTTGCACTTCTATCGTGAACAATTTAGCACAACTGGTGTGATTTGTATCAAATAGTGACCACAGTTTTCACTGTTTCTGAACAATAACTGAATATTTAAATGTTAACTTGATGTTGTAACATAATGTGTTACATGAAATGGTGTTAGTTATAAGGTACACTTAGGTCCACGTCATCCTTCTAATGTATTTACAACACTACAGAACAATAATTACGCAATTCGGTTCAACACAGAGTAAAAGTTTAAGCCCTTTTATTAAGCGTAATTATGGTTGATCAGCATATATAGAGGTTGCTAATTTTTTTCACGATGTAAATATATTTTGAAAATCTTTTTTAGTCAGCTTTGTAATTATTTAAATTTTAAACTAATCAACGATTAGAAAGGTGAACTGTTTCAGTGACCAGTCGCCTGTCTGTGTCAATGTCTTCAGAAGAATTAGAAGAAAAAAAGTGGATGTTTCCCTAAGGATAAAGGTTTATGCACGAAATGTTTTCAGTATTTCAATGGAATGGTTAGAGATTCTGAGTTCAATTAGTAAACTTTTTAAACCGAAATCGTTTTATGTGTGTCCTACCGTGTTCGGCATGAATTTATAAGATATACTGGTGTTTTCCACCCGCTATAAAACGTATTTGTGAAGTCAAATGAACAGCTTTTAAAGTTATCATGAATAAATTCATAGTTTGAACAAAACAAAAAAGTCTGAGGTCTTTCATATCTCCTTCCTAGTCACGAAATTATTCACATTAAAGAAAGTCTGTTTTATGAGGCGTCTATAAACCTACATTACTAAACATCTTTTGAAGACAAACTTGCTCAATAATCCCTAGTTCATAAGAAAAGGAAACTCAAAGAAAACTCTAAGGTTAACATTCCTTGTTCAAGGGAAGATGGATAAGTAGACAGCTAGTTTCATAAACAACTAGATTAAGATTCACTAATTAATATTCTTGGTAAAATCACGTATTAGTTCCTCAAAGAAGATATTACTTTGGAATGTAGAAATATGTCTGCTAAAAGCCATCCCAACATAGTTGGTTTATTAAATTTACTTACGGAATTATTTTCAAGGTGAAGACAAAAGCTTATTTATTTACTTTGTTTGGTAATCTTGACAGTTCATTGGAATAAGTAGACTGAGGCAGTTGGATCAACTTATTTGAACAATCCACTGATTTGAAGAAAACGTGAATAAATTAATTAAATTGTTTTAAGTTGTACATTTAAGATTTGAACAGTGCTGAAGTTTAATCACTAGAGATCGGTAACAATCACTGCCTTGTCATATTTCAGGTACTATTTTCAAGTTGGCTTTTGATTTCTAAATGCTCAAATGTGCTTTGCTGTTTATTTGGGCTTTCAAGTGTACGTTAGGTCAGATATTCCTACACAGTTAATTGGGGATCAGATTACCGTTAATTACCGTACACCCTTCAAATTTATTGTTGAAGAGCTAGTGAAAAACAACTGTTATGTCTTTTTCTGAACACCTCATGAGTCAAATCGTCCAACTCCGCATTGTCTATTACCCTATGAATTTCTCAAGTATAACTATTATCGGTTTACTGCTTAAGCCATTACAGTATTACCAGAAATCAGAAATTTGTATTCTAAAGTGTCTGGCGATAGTAATTTTAGCCTAAGTAGTTGATCACAGTCCACTGAAATAGGTAACCCTAATATTAACACAAAGATGCAGTCCCATCTTATTCAGGTAGATAATCTCATGTTCTTCGATTAATTGACTTTAAGATACGCAACAAAATAATCAGTTCATTAAAGAGATACAACAGGTTATTAGTAATATGGTCAACATCAGACATGAAGACATCATTTCCAAATCTTTATCTACTGGGAATGTTCAACATCGAAATGTATCTACTGAGTGCGGACTGACCCTCAGCAGTATTTCAGTTTATGTCAGTGACTAAAGAAAACTGTTTATTTGTTTATGTAATGAGTTTGATTTAATTTTCGTGCTGCACAGACAATATATACCTAACTGCATTTTAATCAGAAAATAAGTTAAATCAGATAAAACTGTTATCAGAATTTGGTAACAATGGCAATTCTTATTTCTTATAAGACGGAGATTTGTGAAAAAAATAAAAGTTGAAAAACTTTTGTAAGCTTTTTTTTGAAACAGAATCTCTGCCTAATTGGAGATAATTACAAAGTGCAAGCACACTTCCAGTTCATTTCATTTTGACGACTTTCGAGGGAATGATTCGATGGATGGATTAAATACCAACAGATGGTGTGATGATGAATTTAAAAGAAATCACATGTCCCAGTTTCTTCTCTTCAAAGTTCAAGACATTGAAGACAGATCGCTTAACTAGTAATAGCAGCTGAACCAGTCAACAGTAAGTAATACAGAAAATAGTAACAAAATATCTAAGGAATAATTCACTCCATCTTACAGCGTCACTATACATTTAGTGAAGACAAAATTTAACAGTAAACAAATAAAATTAGAACGATTTTATGGCGCAGCATTTACAGCTGCTGAAATATAAAGAAATGCAAAGTACTTTTTAAAAATATCATTAAACGGATTTATTACCGAGACTGTGATGACTAAACAGAATGCCATACTGTGCTAAAATGTGTTTGTAACACCCAGTAAAATTATCTCACTTTTGTGTATGTGATTACAAACACTTTTTGCGACATAAACCTTAAGTTATGTGTATCTACCCAAATGTTTTATAACTTAACAAATGTATTATTGTGATAAAATTATTCATTTCTATTCATTTTACTAAAAGTAACTATTTTTTAACAGATGGCTCAGTGATAATTACAAGGCAAGAAAAATAAATATCACAGTCGTAGAAAGTCAGTGTCCGGAAGCTGCATTTTACTGTTTAATTTATGCTTCAGCTCCTCATTTAGTCAATGTTTATTTCTAAAATTTGAAGGTTAATCAACTCAATTATTGGAAAAGCTAGACCAATAAATGTTTGTCTAATCGTCCATGAAATTTTATATATTTTTATTCTGAGAATCTGGTGTGTCTCCACAGGGTTATGCAGACATAATTGCAAGGAAGGATAATGAGCATTAGGTTTAAACTGAGGACTTTCAGTCTGCTTTACTAACTATTATCTTCTATGTGTATCTACCAGTTTGTCTGCAGCTGCGGAGCCAGCTACATTGGGCGTACAATTAGGCAGGTTCATCATCGTATTTCCGAACATCATCCATCATGGTTAAGCAAGGGACAAACAAGATCTATTCGTAGTTCTATTTTAGCACACCTTGTTGATACTGAGCACAAAGTTGATGTTAATACTGCATTTAAAATTATTTATCGCATTCCGACTAATCTTAACTTTGCTCTACGAGTTCGTCTTCTACAGACAGCTGAAACAATAGGAATTCACCTGAAGAAGCCAAGCCTATGTGTACAGAAGAAATATGTACAGCCACTTTCCTTACCGTGGCCATCGTTACAAGAATGCATAAACAGGACTAAGTTGCCCCCTCCCCCTAAACCCATAAAATTATAATTGTCCAAATTATTTTATTTTTATTTTCACCACTTCATCTTTAATTACGTGTTATTCTTGTAAAATTAATTTATTCTAACCATTTCTACTTTTTAAATGTGTATTGATTTTCTTCGTCAATTATCAACCCATTGACATTTTCACATTGTTTAATTATTGTTAACAAACATATCGCCACTTGATTGGTAAACTGTTGTGTATTATAATAAAAATGCTTTATATATTAGAGTAGAGCCAGAGATGAGGATCTAATTGAAAAGTAAATATTTCTTCGCTCAATCTTTCTGTTTTCCAAATGTCTAAATGGGGATTTTTTTTTCTATATTATCTAAGTGTCAAATTACTAGATTGAGATTAGACTGACTTTTCAGACAGAGACTTGTTAAAACAAGGTTTGTACTCATTTTTAAATGGCAAAATACTATGGTGTAAGTAAATGACAATTTGTTGTCCAATAAATACCTCATAAAGAATACCTGATGACAACTTCTTAAGTTTAAAATCTGGATACGTATTCAGTAATAATTGTAAATTTTCATCTAATGTGAAGAACGCTAGCCTGTAAAACAAGGAACAGTATTATAAACTGAATGTATTAATCCATCTCTTAAGTGTCATTAGCATCACTTTTTCACTTTTCTATTAACTGTAGTAAAGTAGAACAGATGGATATCAACAGAGAAAGAAAACCTCTCGAAACAAATAATCATTTTCTACGTCATCTGGAGAGATGGTTAATAAACCCGGTTAGAATTGTAAAATCTAGCTTCATGATATTAGGTGGTTGGAGGCAATCAACAGGAAGCCTTGGATCTAGGTTTCGTGCTAGTTGGCACTGGTCAGCAAGGCATATCTGTATCCTTGAAGGGACTCATGTCCCTTCTGAGATTCGAACCTGCGTCATCCAGTGCTGCAGTCAGAGAAGTCACCACTGAGCTATTCGGGCTCGTGACTGACCTCCTGTAGGACTGTATTGGATACTTTGATTGAACACTAGTTACTAGTATCCAATACAGTCCTACAGGAGGTAAGTCGCGAGCCCGAATAGCTCAGTGGTAAAGTTGATATAAGGATAAAACTTGGGCACTGTGGTAGAGTTGTGCGTTTCGATGGCACAGCGGCAGAATGCTCTCCAACCACGCCTCATTAGGCTCAGGGCTCGATCCCCGGCCGACGTACTCCTTTACCTCGCTAAGCCAGTAATAAGACTGGAAAAGAGGTAAGGTTGGGCATGAGGCTAGCAATCCCATCCCTTAAAAATAAACACCGCTGCTACCGAAACTTAGAATCTTTAGATTGAAGCCCTATGTTCCACTGGGAAAGTGAAGGAATAACAAAAACTGTGGATAAAATTTTATTTTGATAAAATCATAAAGTGTTAAACAGTAACATTTACTGATGACGTTTCGAGAACAAAGTATTGCTGATAAACATACCAAGGTACTCACACAACTTTCTTGCCTCATTTATATACATGAGTAGAAATTGATTAGACTTTTGAATAACATCAACATAAGATAAAGTACATTCGGAAATAGTATTAGTGTTATCAATAAAATACTAGATGGAAAATAAGATGTTTTTGTTAGAATTTTATAATGTGAATTGAATACATTTTAAAATTATTTATTATCCTCTCATTTGACTGGTAATAATATCTTCCATATCTCTGTTATTTTCGTTGAGTCATTTCTGTTGCATGTGTTGGATGTAGACTCAATGAACCAGGATTCGGTAGTCAATCTCTCTCTCCACCTGCCTACCTATATCTTTTTTTAGAATTCTGACTCTCCCCCACCCTGTTGTGTGTTTGTGTATTAATGCATGCAGTGCGGTTGCTGAGCTTTTATCTAAATTGCTTATCTTTACAGGTGAAGTCAATCATTCTAACCTTGGCTAAATTTTTATGTTCCGACAATCTGACTACCCCCGACCTACTAGTTTGACCCACGTAGTTGACCTCGCAGTCGTTGCAAGGTATTTTGTAAATTATGTTATTTTGCTTAATTGGGTACACCGGGTCTTTCAGCCTACATAGCTCGTCTCTGAGTGAGTTTGTAGGTTTGAATGCCACTCTAATTCCTGCTTAATTGAGAAGGCTACGTATGGTCTCATATGTCCCCTCCTAAAATGGTAAAACTGTAGATGCCTTATATTTTTTCTTATTTATGTTATCATTATTAGTTTCACCATTATTTTTATTTTGCTTTTGACATTTTCTGATATTCTTAATGAATTTTATAGTATAGTTATTCAACACCAACTCTTCCCGTATCTGTTTCATTTCATCGTTTAGGTTTTTTGTTGTACTACTTTGTGCTATTGCTCAGTTTGTTAGACACTTAACTAAGCCAACCTTTACAGATTAGGGACGAGATGAAATAAAGTCTAAGTATCTATTAGCAGAATGCGTTGGCTTTTTATAAGCGCTAGTGTGCAGTTAACCTTACTCTGTTCGTTTTATTTTAGTCTCACAAATCTAATTCTCCTTGTTCATTTTCCGTTTCAAATGTGAATTTTATTCCCTTTACTAGTGAGTTTATATGTGTCAAGAAGCTAGAGATGTGTTCTGTTTTTAACACTGTGAAAGTGTCATCCACATATCTCCACCATATCTTTGGATTAGTATTAAATGTGTTAAGAGCAATATTTTCCCAGCTATCCATAAAGATATATGCTGCGATAGGGGATATTGGTGATCCCATCGCTACACCTTCTGTTTGCTTATATATTAAGCCCTGAAACTGAAAGACAGTAGAGGTGAGGCGTAACTGAATTCCTAAAATAATTTTCCCAATTGGCAGCTTTGTTCTATGACAAAGAACGGGATCAGAATTTATTTTTCTTTTAGCCGCTTCCAAGGCCATATTGATTGGTATATTAATGTAAAGACTAGTTATATCAAAACTAACCATTTTTTCATGATTCTCTAATTGAATGTCATTTAGTATCCTTTTCATTTCATGTGAATTAGTTAGCCTAGAGTTTGCATGATTTCTAATGGGAAATCGTATTACAGCTAAGTGTTTTGATAATTCGTATGTAGGCGTATTTCTGAAATCTACTATTGGTCTTATGTGGTAACCTGGTTTATGTATTTTTATAGTACCATATATTCTACTAGCGTTATTAGTTTTACGCATTAAATTAAACCATTAGACTCACCCAGTGACAGCTCCATACTGCGTATTAAATCCACTGTAAATTTCTTATTCTTATTCATTATTGTATCTGCAGGCTTCTTAATTTCCTCATATGGACCAGTTTCAATATGCCTAGTGATTTTCTTTATATAATCAGATTTAACCAAAACTACTGTAGAGTTTCCTCTATGAGCTTTTGTGATGACGATATTTTTATCCCTTTTAAGATTAATTAGAGCGAATCTTTCCGATTTTGTTAAGTTTGACTGTACCTCCTTTTGTTTCTTAAGAGTTAATGTACATTTAGTTCTAAACTCTTCTGCTATTGTCTTATCTATTGAACTTAATGCTACTTCTATGTTAGGGATGACATCTTCTGGTAACGTCTCTAACTGCAGCACTGGGTGACGCAGGTTCGAATCTCAGAAGGGACATGAGTCCCTTCAAGGTTACAGATATGCCTTGCTAACCAGTGCCAACTAGCACGAAACCTAGGTCCAAGGCTTCCTGCTGATTGCCTCCTACCCCTTAATATCATCAAATCAATGTGCGCCGTGAAGGCGAGCTACCTAGAATGGTGGCCACGTTGCAAACCGGACTGATAGAATTTAATCTGCACCAAACAAAGAACTAGACACATCACACTAGCTACTAGTGTTCAATCAGAGCATCTATCTTCATGTTGAAATCAAAATCTATGAGGACACTGAAAGCATTGCAATCAAACCACCCAGCTTAGAAAACGCAGCTACACTAATACCATCCACGTGAGCTGCGAATTCTATCCACAAAATATTGATCGATTCTAAATTAACAGACGAATAAAATCACATGCAGATTGGATTTTTTCAGTAAAAATTTAGAATCATGGTTTTGTTTTGCCTAACTCTACTACACGCTGACAGGTAAGTGAAATTCAGTATAAAAGTGGTTCACAGTACAACACAGATATTTATCACCATGCACGTGCACTCGAAAACTGGTCTTTAGGCTAATTTTCTCTCAACAAGGTGGGTTAACACAAAAGTCCAGCGTTTACTAATAATTATTAACAGAAGGAGAATGAGACTTTATACCTGATTATTTAAGAAAAGAAACAGTGTGGATTATACAGATCGACTGAATGTCATCACTATTATTAGTAATCATTAGATTAGTAATTACTGGAGAGTTTGATATTCTTCAGAGTGACTATACGTTATATGTGTTTTTTAATGACATCATGTTGCATGTGACTGGATCTGACGAAAGGAATGTTCAATAAAATTTCGTCATTATTGGTTTCAGAATTTAGGTGTTGCTTGATAATTCAAGAAAGTAGCAAAAATATCCATTCTGTGCCATACCTAACGATGCGAATCGTGTAAATGAAAACAATAGTGAAAATATACGAAAAATGAAAGACACCAATTGTATAACAAATCTTGGACAGCTGATTCAAACATATATGCCTTCTGAAAATATAAATCATATTGTATTCACGGTATCTTTCCTAGAACATAATATTGTTCCTATTGTTTCCATGATACATACACTTTTAATTTCATTCGACACCAGCTTCATCTTAGTTTATATCTATACATACTGAAGATTGAAAACTCAATGTTTCCTAACTTCATTATATGAGCCACAGATTTCCTTATGAACCACAATATTCACATAATACAAGTTTATTAAATCAGAGGGTTGTAAAAGATTAAATACATCGTGGTTACCTTACCAAATGATATGAAGTTAAAATAAGTTCACCTTAGCCTAAATGAGCTGAATAAAACTCGTGAGAGTATCTTTGAAAGATCATTAAACAATGCCAAACCCTGGCAGAATAAACTGAAAACGGGAGTGAATTTAGTTAATACAATATTCTACTTCTGATGATGCAGTTGGATAAGACACTGGGAAAAATAAAGTGCTTTATATTTCATCTAATTTCCAACAAGCATTCACAAGTAACTTTAGTCATCTGATGAGAGTTTATTTGTCTTAATTTACATATATTGTCACATAATTAGTGGAAAAACATCGAAAAAAGAATAGGTTTCACATGAAAGAATAAATAGAGTAGTAATGAATGATTGTTAGCATGCAACCAAATAAAGTATAAAGAGGAACACTTAGATCAGCGATGAGAATCCGATCACCATAAAGTAAACAACCGATTTCGTCGTGAAATCATGGAGAAGATATGTAGCTCCGTTGGATAATATCGAATTAGTTGTGTTCTCTGAGTTGGCTGATTTAATTGTGAAGCCTTCGTCGTCCTTCTAGACAACATCTTCAGCGCAGGTTCTAGTATGAAATGAACTTATTTGATCACTCTATGAATGATCTAATTGTATCTCCTGGCAACCACTGTCGTGACTTGTTTGTATCTTAATTTGCATCTCTATTGATCACTTCTATTGTCTTGGAATTTGAAATTTCTTGTCATGTGATTTACTTTTTATTAGCTGGTAACTTTGGTCCATAGTAATGTGCTTGTTAATTGTTAATTCACTTGAGTATCAGGCTTCTAGGAATTCCCTGGCACTTTTGGTGTTTCCTCTGTTTGGAATTTCTACATTATCCCAATCAAATTGATGTCTATAATTATCCACATGCATTGATATGAAAGAATATATATCGTATCTTTTTACAGTCATTTTATTTTCTTGGATTTGGGTTCGAAGGGGACGCCCGGTTTGGCTGACGTAATGTTTATTGTAGTTCATGCAGTTTATTTTGTAAATGGTATTAATTTTATCTTCTTTTTCTGCTGGATCTTTTAGTCTGTACAATATCGAATGAAGTGATTATGCTGGTTTGTATGCTATATCTATTTCAAACGGTCATAATATTCTAGCTGTTATTTCAGAAGTGATTTTTTTATATATGGTGGGATGAATTTTCTTGTGGTCTTTGATGTTGGCTTGTTATTGGTGTTATGACTCGAGTTTAAGCACTTTTTGCTGAAATTGTGACGGTATCCATTCTTTTTGAAGACTGTTGGTAGGTTTTTTCCTCCATTCTCCTCAGTGCCGGAGTGCTACAGTGTGTTTGAACAACTTTAAACAATGTCTGAACACAGTTTCTTTTGTGGGTGATTGATTTATTACCATTATAGTTCATTATTTGGTCTGTATGCGTTGATTTTCTGTATACTTGTGTTTATAAATTTCCTGTGTTAGTTCTCTTCATTAAGTAAGACACCTAGGAATGGAATTTTGTTACCTAATTCTTCTTTTCTTGTGAATTTAATGTCTTCAAATATGTTGTTTACTAATTTGTGGGTATATTCCAAATTATTTCTTTTAATTGTTACAAATGTGTCGCTAATGCAACGTATCCCAGCGTGATTCGGATGATGTAGAAATTCCAAACAGAGGAAACACCAAAAGTGCCAGGGAATTCCTAGAAGCCTGATACTCAAGTGAATTAACAATTAACAAGCACATTACTATGGACCAAAGTTACCAGCTAATAAAAAGTAAATCACATGACAAGAAATTTCAAATTCCAAGACAATAGAAGTGATCAATAGAGATGCAAATTAAGATACAAACAAGTCACGACAGTGGTTGCCAGGAGATACAATTAGATCATTCATAGAGAAATCAAATAAGTTCATTTCATACTAGAACCTGCGCTGAAGATGTTGTCTAGAAGGACGACGAAGGCTTCACAATTAAATCAGCCAACTCAGAGAACACAACTAATTTTGTATGTTGTCTTATTAACTTCGGAAAAACTTTTATAATAGATACCCTTTTTAAGTTCAGTGAAATGAACTGACACTGATAAAGCCATCTTATGAAGCAAGTAAGCAATTTACAAATCTGGTCAGAATCTTTTGTCTTCATACTCAAAATTGTCTGAAATGATCCTTTTACATTCCTTACAGAGAACGCAAAAGGTTTAGAAGTCTGCATAGATTGAAACTATAAGTATAAAATTAGGGTAAACTGTAATTTGTAATATTATTTTTAAGTATTATCTAACTAGATATGATTTAAAGTATATTGTTGTTATACATGTGCATAAACTGACAAGTTCATAAAGCTCCACTTCCTGGACGTGAATTATACTGGACATGCACACAATGCATTCTGATTATTGTCTTAGAATGACAGTTTCATTCTTTTGTTAACAAATAGAAAGTTGATACAATCTGTTTGAAAATATTATGCAATCTATGTAACATTTGTAGATAAGATCAAATGTGTCTTTGTTTTCTTTGGATAAGGTAACAATTTTGTGTAGATTTAATGAATCAGTAACATGCTATATAACTAAACAAAATATTTTTAAGTGCACACATAGATGTACACTGACGCACGTAAAGACCCTGTATAGTTTAATAATTATTGATGAAGAATATCAATTAACGCAAATTTGTCACATTTGTTAGAATATCAGATTCATTTTCAATTAAACAACATACCTAAGTCAGTTTGACGTTTCAAAAATTTTTAAAACAAATTAATTCATTGATAACAATAAAGTAAGCTAGAGATAATATTTAGTGGTTTCAGTCAGCTTGAAGTGTATGCCTTTCCAGTAATTTTTTTCAAAAATTAAGCTCAAATGTAGACAAATTTCATTTAAGCAACACATATCACTTTTAGAAACCATTTGCAAACGAAATGTGTGATTCGATCGTCTTTATGATCGATTTTCAAAGAATGAGTCGTTTAATTCTAGAGAATTCACTTCATCTTGACGAAATTTTTTAGTTTATAAAAACTTACATAAAATCAGTGTTCTAGAATGTTACTTAATTGTGTTATCTCCAGACAATTTCTAAGGGGAATTAACCTTAAACCAAAACTAAATAGCTTAAATCTATTCATTCCATGACGAGTCCTATAGGCTAACCTGCAGCATCTAGTACCTAGACGAAGGAAAGAAAACTACCTGATTATCCCTTGTGATATTATGTACAACCGATAGATTTCGACGAGGAATGAAGACTGGACACCAACACTAGCTAACATTAGATGATCTAATCGCCTTTAAGTGTGCATACTGTAGTGTTAGAATAACACTGTGTTCTTCTATTAATATTTTTAAACATATTATTGAAAGAACTTTACATTGGCTTCTTATTATATATTGTTTTGTAAAATAATCTCCTCAAACAAAAATCAGCTCTTCTGAATTCAAGTGAAATCACACGTAGGCCTAAAAATCACCTGCTAGTAAAACGAACAATAAGCATTAACGCATATTTCAATAAGGCATCTACAAAATGTTTCATGTCCAGTCATCTGACCTATTGACTAACTGTGTATAAATCTCTTGGTCAGTTATAATATTAATTAGAAAAAAATGTTTACTACAGAAAACAGACTTAAAGTTTAAAGAATACTAATTACCCTACCACATAGTCTTAAAACAACACGATGCATAAGAATGAAGAAAGCTCAGATGTTATAAAGATTTTATTATTTACTTCATGGGTAATTCTAATCGTAAAGATACATCATCTAGTTTGACGGAGACACAGTGTCCGTATAACACTTATCAACAAAACTGTATATCATCAACTGGTCACCGCTGCTCATGAAAGAATACAAAAAGACATCAAATTACATTAAGCTTGATAAGTGATCGACCAAGTTATTAATTTATTTCTTTGTTTTATACAAGCAAATAATATATCTTTCTAATCATAAAAAGAAAATTCACTACAACTATTTAAAGTCCCTACATTTCTGAGTTAGAAGAACATAGTTTTCACTGTGATGTAAAGACGATTTTTACTTTTAAGATTTACTCAACTCTGATTGACCGTTCTAATACTTATGTGTCATATTGTGTGGGAAGTAACAAAAATGGTATGCGCCTTTAAATTAGGACAAGTATTTCCCCCTGGATAATCGAAATCCAAGTTGTAACGTCTTGATAACCGCTGATGTTACAGATTTCTGTTACAGTGAAACAGTTAACATCATCAGTGACCACTGGATGCACTACAGCGCAATGAAGTTTGTAGACGATAAGAAAAGAACTGTAATTTTCATCAGTTCCTTATAAGTTTTCGCTACGAGGAATAATTTTCAAAGCTGTCAGTATAGCTTTGGTTTCTGTTCAAAAAGAAACCGCGTACTTGAAGTTATGTGTTCACTAAAATACTCATAAACGAACTATTTATTTCATAGTAAAGGAACAAATAAAAATACTTCAATTCGAAATTCGACCTAATATTAATATCAGCAATTTTCCTTGCATTTTTGTCAGTGTAAAATAGGCTTAATTTACTATGAAATAAATCCCTGAAACTGCTTGAATCGTATAACCCTCCAAGTGAGTTATTTCTGTATAATCTTCTGAAAACTTTGAAACTATATTTAAAGATGTAATGGTTTTCAAACTTGAACGATTTCAGAAAGATTTGACTGAAACCTTATTCACCAGTAGTAAAGTAATTTTAGTTAGTGCTTACACATCAGTGTACTTCTCTTTGATACACAGTTTGTCACTACAGTACAGCTGCATCGATAGGAGGCATTTCTTCGATAATTGTCCTTATGAAAATCCCAAATGAGTGAGTTGAGTCTAAAAATGGAGATTTGAATATTTTTGCTTGGGTCCACAGAAGGAAACTAATTCATATATTGAATTTCTGTTGTATACAGTATTGTTTATTGAAGCCGTTTAAAAGAAATTTATTTCTTTGGATTAACAGAATATGTTTGACTTCCAATTTTTCACCGTATGACGAGGTGATTACTCATATTTTATGGGTATACGTTGAAAAGCGTTCTGCACTCCATTTATCCTTTGGAGAACAAATTCCTATAGCATTTGTTTTAAAGAAACGATAACAAACAGATAAAACTACTTTTTTTAATTGACCAATATACATTAAATGAGTTTACTTCATCATGCCTTTTATTATGATCATACTGGTGTTTTTTTATGGTTTACCTCAAACAAATAAATAGTTAACTGATTTGATGGAAGAAGATAATGAGAAACATTATTCAAAGCATCGTTATCAGTTTTAGATATTCTGGTAATTTTTTTTGATGTGATTGTGTTCTCTAAGCCTTGTGGCTTGACTGCGAAGCTGTTTATGCAAACATCAACAGAATGGCAAAGATTTTTCTTGAGCAGACACAACAATGCAGTTAAGATATAGATATCTGTAGAAAGAAACAAACTCGTGACCTAGAAATAATATCAGCCGTTTGAATTTCCCAGGATATCTACACCAGTACTTAACTAAATCACTGTTCAAACAAGTTCTGTTTCGTTATTTCTTTTCCAGATGTAAAATTGCTAGAGATAATTGAAAGAAAGAACAGGGAATTCGGTAACTGTCTTGTCTCACAACTTGAATATCGAACTAACTTAGGGATAATAAATATTAATGAATAAAATGTCGGCACAGTGCATTTCATGCATCATTGCTTCGAAAGTAAGAGAAAGTGGCATGGAAATAAAATGAACATTTTCTATAACTTTGTGCGTATGTTTGCGCAGATTATTTATCCATGTTTAATACATTTATCATTTATCATTCCAATGAATTCTGCATTGTTTATTATATTGTCTAGGAGCAAAAGAGAGTAATGTTTCCTTTCACTGGTGTATTTTATCCATAGAAAATACGTATGATTCATCGCACAGGTGGCTAATATATATTTTCAGTTTTGATTATTCAGAATATCATCTTGACGTCAATGTGATGCCAAAAATGTCTTATTTATCTCATGAAATGTATTATAAGCCACAAAAGTGAATTACATTTAAACCCACTGCATTCAAAAAACTTAGATAACGTTATAAGGTAATTTTATTCCCATAAAGTAAGTGAACTTCAGTCTTAAACTGAATCAGATATGCTGTGTAATCTGCGTCTAGTCTCAAGTAATGTGATTCATTGTCTGTTTGTCACCTGGCTTTTGTGTTCATGTGTATGTCTACTTTTTAGCAATCTCGGAGTATACGAAATCTGACAGTTTTGCCTTTGTTTTAATACACATGATAATTACGGCCATCTGCTTATGAATATTCAGTTAGTATTTTATAAAAGTGAAGATCTATCAGTATTATTCTTATCAAAATGTGATGAATAATTGTGTGTGGATTGTGTGGATTTGTAAGATAGTTTTTGTGCTTGTATGAAAACGGTTACGAAATGTATTTCAAAAAGGTAATTTCACCCATCTAATGAATATTGCGGATAATTTTGCCGTAAAATCATTCAAGTTTCTAAGATTGTTGTAGAAAATTATATGGCAAATTAGATATCTTAATTCCATTCGAAAATTCCCATTGAGACATATGGAAAATGAAAACAAGTGATTCATCGAGCTCAACTCTTCTCAACGAATTTATTGTCAATCTGTACAATCGCATATCTGCGGTTTGTATACTGTTCCATTTATTACGTCAGTTGTCACTACTACTATGCTCACTTTGAATTGTCCCCGGTGTTATTTTTCACTCGTTTCACATGTCGTTCTAAATCGATTTTGTTTTGCAGCGTTAAAATATGTTATCAAATTTCACACGGTGTTACGTAAAGTTTTCATTTTCATTCTATATGTATATTTATTGGTATATTCTATGCATATATATATATATGAAACACATTTGGTAACGCTTTAAACTTCTGTTTCTCTGTTGGAAGACCTCAGGAGTTATTTGGAAATAGGTATTTACTCGTGTTTAAAGACACTGTTTCAAAATATACTACTACTGGGTTATTTTTCAAAATATCAACTCATTTAGAGTTTTATGATGCGGCTGCTAAGCAGACGTTGATACAGTTTGAGGGAGAGAGCGAGAGAGACGGACAGAACTTCCGCCAATTTATTAAGTTGAATCTTGTCAGTCAGCAGTTACAGTTACTCACTTGCTAGAGTCCCAGAGTAAAATCGCTCCTTTAAAACTTTAATTTAACTTAAGTTTCTAGTTTAAATCCATTTATCCCACATTACAAACATTTTATTATCAGGCTGCAACTGTAACAAATTACTGACTACTATATAAGTGCACTTTTTTTCCTATGTTTTGAAGTCCCGGTCGCTAGCCCTACCCCTAACCTTTCCGCTTTTCCGGGCTAGTGAACTAGTTTAATAATTTTCACTAGCATGCACCCATGGCCGTATCGGCATCAAACACAGGATGTTCAGGTTACCAGGTGAGCTCTTTGACAGCTCTTTGGCCACAACACGGAGTTCACCAAAGAGCTTGGAGCGAAGACAACCGTAATGCAGGATTATCCATAGTGACTGATGGTCTCCCTAACCGTGGTGAAGTGGATCATGAAACGAGTCGTAGGTAGTGAGAAGGTGGGCATACAGTGGATGCAGTAAAGGAAGTTCGAACATCTGGATTTCGCGGAAAATTTATGTTCATATAGTAAAAACTCGGAGATTTACAAGTGAATACCAAAATGCTGACAGACCAGGAAGCGAAAACAAAAATTTAAGAGGGTATAAACAAGACAGAGGTAATGAAGATACCTGACAAACTACAACCAGTAACAATCACCGTCAATGAGAGAAATCTAAATGAAGTCACTTCTTTCACTTGCCTGACCTTGGCAGCATAGTTTTTGGTACAGACGGCGTGGATAAAGATGTTGAGGTCAGCTACGATAGGATGGAGAAATTAGTGTGGATCTACATCACTCAACATTTGACACAAAACACCAGATCCGAATTTTCAGCATTGACGTCAAATGAGGGTTTCTAATTGGTCCAGAGACTTGACAAAGTGTATATCCAACATGCTGCAGACTTTCGTGAGCATATGTGTACTCTGGCTAGACAGTGAAGATCCGATGGCTGGTCCGAAAGGATAGGCAACTCAGAACTCTGACAGATAGCGAACCAACCAACAATCTAGCTGTCGCCCAAAAAAAGGGGATGGATGATACATGCACTGTAGAGACCATTAAGTGACATCGCGCGCCAGGATTCTGAGTGATAACCGAATGCCAATGGACATGTTGGGCTCTTACCTGAGGTTGAGAAGGTAGAGATCATGTGAACAGAAAATGGGTTTGTTACCAGTCGTGAAGCCAGCCAAATAGACCACAGGGAAGAAAATACTCTGAGGATGTACTGCTAAATGCCGATGTTTCACTTCAAATGCAATTAAAAAATAATCATTTATATGAACATCTTATCTGTCAAAACTTCATGCATAATTTTAGTCAGTGAATATATAAATCATACAGTGTCTAAAAACACTGAGATCCTCATTTCTATATCAAATATTTTAAGTTTCATGAACCAGCCTAATGCAGTTTCAACAGGCAATATGTATTGCAAATAATTTAATAAAAGACGATGTTAACGAGTATTTGAACAGTAGGGAGGATAGGTCTTTAGTTTTTCTTTTTTTCTGATGTTTCTAATTTCTGTCGTCTCATCATCAGACTGGTTGATTTTCCTCAGCACTTGTTTCAAGGAAGTTTCAATAATCGAAAGTATCAAAGCTTGGAAATCCCTGAACAACTGCAATATACACTTTTCATGATTCAAAACATCTCGCTAGTTATTATGCAATGTTGAGAACATTTAGAGAGTAATCTGTTACAAAAAGTCAAGCATCCTGTCACTCCGCGTTTTAATGTTATTTCTGTAGTTAACATTTTGATATCATTAGCTGTATTGTAACACTAAACAGATTTTCAACTGGTGGCAGGTTGGAGCTTGCACGGTTTCTTTAACAATCAACACCTACCAGGGGCTGAAATCATTGAACCTCCATTCTTATGAAAATTTCCCATCTGGAATGTAGTGAAACGGCATTTCACAAGTTATTTTCAATATTTCGCTTCAAAATCAACTTCTAAGTCGACTAATAAATGTTTGGTTTTAACTGTCTGTTGCAGCACTTATGTGATCTCTAAGAACAATTTCTCATTTCTTACAGGTGCACTTTCATTCCTTCTTGACTTCTTTTTCAACAACAGAAAAAATCTACCTGTCTGAAACGCAACAGTCTAATTTTTCAATCTGAATAGGTGACTGCAATCTCTCATTCTCCACCAGTCTTTTATTGTGTAGTAGTTAATGCACGTGGGACATCTGTGTTATTTTCATAAGAAGATAGTTCTATGTTGAAGGTAGCTGAGTGATAGGCTAAAACAGTGAAAGAATTTACTGAATCCATTTTTACACTAATTTTTGCTTCATAATTCTCACAGGCGACATGCAGTTGCACAGCAGAATTTGGTTTTATATTATTTTATAATGATAAAATAAGTGTAAGGATTGATTAAGTTTTTTTACGCCTATACAATGTGAAAGCAGTTTACTGCCAAATGGCATAATTTCACAGAACATTTATTGCCATATAATTACAGCTAAATTTGTAGTGGAAAAGATTACAGCACCATTTCTTAGGCTATTCGAAATCACTGCGTTCCCTAATTTTGTTAAAAATCCACTCAGTAAAATAAATATCGTATGTTTCAACCGCTTAGATGACTTTTTTTGATATGATTGTTATTTACAGTTTTAGCGTACAATAAATCCTTTTCTTCCAGCCCTCAGTGTATGGAGCAGCTATCTGATGAACAAATTCGAAAACATTGACAATAATAGTTACGTGCCACCATACCTTACTGAATACTAAACTAAGACAATACCTCCATTAGATTTCCGTCCATGTATCCACTGAGACATGCCAAATTTCGTCAAGTAGGTGTATTTATGAGAGTCGTTTTGTTCAACATAATTTCAGTATATGAATTATTTGTCTTCTGTAATATTTGATTATTTGTAATACCACTGATCTACTTACTTCGCTGATTTATATTTTTCTGTTGTTATACAGAAATAATTCAGCAGACGCACAAAATAACTCTGCAGTTGACATGACCATCTGTGAAATAAATGAAACATGTCACTCCAATAAACTTCCCGATGCTTATTTCCCCTTAGTAAGCACCAAACTTCTTTCCAGTTGCTGGAATTTCATATACTTTCAAAAGATAGTACATATTTGTAATATTGATTCTTAGGGTAGAAAAGCCGTTCGGCTAGTTGTCTTCTCCAGTGAATATATCCTTGTATACTTAGATTCAGTATATAGTTGACAATTTTATCACATTGCTTATGCAGGCTTCTTTTTCTTGGCTTAACACATGTGTTTATCAAAATGCTATTCGTGCAATCACACCTTTAAGCAATTACAGTGTATGGGGTAGTCAGAGTGACCTTAACTTAGAGTAGTTTAGATAGTATACTGGATTCATTCTTTATCAGCAATACCAGCATTTCCGGCTGATGGTATGTGACATGTTGCCTTGACTTGAGCTCACCGTATTATATCACGCAACTGACAAGTTACCTATCATTAACCTTTCACGTCTCGTCTTGATTGTGTAACTCAGTTTTCAATATATATGACTATTAATTTCATATGTTTGTATTTTGTTTAGACTTTGACCTCTTTGCATAAGTTACATATAAGTGAATCTTTGTTCAACAAAGACCGAGTAACTCTTAAATGTTAAAATTCCTTCGTAAATACACATAAATAACCTTTAGGCTTTCCACAGATGCAGAGAAACCAACGAAATAAATGATAACGTCATCCTATTCTGTGCAAAGATTTGTTTTTGCTTTACTTAAACAAACAACGCAAGTGGAAAAAGTTAGGTTGAGTTAATCTTCTGATTTAAGTTACTTGTAATATCGGAAAAATAATTTTTGTATCCAAACTACAATGTTATGCTTTTTAATTTGTAATCTTGAAAGAATCTCACAAAAAGACACGTGTCAAGGCAGATTTCATCACAATCCATCATTGTTTAGAAAAGCACTGAAAACCAGAGAGCACTGGACATCTATTTTATTCTACATCAGGACTCATCAGTGCTATTCAGCCACTATACCGGGATTCATGGACCTGTAAATTTCAGATGGCACATATCGTAATCTAAAGGTTCTGAAGTGAATTCCTGTGAGGTCAAAGATGTACACTTCTGAGGATTCCTAAAATGGCAAGAAACAGGTGTCCAGTACTTCCTGTTTTTACTTATTCTTTATCCAGTGTCTCTTCGTTACGAAATTCACTTGAAAACCAGTTTAATCTTCAAAAACCAGAGATTAGGAAAAAAACATATAAGAAGAGAATTTGGGCCTTATGGTAGAGTATAATTCCGTCGTGGATAATATTTATTTGATAAAATCACAGTGTTATACGGTATTATTCATCGATGATTTTTCGAGCACAATTTATTACTCATAACCGTATCAAGGCACTCAAACAACTTCCCCACTTCGTTTATATAAATAAATCAAAAATTGACTCATGAGCAATAAACTGTGCTCGAATAATCATTGGTAAATAATGCTGTATAACACTGTGGGATTTCGTCAAATAAATATACTCTGTGTTGGAATTTGGAAAAATAAATGTGACTGCAAAAGCACGTTATCGATCAGTCCAATCAGCAAACAGTCAGTGAATACAATGAAGTCTCCCAGTCCTGTAATATATAATATATATATATATATAAAGAGTGCCTTCAGTCTCTTGACAAGTGAAATTTGATTTCTTTTGGAGATGACTTCATATCCTTTTAATTTATCCGCTTACTTGATTTCAATCTTAGAACAAAAATTTCTTGCTGTCTGCGTGATCTCCTAACTTAGTATGGCTTTTGCTTGCATCCTGTGTCTCTTTCTTTAGATAACTTAACCCCCCTCACCTCATGAAGTCATGTATAAAGTGACAATAACTTAAGCCACAAGTGGTTACATTTACTGATTCCCCATTTCAACATTTTAGCACCCATAATTTATCATATTCTTTGTGCTGATGCCTCAATATTTGAAGTACGTTATTTTCTAGTTAAGAAAACTTGTGAAACAAAGTGGCAGCGTTTTCTACTGGAAATTTCGTTTTGTTTACTTTGTTCGAACTTATCATGTGGACTACGAGTGTGAAATATCTTCGATATCGAGATAATGTGACATCCCTTGTTCAGTATCACTATCAGCATCTTTAAACAATTGTCAGTTCATTTATATTATGAACAAAGTAGTATGCATAAAGACTGCTATTAACGAATTTATTATCAACCTCTACAATCATATATACGTATATATATATATATATATCTGATGTTATAAACTATATTCCTTTAGCGAAATAGGTATAAATAATAGTAGCAGTAGTAGTAATAGTAGCAGAAGCGATAATACTGTTAATTGCTACAAAATATTTGTGATTAAAATCAAAACTATGCATCAAGCAATCAAATGCATAATGTAATATATGAAATGAATTTGTAGCTTCCAAACTGACCAACTAAAGCTACTGAAGATATTAATCTATGCAACAGCTTTTACTTTGTCTTTCTAATGCATATCTAAAACGTTTTAGGGATATTTTTTTCAAAATACTGATAAAGAAATCTGTTCTGGGAACAGTACTGCAGAAATTCCCTAGTTCTGTTGCACACTATAGTAAAAAAGTTTAATAGTTGATACTTGATCGATGACGTATTCATGAAAACATTGTTGTAGTAAAACAGAAGTAACAGAATTTTAACTGCTTACTTTTACCTTTTAATCACGTGTAGACTTACTTTTAAGTCTTTTGTGTAGCAGTCTGACATTGTTTTGTTAATTGATTACAAGTTATGCAGAAGCTACAATTTAAACATAAAATATGTGTGCAAGAGCAGTTTACATTGATAGATCACTAGGGTGTAACTAATTTCGTATTTCTTGTTCTTGGTCTGCGTGTTCAATGAATTCTGCCAATCGAGTCTGAGATACGATCAACAAGTTAGTTGACTAGCCACTGAGGTCTATTTTCACTTGATATGAGGTAGTTGGAAACAATAAGCAGGTTGCATGCTTATTGACAATCTTCGGTAAGGCGTATCTGCAACGCTGAGGGAATTGATACCTCTTGTGAAGCTCGGAACTATGTCACCCAGTGCTTCAGTCAAAGACGTTGCCACTGAGTCGGTCAGACTGACAGTTAACCTCCTACAGGCCTATAATAAATACATTTATTGGTCACTAGGAAATATGCAGTTGAGATTTAATGTTTCTAATCTATGGTGTCTAACCATTCAAAAGTAAAGTGCATTCGTAGTTCACTGTGCATTGATGCCTGAGTAATATGGTGTTTCTATATGGTTTTAGCGATCGTTTTATTCTATAACATTTCTGATTCATTTAATTTTACTTTAATCTTTCATTTGGATTTTCCAGAAACAGCTAGCACTTCCAGGTTCATAATGAGAGACAGTTGCTGAGTTCATGAAGAATTCGAAAAACTCGATTCATTTTGAGGTCGTCTAGAAAGACAAAGAAAACTTCACGAATAAATCAACCAGCTCAAAGAAAGAAATAACACCAAAAACATTGACTTGAGATACAAATCTTCCATTTCATTTTAATATTCCTTCATTGTCCTACCAATAATTTTATTCACCTGTCAAACTGTACATATCAGAAATCGGTCATTCTCTTCTATATGGTGTCTTACCATATTAAAATTATATCATGACCTTACTTCTGAATTATTTTCTTTCTGTTTGCTGAAAACTTTATAACATTTTATGTCATCATGATAACACTTTGACCTTCCTTTCAATTTGAACTGGTTACGCTATCATGTCATTTCGTGTGTAGCCACGTATAGTCAAATGTGTATTTGTATAAAAATCACATCAGTGACAATAACATCAAGTCAATGAATGACTTAGTCGAACCGTTATCGAATAGTACACGCATATATTTTGAATATACTGAGAATATGAAATGCTTATAATATATGTGAAATAAAGGGAATCTATCTCATGTTAACAATGAATGTTACCTTTGTTTCCTGAGGAAGGTAATTTAAACTCTGTCATCCAAAAACATTTAAAGTTTACACTTATACCTATGGTTATCTCTTTTGTTTGTGAATAATGAAAAATTTTGTGTATTTACCCTAAAAGATAAAGTTCATAAAAATATGAGCGAAAATAATTTTCATCTACCACCTGACATTTTTTAAATTCCTTCTCGTTCCCAGTGGAACATAAGGCTTCAGGCTAGTGGCTTGAAGTTTCTGTACCAGTTGAGTTGTATTTTTACTGGATAGGGTTGCTAGCCTTATGCCTAACCTTCCCTCTTTACCAGTCTTATTAATGGCTCAGGGAGGTAAAGGAGTGAGTCGGCCGAGGATCGAATCCTGGACCACATGCGTGGTCGGCGAGCATTCTACTGCTGTGCCACAGACGCACAGCTGACATTTACTGGGTATCTAACTATCTATTTATGATACTGACAGGCAGTTTAAGTATGCACAGGTTTACATCTGGTTGTTTCCGTGATGATACTTCATTTTAGACTGTTTTTTTGGTTGGCTTATTAATTTAAAGCAAAACATACCTGTTTCATCTTATTTTTAACTTGAATTGTTGTAACAAACATTGGAATTATCTCATCTAAATTACCCAATGTTTTTAAAGGAAACTCAGTAATGTAATCTTTGTACTGTTTAGAATATAGTCATTATGATTATTATTCTGGCCTTACTTTTTCTTCAGAATAGATGCGTAGTAGTAACATTTCAGGAACTTCATTACTTCAAATGTCAGCCTTAAAAACCACATATAGGAATCGGTTGAAATATTTACTTAAAAATGCAACTGGACATTTTGATACTCATCTCTTAAAACATAATTTCAAAAAAGACATTGTAATCTTAATCTTAGTTTAACTTTTTGACTATCCACACTGTGACACAGAATCATTTAAAGGACAACGCTTCAATTACGACTAGTTGTTTATATTCATATCTAAATTTAAAAAGATGCTTGATCACTCTGATACAAGTATCAAAAATGTTCGAATACGGGTTTTTGTAAAGTGCAGCGGGAAAGGTAAACTTTTCGTAGTCTTCATTATTAATGCTGATTGGCAGAAAAGCATCACTTCACAGAATACTTTATGTGGAATATTCATATTCAAATTGAAGTATGCGCTGAAGATGTTGCCTAGTAGGGCAATGAAAGCTTCGCAAATTAACTATCCAGCTCAGAGAACACAACCACATCAAAATTATCCACCAGAGCTACAAATCTTCTCCATCATATATATATATATACTAACAACATATTTATCATAGCTTTCCGCCTGTACCACTATTCCTTTTTCCAACGTGGGAACAGAAAGTGAGACTTGACGCACATTTACGATAAAACGAAGGGGTAGACTGTCATACAACAAGTGTTCATTTATTTCACTTTACTTAAGCAAGAATATTTTCCCAAATTACTGTCATACTTTTATTTCTTTCTTGTTTAATTATCTTGTAGGAAAATTCATGAAACAAACATATTTTTGTAAAGATTAGTATATAAATTATTGCTGGAACGAATTCGCCTTACTTTTGTTTCCAGCTTCTTGGATGAGTAGGACACAAGCGGTCAATTACGATCTGAATCTCGTGTGATTTTCTATCACATGCTTACAAGAATGTTGCAATTAGATCCTAATTTTCGTTTGGCTGTTTTAAAAGTGTTTTATTGATGTTTTCACCGAGCTGTAACATCTGTTGCGGGATTTTCTATACTGAGAGCGAAAATACATTGCGATTACTTTTATCCCTACTTGTTTGTGAACAGTCTGATATGTTGACTTGGTTATAATACTGACATTCACTAGTTGAAAACTAGACTGAATCTCTGTTTTAATATTCACATCGAAAATCGCTGTTATGCTGGTATAGTGATCTTTTTAAAATTTGAAAGATGAAGACTATTTGACAAGTTCATTGTCTCTGCATTTCATACTTGTTTACTGAATTGTGGAAACATTGTCTTTTCATTAAGTGAAACTGTCATATATTCACCTAATTTACAAAGTAAACGTAGCTGTGCTAAAGCCTAATTTTGAAATATATTCACTGGCAAGAATATTTGTAACTTCATTTATAGGCCCTATATTATACAGTTAGAAATCCTTAGTAAAGACAATAAACACTGTAAGATGTACTGAATTTATTTTATTTTGTGTGCTCTTAATCATCAACATACTCTGTGGGTTCAGAATTCATGTAGTACAATGGCAACATGCACATTTATGCTATAATAGGCATGCTAACGGAAGCGACTAAGTTCATAACTTAGCTAATCAAACGAGCAAAAAAGCACGAATTGTTTTTAAGATGAGAAATTATACCACTAAACTTACTAAGAAAACAGAACATCAGTTTTACATGCTAATGATATACGAGTATGTTTAGATTTCAAAGTGGTAGCGGATCTGTTGTGAAAGAGGACAGCTAAAATCTAATAGAGATGGTATAATATTGGAGAAATAGTAAAAGAAAATGTACCAGGAACCAATATTAAAATATAATGAATCAAAATGAACTGAATAATTCTGAAGTACGAATAAGGTTCAATAGTGATATGAAAGATAATAAAGTAAATGAATAAATAGTAGATCAATAACAGAGATTAAATCATCAAGACAATGAGCACATATAAATTAGATCTTAATCCACAGATCACCACTATTTCTTTCCCAGTTTAGCAGGTTGCCATTATTCTCTCTGCTGATTACATTAGAAGCTGTCTGAGTCAATGGTGTGACCTGTATGGAGATTTGCCTATAAAATGCAATGAAACGTGAACTTCACTTCTCATAATAAGCTTTCGGCAAGGGCTTTCGTGGTAAATGTTGCTGAAAGTATAAACGAGTAAATAACTGTTATACAAAGGAGTCTACTATCGTTGCCTTTGAGTGGTAGTTTAATGAGCACTTTATTTCTGTTATGTTACTTTCAACCAATTTTCTATTTGTAGATTTAATATACTTTTCAGTTACCTTCGAAAGATATACATTATCAATCAAGATTTCAGAGCTTAGAGTACCTTGTTTTTGATGAAATTAACTTTTAACTAAACTTCTTTTATAGGAAACGTGGCAAAGTTACCGAAGGGAAGTTACTGAACAAGTGGGCTCATGATAAAGCCTTCATTACCTTTAAAAATGATTATTCTACTCAAGATTTCATATCCGCATATTGGAAGCGTGAAGGGCCTCAATGAAATCAACTTTGTTGCAACAGTTCATTAAATAAGTGATTGATGATCTTTTAAATTTACGGTATCACGTCTATATTGTAGGTAACAAAAATCAATGAATCATCTTCAAGTTCTAAAAGTATCAAATCAAATTTATTAAATATGCGTTAAGTACAGATTCATAGCCTTTATTGTGGAGACAATTTGATGGCAATTGCAAAAACACTGTCAAATGAATGGTAGCTGAAGTATATCATAAAATATTTATGACGAATTTATGTGACGTAAAAAACACTACATATTAGTCAGTTAACTCCTTTCTTCAGCGTGTCCGTAGTAATATTATTTACTAATGTTACGTACAACATAACGTGAATATATCAGAAATACACGTGTGTTTAGAAATACTGTCACTGAACTTTTATTATACTGGACTTTGAAAACAGAAAGTGCCCCATGTATTCTGTGTCCCACCTAGTCACTTGTCTACCATGAGTATTTGTTCACTTTTTTAGATTCCAAGCAAACTTAAGTTTAATTTAGTTTTCGCACTACAGTCTTTCCGCAATTTTTTAGACTTTGCCTAATTTTAAAAACAAGATTGATTCTGTGCAAGGAAGCATTAACACCCGAATATTCTAGTGCTTCAACTAAGAACTAAGTTGAATCAACCTTTGTTTTAACCTCTACAAGATATTTAGCCGACAAGAATAGGTTGCATTCAAACTAACATTTTACATAATTTTCACAGTACACCTGCAGCTTAATTCTTATTCACAGGTACTCAGATTAAGTGAGAGGAGCTGGTCTTCTCAAACACTAAATCTAAAACGAAGAGAAAATATCATATGCATGTTGAATTACCCTTGCTTTGTTAGGAAGTGCTAATGATGTGACCTGTATGATACCGTATACGGGTAATTAGGGTTGAATCAAACTAGGTATACTGCTAATGAGCTTTATTTCAGAAGGGAGAAACGACCTTCCTGTGTTTAAATTACCACGACCTGGTTAGCAAGCCCTATTGGTTGATGTGAATGGTTTTCAACTACTAATATTAATCAGTGGTATTTACCATTAAGTAACCCATTTACACCCTGAGTAGTGGCAGTACATTAATATGGCGCACTCAACAGTTCTTGTGTATATTCACGAAATTTTAGTGGTTTTTCAACAGGAAATAAAAGCAAACTACTTGGCAACGACTTTTTTAAAGAAAAACTGAAAGGAAATCATATACAGGTATTCAAAAAGCTAGAAGGCACCTTCACGTATATTGAATTACTTGAAAACTAACTTGTTTTTACAATCTAACATTCAAAACAGTTCCGAATTTTATCCGAAAGGATAAATATTAAATTAGACAGCGGTTTAAAATATATTATACCCAATATAATTCTAAAATATGCAAAATAATGCGATATATCAGCCACATAACACTTCAAAGTAAAATCATGCACAAAAACAGATCTGGGCTGAGACGTACTAAATCTTATACCATTTTCTGAAAAAGAAATAAATTACTAAAAACTTAGGTAAAGTAATTTTTCTTATCTGTAGTTCATATTACAGCGTACATGCGTTAAATAAGATACATCTGATTTTTAAGCTTATGTAAGTGTTTTTTCTACATTTTGCAACTGGAAAAATGTGGAGTTGTCCGCAAATTGTTATCAGGTTCAAACCAAAAACTATGCATACCGATACCATAAGATAACTATGCTACATACAAACAAAGCTTACATTTATAATTAAGCATAAACGAAGTGCTTGGATTATTCGGATTCACCAAAGCAAAAGTTCAGGAAGAGGGCAGTAAAGTACTATGATTGGACACTAGTAACTAGTGCTATGTGTCTATTCCTTTCTTTAGTGCAGATTGAATTCTATCAGTCAGGTTTGCAATCTGCACCAAAGAAAGGACCAGACACATCGCACTACTTACTAGTGTCCAACTAAAGTATCCACTATAGTCCTGCAGGAGGTCAGTCGCTAGCCCGAATAGCTCAGTGATAACGTCTCTGACTGCAGAACTGGGTGACGCGGGTTCGAATCTCAGAAGGGACATGAGTCCCTTCAAGGTTACAGATACGCCTTGCTGACCAGTGCCAACTAGCAAGAAACCTAGGTCCAATGATTTCTGCCGATTGCCTCCAACCATTTAATATCATCAAGGCACTAAAGTATTTTAGTTAATATATGCCACAATTTTAAGGAAATAATAATTTCCACAAATTTTGTTCAAAAACTGGATTTATGCATCTTGAGAAAGGAATAACAGCAAGTCCTCTCTCAGATTTTACACTGGAACCATCAGACTCTCAGTTACAGAAAATAATCAACAAGTATATTGTCAACAATAAACAGAACGTTGGGAAGAAGGAGAGTATGCAAAACAAAAACCGTGTACAAGCTTACATGGCAAATAAGTGCTTTGTATAATTCATCTAAACTAAGGTGCTCTTTTGCTGTAGTATAGGATTTGACAGAAGTGATCACCAGCCCTTCTTAGGAATGTCAGTCCTAGGACTGGCAGACATCGTAGCAAACAATGCAATCATTCAGCGATTCATTTTCATTAGTTCGCAAAGTGCTGTTTATTCGCAGTAAAAGCCATATTGAAGCCTATCGATTTCTAGCAAATTCTTCAGCTGGAATTTGCTAAAGACAGAAATTTATCTTACAGAATTTTTCATTCAATAGGTAGAAAATAATCACTTTAAAAGATTAAAAAACAAAAACACTAACAAATGTCATGAAGTAATAAAGATAAATAATGTTGACGCTCAGACATTACGTGACAAGGAAATATTGTTGAAAAAGAAATATGAATTGTCTTGTATTCACTGTCTGCTAACAACCTTATGAAGATACATATTACATTTACATCGGGGGAAAACAAATGTTGTATACTTGACTAAATGAAAAGACGGCAAAACCTTTTTGACAACCATGCCACTACCACATTATTCAGAAGTATTTCTAACTTATTAGTAAGAACAAAACATAAAACAGTTCCCTTTATACGCCAACTTCTAGTGGTAGCGTAACTCTCCAAGCTGTGAATTTCATTGCCTTTTTTCGATGCTAGTTTAGACACCATCTTCAATACTGCTTCAGCACTGCCATTTCAATGATTGATCATGTAGATTCTTGACAATCACTCTTCGTTGAACGTGTTCGATTTTAAGAAATATTTATGCTTAATAGCTAGGTCTTCTGGAACTTATTCGGTTGGCCATACAATTGTCAGCATGCATTGTTTTTAACCTCTAAAACAGAAGAAAATTACCGAGTTTTCGATAGATCTTTTACTGATTTTATCCAACTATTGAGAAAATCGATTAATCACTTATACATACGGTTACTAATAGGAATATCTCACTCTTAATTCGTGATACCGTAGTCCAATTGATACGTATCGGGAAAAACCTTGATAAAATGTTCACATCTATTCCGTCAGAAGCTCAGTGGTACTATATTCAACAAATTAAAGATAAAACAATGTTAAATAGAAATGTATTCAGGAAACAGTAAAGTTAAAAGTGAATTTAAATTAACTGAGAAATATCTAAACATAAAGAATTAATCATACGGTATCATTGTAGTGCGACAGGGGAATTAAGTAAATGTAAATTTTCTGAGGTTATTTTATCAAGACCGAAACCATGGTCAGAAGACTGGATCATATTACATTAAAGTGTCGTTGGTATTATCAATAAATACTGCCTACATTTATAAAAAGTAGTCCCACAACTCTGTGAGGTTAACCTCAGATAAAGAAATGCAATCTTATAGTAAAAAATAGTAAAATACATGGTATAAATAGAGAGAGTGAAGTATGTATATTGCAAATGCATCTTATGCATGTATAGCAGACTGAGTAAGTTCCTGTATATGCAGTCCATTACCGTGTAATTTAAAACACATTTTTCACAGGATACATAACAATTAAGTAGTATAGGATGGGCAAAAATATCCAGGAAAATAGAAAACAAATAATTCCAAAGCTTTCAGAAGGGATTTCAAATTTGAAGTTTGTCTTTGATACAAATTTTGCTTGAGTTTACTCTTATACAATTCCTAGTGGAATGCAAATTATTGGGTTGCTTGCCATAACTTTTCATGATATGAGACGCTGGGAGACAAACAAAAAAATCCCGTACTTTATATGGGCTTCTCTTGGTTGACAGTGGTTATCAAAGTGTATCTGCATTACTGAAGAAACATATGTTCACCATGGGATTAGGTCCTACGCGAATCACTGTCGTAATCAGAGACATTAACTCTAATCCTATGGGAGTAAAATTGAAATCCTGTATAACTGATTGACGTACATCAAATAGTTGGCAAAGATATTGACTAATATCTCTGTTTAACGTAAAATGTTGATCAAAAGCTGCTGGCTAGATGTGCAGCGTGACCGGAAAGTTAACTTATTATCACTAGACACATACACTGCTTATCCTTCTAAAACCAATTTATCTACAATATCTGTCATATCAGTTAGTATGACAAGTCAGCAGCCAATTATTCAGTTCAAGCAAGTCGATGCAACTATACCAATTTGCGACATCAAACAAGAATAGGAATATAAATGTACATCTTTATGATTATGAAATTCTTTATCAGGGTTTGCAAAAATAATAATAGATTATTTGCTTTAATTATCTTCTCATCACTGACTTTATAGTAACCTACCTTTCTTTTAGCAGTATTTAATGGAAACTTTCGTGGTGGTTATAGTTTAATGAGTAAGTATTGTTCAAGTTTAGGATACATAGGAAGTGCTGATTCATGTTTATAATGAAATCCAGTAGGCAAATCATTTCAAACTTCAAGCTCCCATTAAAAACACTGCCTGGTAAAAATGCACCAAACAAGCTCAGCTACACTCAATTACTTAGGCTCAGATAAGAGTATCTTCGCATTGCTTTAACCTTGTTTCATATGAAAATTTGCACAGATAAGCTGTGTTCTAGCCAGCTAAATTTATGATACTTCATGCAGTAGTGTAGCACCTTCATAAAGAACTCTGAAATCACTTCCTGCCTGATTTTCTCCTTAAAAACACCATATTCTGGAAATTGTTCTTGGTTGTTACAAAGGTTTAATGAAAGAGAAGCTTGAAAGAGATAAATCTGTTTGTTCATATTACTGCATATTCTTCACTGAATGACGTTTCACGGGGAATTTTTTTCCTAGTATTTCTGCATATATGTTTCTACAAGCTTCTTTCGAATGAATTATCTATTTTGGAAATACAGCATTGTTTTCTCTGAAGCCGAAACCAATCGTTTAATTCTTCGAAAACACTGTGACGCATACAAATGTAACTTACATGCCTATGGACAAGAGTAAAAAAATTGATTATTTGACTGGTGGGAATTAGTCATTTCTTGTACAGAAGTTAGGGACGATCATAAAGACCATATCATGAACTGACAAAGACGTATCGTACGTTCATATTTTCCTATGGTGACTAGAAAGTAAAGTACCTATCTGTAATATTAATATTTAACTAATGCGTTTAGCATTATTAACAATGAAATATTAAAACAATTAGTCCCATTGATAAATTTGAATAAGGCATTTAGAAGACAAATTTCGCAAGGTGAAATCACTTCGTAGTTTCTTTACAACTAACACGGTTAACAATAATAAAATAAAGTTCATGACAAATACTCAGTTATTTTTCTATAGTTTGGTTTGTAACGGTTAGTTATGTTTTTACGAGTACTACGTACTGCCTATGATTCCCAAACTAGGATGAAAAAAAATACTCAATTATATAAAAAACAAAAGTACGTACTAATGACCAATCATATTTAAATAGGTCAAGTAGTCCATGGTAGGCGAAGGTTGAAGTCTATTGCTTTTTGTACACACAGTTTAGGCTGTATGTGATTAATCCAAAGGGCTTCCATCACCTTCAATAACCTTGAATTAGAGTCATGTGAAATAATTGTGAAACAGATTAATTGTATTGGGATTTTCTATATGTTTTAGTATCCATTTTGGAACATGTTCTTTTCGACGACATGGGAACATTCAGGTGTCACCACAGCTGCAGGTGAACTTGTAGATACAGTTTGAAGTAGAGTTCACAGAATTTCTTCCTTTAATCATAGGTACAGGGATCAAAAATGTTCGGCATGTGAGAAAAGGAGATGCGGCGTAGAATGTGCGTTTGGTGGCTGACCGAAGTCTTTGAGCTGTCAACTGCATAATCTGGTCACCCTTGAATGGTAGGTTAATAAAGATAGCCTTCTTTGGTACAGAAGCAGTCTTTTCTAGATGTGGTCTATCCTTACTGTGACAAGTGATGAAATTTTCTGGATGACCATTAGCTAATAAAAGTGAATGTATATGTCGAAGCTCATCCATCACTGTGTCACTCGTGCATATTTTTCGGGCCCCTGACAACAAACATTTCACTAGGGAACGTTTATACTGGATAGGAACAAAACTGGTGAAATGAAGATATTGTCCACTCCATGTCTCTTTACGAAAAATAGATCGCTGAATCGTTCCATCATCTCTCCTTATCATTGTAATATCGAGGAAACCGAGTTTGTTATTCTATTCGCGTTCGGAAGTCACTCGGATATTTGGATGAATATGATTAAATAGAATAATAAGGTTTTCAATAGATTTACTATTATTACCAATAACGAGTGTATCATCTACATAACGTTTATGCAGCATAAATTCTCTAAGCATACCTTGCATTTGTTTCTCCGATTTCGACATGAATATATCTGCTATCAAAGGCCCAAGAGGGCTTCCCGTTGCAACACCATCGATTTGTTTGTATGGCTTTTCTTGGAAGGTCAATCTAATATTCTCTGTACATATTAAGATTATGTCTCTGATGTAAGTGACAGGAATAGGTAAGTTTATCGCATTGCTTGTGATGTAACCGCAAATGAAATCAACAGTTTCATGAAGATGAACATTGGTGAATAAAGATTCGATGTCGATTGAGCACATAACCTTTTCCTTAATGTTCAAGGTGTCTAGCATATCGGTCAGATCAAATGAACTTTTTACAGAATGATTTGATAATGAGTCTCTTACAGGCGTAAGGACCTCTGTAATCCATTTTGCGATTTTATGGTATGGAGAATTCGACATGTCTAAGATGGGTCTCAGTGGGTTCCCAGTTTTGTGGATCTTTGGAAGGCCATACAGCCGGGGAGTATGTGACCCAATGGCTTTAAGTTGTTTATAAAGTTTTTTTCATTTATAAAACCATGCATCAGTAAAATCTGAAGTTGACGATTGATCTGCTCCTCCACAAGCAGCACATTATCAGTAGTATTATCCACTAGAAATTCGGACTGATCTTTCAGGATTTCATTCATTTTATTTTGATAGTCCGACTTATTCATGATGACAACGCCTTCTCCCTTATCAGGTTTAAGGATAATAAGATTATCTTTTTCGATTAATTCCTTAAGTGCCGGGTGGTGTTCTTTTGATAAACCATTTTTCTGGCATTTAGGAATTGGTGAGAAATGTCTACCAGTTTAACATTAAACCAGTCCAGATTATCTTCACTAGAAGCAGTTACTTCAGAGATTTGATCATAGAAGTTTTCATATTGTGACTGAACTTCCGTTTTGTTTATTTTCATAGGGATAGTTTTGTATTTCAATCCAGACGATGATGCTTCCAACTATAGTTAGGATAGAATGCAGGTAGATAAATTAATTATATGCTTGTGGATATCTTGAGGAAATTCCAAAATATGATTCGTGTCTTTCAAAGATTTCGTTAATATTTTTTCCGTGGAACTTATGGTCTTTTTACCATATCACTACAAAATACAGTGAATTTAATTCGACATACTAAAGATAAATTATCCATAACGGGAATTAGTATTTGGTGTGTTTCGATAAATTTCGAAAGTTTGTCATTAATTTCATCATTAGTATGTACTTTTGTTTTTTATATAACTGAGTAATTGTCATGAACTTTATTTTATTATTGTTAACCATGTTAGTTGTATAGCAGTTCTAAAGAAACTACAAAACTATATCAAGTATTGGTTTGTAGGGATTTGGTTACAGGATTTCATCATGAGCTGACATTGGTTAGAGAACCATTGGAAAACCTGGGAGTACTGGACAGCTGTTTCGTCCCAGTGGCTTAATGGTCTACGAGCTCGCCTTGTAACCAGAAGGTCCTGGGTTCGAACCCTGGATGGTGCGTACTGCTGAAGAGTCCCAAACTAGGTCGAAACAACTGTCCAGTACTCCCAGGTTTTCCAATGGTTCTCTAACCAATGTCAGCTCATGATGAAATCATGTAACCAAAATGATATCATCTCGCGAAATTTGTCTTCTAAATGCCTCATTCAGACAATGAAATAGTTAATAAATATTGTTAGCATAGTTGCCAAACAGACCATTAAAGTTACCTGAATTTAGATCAAAACCATATGAGTCATCAATTAAGTAAGTAGGAGAAATAACATTAGCGGACAAAACAGTACTAAAAGTAATAATCACATCATTTTAATGACATCAAACTACTACTCACTATCAGACTGAGTGAATCAGTTACTCACATAATTACAAAAGGCAGCTGCATGTAAAATTAGCATTATTCATTTCAACATTCCTAAGTTATTATTATTATTCCCTTAAGTTCCGAGTGGAGCACAGGGCTTCAACAACACATCTCCACTTTGTTCTATTCTCAGTTGTCCTCTTCAGCTGGGTCCACGACTGACCATGATCTCTCATCTCCTCTTTGCCATACGATCTCCTCAATGTCACCCTCGCGTTGACGACCCTCCCGTCGCTTCCCATTGGGATTCCACTAGAGCGGTGGCCTGGCACGCGATGTCATGCTACAGCCTCCTCAGCGTATGCCCGATCCATCTCCATTTTCTCCCACATATTTGTTGAGCGATCGGCTCTTGGTTGGTTTGTTCCCAGCCAGAGTTTCTTGTTGCTAATTCTTTCCACAGGCCACTTAATCTTCGGTACGGAGCAAAAGTGGCTGTTGATAAAAGTCTGTAACTTTTTGGAAATCCTTTTCGTGACACGCAGTGCAAGTTCCTGACTCGTATGAAAGAACCGACTCGTGTTAAAAATCCGAGTCTTGTTCTTTATGCTTTGGCGAAGTGCAGAAGATTTCCAAACTGGTTTCAGGTTGATCACGGCGTGTCTTGCCTTTACGATCCTGGCTGGCTGGTTTTGACATCTTCATCCGTTCGGACTGCCTGTGGTTGAAACGATGCTTCCCAGATAAGTGAAGGAGGTAACTTCTGTTAAATATCCCCCGTTGATGGTGATTGGCGCTGGTTGTTGATGCTGTTGGTTGGTTAGGCATCTTCATCACCTCCATATTCTCTATGTTCACCTAGAGTCCTGTCTTCGCTGCCAGCCTCTTCAGCCAGTTTGTTGGTTTTCGCCTGTAAGTCACTGGGTTTGTATGACATTAGACATAAATCATCCATACGCGAAATCCAGATCTTCTAGAGTCTTCTTATCGGTCGTCTAGCGTATTTCTATATTCACACTCCCAAACATAGTCTGACGCATAATCCAGTCCACCCCAATTAAGAATGCCATCAGTGATAATAGGCAGGTAGCCTTGTCTTACTCCTGTATTCACTTGGAACGCCTCTCTCAGTTTTCCGTTGTGAATACAATTATTTCCAGATGTCTACTTTTCACTCGGTGGCCAGTGTTTCTTGTGCCACTAGTTTAAATCTTGATCAGAGGTCCAATTATTGTCTTTCTTAATGATGGCGCATATATATACTAGACTTCAGACGAAAATAAAAATTTTGACCAACATAAAAATAAAACTACTTTCAGTCAGAGCTACTGGCAAATAAATTATAAGACCCGCATGTATTGAATTTTAAATTTTTTGCTTCTGTTTGGTTGATTTTTCAAATGTAGGATTTGTGAAGCGAATAACCAGAATATAATCTTCTGCTTGATTGACTCACGAATGTCATCAAAATTTCGTTTGAAAAGAAGTAAAAAAATAAGTTTGTTTTGTAACAAAACAAATTCCATAATGAATGCAAGTGTTCCCAAAAATCATGAATACAGGATGACGTTTTATTATGGAACTGAAGGATTCACAGTGATATCCATCTCACACCTTAATTGGCTGTAACTTGGGAAAATTTTTGACAAAGTTCACTCTAGACGACAGGAATAGATGTCCTCTACTGGAATTCACTACTAGTTGGTGTGGATGCTTTACAGTCCTTCATATCATCTGGTATTGTATACTGTTTTACTTATAAACTAATTCAGAGATTGACTATTAGAGCACCATAAGATCTGCTTTTATGAAAGACAGTAGGCAGGTTAGTAAATTCGTTTTCTAATGTGTCTTGAACTTTAAATGGCTTTATGCAGTGTTAAACTAAACATACTTATTATGTACACCTACAATTTCAGGTAGAGACTTCGCTGACCATGACATGGTCCGAGGTTCGATCCCTCGACCCCGATATGGCAAGATATATCCATGCTGAAAATGCCAACTTGTACTGAAAATACGGTGTGGCATCAAGCTGTAATCAAATAAAAAATAAAAATAGTACTTGGCATATATTTGAACGAAACTTTTTGTTGGCTTATTAGTTTAATATTCATTAGTGAGCATAGACAGACATCAGTTCAAATTTAGAAAGAACTGTGTAGTCACAATATGTTTAGCTTTCTATTCTACCACACCTAACAGGTTTTAAGAAAAGTCTTACCGACTGTCTATAAGCATTCAACATCACACTATGATGTCTGAACTCAGAGACTAGGGATGTTTAATTCTTTGTGCAAAGAGGGATATTAGCAAGTTACCTAGCCGTATAAAAAAATTGTGTAGTATCTTGTAAGTAACATTCAATGCTCCTGGTACTGTTTAGTATGATGTGTGGTTAAGTTAGGACTCAGTATGCCTTGCATTACAACCAAGTGATCAGGCCAATTTAGCGAATCACGTGACTTTATGTTGACTAATGATTAGAGAATGTTTCATCTGCTTGGAGATATTAACTGGCATTTCTTCTGTTTGCGTCTACCTGAAACTACAGTGCAGCTTTTCCCCTCTCTATTTTGATACCATTTTTAATGTCACTACTAACATTTTCAGTTTCACACTCACTGGGAACTGAGGGTCTTAAGAATCCCTATATTTGTTCCCCGTTACACGTGGCGTCTGCAAATTCAATCAATAAAGTCAGGATAATAGTCTCGTTTGGCATAAAAATTGAGTGTTTCGCCAAATACGTTTTGTCAACTTGTCGGCAACTTAGGGTTCATTGGAAATTAGTTGACTGACATTAGTTAGTACACTTATGAACGTGAATTTATTTTTCAGTTTATTGATAAACTTCAGTCTTGACGATATCATTAATAAATCCATTCAGTTGTTCCATTGAAATGACAATGAAATTAGAATAATGTATTGCTGTAAAACTGAATAATTTCTGCAATTATTATTACCTTCAATTTCAACCATACGTAAATACGATATAGCCAATTGACAGTCACTCATTTACAGTAGTCTATGCTTAATGCACATTTTTTTAATGGTTCACGTCGACAGACTTGTGTAAATTAGCTTAATGACTTCAGTGAAGAGGTGATTGATAGATTTCCATCAACCATAAGATCCTGACAGCCAGATAAATACTTCATCTACAACTGTCACGCAAAACGTATGAGATAAGAGAAAATAAACATTAATTTGATATTGTAATTTGTATTAAAGTGTCTCCAGATACCTTATTGTCACCTAACCTAATTTAGTAGCGAACTCAAACGTGTTTCACGTCTACCAGTGGAATTTTGGAATGGCTATCAAATGTAAATTAAGATTGATGGGAATGACGAAAACGCATAAGTCATTTAAAACTGATGCGTTTTCGATTTCAAATAATTTATCATTCTATGCTTTACAAGCAAGTAATTCCACAATATCAGTGAGCATGGTGAAGACCTTTAATTTCACTCTCAATTACCTCCAAGTCAGTCAAATAGCCAAACACAAACAAATGGCAGACTGGCAAAAATATAAATAAACAGATAACCATACTTGTAAAGTGATATAGAGTTTTAAAACTCACATCGCTATGGTGTTTCTCATACGTTCATTTTGTGGTGTTGTGTATGGGTTTCCTAAATAACAACTACCATTAGGTTCCACCTGCTTAGAAATGTACACCTACTGTGCGTCAGACTACCAGTTCGGAAATAAACCATGCAAGATTTAAGATAGACTGATAGACCACCAATCAATAATGGTCTTTTAAACCACAGAATATGTTGTATATTTTGCATAATTTGTGTCTATTAAGTTTTAGACCATATGCCTGAAAATAAGTCTTACTTATCCCATTTGGCCTCCTCCATTGATTAGCTAGCATTGGGAATAAGCTAAAAAATTGTGAAACTAGGTGTAGTAGCTAGTAATAGCACGGAACTTCACGATTACCCTGATGCCAGTGTAACTTTGATGATTAGTTCAAGCAATGCGACAACCCCTTCAAAGTGGGTTTTACTAACCAACAGGATTCCTTGAAGGTAGAGTTTCTACTTTGGAAGTTAGGTACATTGGAAAAGACCAAGGTGATCTCACCTTTGATGCAACATTTCGTGTCCATCTATGCATCATATAAGTCTTCGAAGTTCATTATGGACAGAAATGATTTCCTTACCCACGTTATTATCATTAATCATAAGTATTAACGACTTAGATCGAAATCTGTGATGGACGATTCATTCAAAGTAATGAAACCGATGTCCAGCCTGCAATTATCTACATTCACTGGCGGAGGAATGGTGTTACTAAACAGACGGTATCACTAAAAGGCATCTCTTGAGAAAATCGAAGACTGGCGAATTCTCAAAGTGATAGGCATTGGGTTCACTGAGGATACGACGTTGTTCTTGAATATATACAGTTTACCAGACATCTCAGAATCAGTTTCTGAGCAGGCGGCCTCTGGTTTTTCTTCATTTGTCCACAGTTTTAATTAGAAGGTAGGTCTTAAAGCTAAGGTAGTAGAGAACCTGGTCAGTAGATCTGCAGACAACTGGTCGAAAAGCCAGCACAATTAATGTTTTAATTCCACGTTTAATTATAATTCATTTCACGCTTTCCCTTGAAAAAATGTTAACTGTATCACTCTCACATTGTATTTTTTGACCTGATCGTGTTTCTATGTCCTAATTCTAGTTTTCTGCAGCTGTGATGAAATATGTATATAATACTAATCCTAAGTAATTCAAATGAACTGTCGTCAAGATTTGACCGAATAGTTCTAAAATATTTGGGCGCCGAGTGAGAAGTAGACATTTGTAAAAAAATTATATTTGTAATATCTCAGCGATATTGAAATAAGTAATTCCAACGTTTCGTTCGGCAATCTGGTCCGAACTTATTCAGGGAAATTAATCAAAATTAACATAACAGAGGTTTTATATATAAAAGGAACATCTTTTTAAAAACTTTGTCCAATCATGATTCATAAACACAAGTATTAACAAGTATAATAAACAAATTGTATGAGCTGTGATCAAAATTTGACCTCGGACTTACAAATATTGGTCTACCTTTGTTAAATACTTTAAACACAGTGTGCATGCGTGTGTGTGTAAACAGTTGTAAAACATTTCTTAACGTCTCCATAGGAAGATATAGACAGTCAGGAATTTGACCAAGTACTATTAATTAGTGATACATATCCATTTTTAATAAAGTATAATTATATTTTAATAGTTTACACACAATGATAAGTTTTGTTATTGGTAATATTTCGAGCAAAATTACTGCCCGTGTTCACACCAGTGTTGGAATTGTTTGGATTTTGAAAATACGTCTAATCATAAAATTCTAGATACTAGCAGTTTGAACGGACATGAAGGTTTGATGTTAGCTGATGCATAGAAAATCCTGATTAATAAATAAAAATGGATATGTATCACTAATTAATAATACTTGGTCAAATTCCTGACTGTCTATATCTTCCTATGGAGACGTTAAGAAATGTTTTACGACTGTTTACACACACACGCATGCACACTGTGTTTAAAGTATTTAACAAAGGTAGACCAATATTTGTAAGTCCGAGGTCAAATTTTGATCACAGCTCATACAATTTGTTTATTATACTTGTTAATACTTGTGTTTATGAATCATGATTGGACAAAGTTTTTAAAAACAAAAGATGTTCCTTTTATATATAAAACCTCTGTTATGTTAATTTTGATTAATTTCCCTGAATAAGTTCGGACCAGATTGCCGAACGAAACGTTGGAATTACTTATTTCAATATCGCTGAGATTTTACAAATATAATAGTTTACTAATCCTAAGTAAGTTATAAAATCTCACTTTGGCATTATAAACACACTGTGTTTGTTACTTTCAGTTTGTGCAATTACCTTTGGGTTTAAAAAATTCTATTCGAAAAGAGATGTTATTCAACAAACACCTAAAAATTTATACTAACATCCATCGAGATTACACCCAAACATTTCACAAATAACCACTACCAAAAAAAAACTAGACGCACAAAAATTATACTTGTATAAAACTCAATAAAATATATACATTATATTCTGCTTCTCATGCTCACCCTTATCATTACAATTTGTTGAGAATTCAAAGCAGTTGGGAAACTTAACAATGGAACTTAGTGAAATCATTTAGAATCTTTCATGCAAATAAGCTGACTACTCATAAGTAGCATAACTTTGTAAGACAAATTAACTGTCCAGGGGAGATTACAGATAAACAAAGGGGTATATATACACAGAATGATTCAAAGAGCTATACTGGTTAGAAACAGTGTCTTACTATGGTGAGAAGATTGGTTGGATTTGTAGGGTAACAGGCTATTTGTTGGTGCCATACCACAGTTCCATACTGCTAGTACTTTCTGGCCCTCTGATCTTGATCAGGAAGTCAAGAAAGTGCAGCTGTCGATGGAAATATAATGTTCTTCCTTTTTCAGATATTTCAAGGAGAAATCAACTTCCACAGTATAAGGAGTTAGAGAAGTAGCAACCACACATACATTTCCATGAGCACACAAAGCTTTTCTGTCCATCACCCACCTTTAACTTCTTGGTTTTTCCCCACTGTTAGTACTATTCCACAGGCATGTTCTTCACCTTCTCTTAACTCTGTAACCACTGCTAGCGACTTTGCCCACAGAAGCACCGTTCAGAGACTCCTAAAACTACTCCAGAAGCTTCGTATTAGGGCCTTTAGAGTCCGAAACTAGTGCTGAATTAGAAAACAGGCCACAGTAGCCAGTACTCTGATATCTCGAGTTCTGTGTGTTCGCAGTGTATTCGAAACACGCATAAAAGACGGAAGTTTTGTTATTTACTAAGTCTCACCTGATCAACATTGTGAATCTACAGAAATCACCTGATGGGTTTCCGAAAATTCTTCAGCTAGTTCGTCTGGACTTGGTGGTGTGAGAATAGCACTGAGCACTAGTGAAATCGCATATGTGCTGGCTGACTGCAGGGATCCCTAAGAAGAAGGGAGAGATAATAACACTCATCAATACCTATCCATAATCTTCTCTTATGAACTGATTGACTGTAATTCGGGCATGAACTCTATCAAAATCTGCCTATTTTGTTGTTAAAATTGAGAACCTGAGATGTAGTTATCTCAGTAGGGGATTTTACTGAAGGTGTAGGGGAACTAAGATATATTGAGGGTGTCTAAGAAGTCCCATGACTACTAACAGCAAACTGTTTTTAGTATGCTATTCAGACAACCACTTTTATCCGACCAACGCTAATTTCGAACGTAAGGAGGGACACTGACATGCCTGGCGACTACTAACATCAACTCAACAACGGACAATTAGATCACCTAGCTATGAGTTATTCACGAAGTTGGATGTAGAAAATTACCGCTTCATGTGAAGACTCCGACCATTCATTACATGGTACACTTGTATGCCTAAATCTGAATGGTTGTAGAAGATAAGTGGCTGAGATGCACTCTCTTCCCCAGTTACTTGATGCTAACATGAGGTCTGTTTTGTGCAGGAGATAACCAGACACATTTCCGAGTATGACGGAAATGCTCATCCTGAGGAAGCTAAATGTCATGTACAAGGCTGTTGATAACCTTGAGGTAAAACTTCGTGAACGCCAGTGGATTTCTTCAATTTTTTCCGAAATGATAAGAGTTTTGAGTACAATCCAGACAGGCTACAATTTTAATTAGGAGCGGCAGCTGCTCAAGCATAAGCTGATCAAGAGTTTTTCGCAGCAGTCATGAATAGTGACGAAGACGAAAGACATGGAAAAGACATCAGAAGCAGAAATTACTCGTCAACCATTTAGGTTTATTAGCGAAACACTGACTAGCAAAGAATAAAAATCATAGTGTACTTTGAGAGTGATGAAAGACATTATATTCTGCTTCTCATGCTCACCCTTATCATTACAATTTGTTGAGAATTCAAAGCAGTTGGGAAACTTAACAATGGAACTTAGTGAAATCATTTAGAATCTTTCATGCAAATAAGCTGACTACTCATAAGTAGCATAACTTTGTAAGACAAATTAACTGTCCAGGGGAGATTACAGATAAACAAAGGGGTATATATACACAGAATGATTCAAAGAGCTATACTGGTTAGAAACAGTGTCTTACTATGGTGAGAAGATTGGTTGGATTTGTAGGGTAACAGGCTATTTGTTGGTGCCATACCACAGTTCCATACTGCTAGTACTTTCTGGCCCTCTGATCTTGATCAGGAAGTCAAGAAAGTGCAGCTGTCGATGGAAATATAATGTTCTTCCTTTTTCAGATATTTCAAGGAGAGATCAACTTCCACAGTATAAGGAGTTAGAGAAGTAGCAACCACACATACATTTCCATGAGCACACAAAGCTTTTCTGTCCATCACCCACCTTTAACTTCTTGGTTTTTCCCCACTGTTAGTACTATTCCACAGGCATGTTCTTCACCTTCTCTTAACTCTGTAACCACTGCTAGCGACTTTGCCCACAGAAGCACCGTTCAGAGACTCCTAAAACTACTCCAGAAGCTTCGTATTAGGGCCTTTAGAGTCCGAAACTAGTGCTGAATTAGAAAACAGGCCACAGTAGCCAGTACTCTGATATCTCGAGTTCTGTGTGTTCGCAGTGTATTCGAAACACGCATAAAAGACGGAAGTTTTGTTATTTACTAAGTCTCACCTGATCAACATTGTGAATCTACAGAAATCACCTGATGGGTTTCCGAAAATTCTTCAGCTAGTTCGTCTGGACTTGGTGGTGTGAGAATAGCACTGAGCACTAGTGAAATCGCATATGTGCTGGCTGACTGCAGGGATCCCTAAGAAGAAGGGAGAGATAATAACACTCATCAATACCTATCCATAATCTTCTCTTATGAACTGATTGACTGTAATTCGGGCATGAACTCTATCAAAATCTGCCTATTTTGTTGTTAAAATTGAGAACCTGAGATGTAGTTATCTCAGTAGGGGATTTTACTGAAGGTGTAGGGGAACTAAGATATATTGAGGGTGTCTAAGAAGTCCCATGACTACTAACAGCAAACTGTTTTTAGTATGCTATTCAGACAACCACTTTTATCCGACCAACGCTAATTTCGAACGTAAGGAGGGACACTGACATGCCTGGCGACTACTAACATCAACTCAACAACGGACAATTAGATCACCTAGCTATGAGTTATTCACGAAGTTGGATGTAGAAAATTACCGCTTCATGTGAAGACTCCGACCATTCATTACATGGTACACTTGTATGCCTAAATCTGAATGGTTGTAGAAGATAAGTGGCTGAGATGCACTCTCTTCCCCAGTTACTTGATGCTAACATGAGGTCTGTTTTGTGCAGGAGATAACCAGACACATTTCCGAGTATGACGGAAATGCTCATCCTGAGGAAGCTAAATGTCATGTACAAGGCTGTTGATAACCTTGAGGTAAAACTTCGTGAACGCCAGTGGATTTCTTCAATTTTTTCCGAAATGATAAGAGTTTTGAGTACAATCCAGACAGGCTACAATTTTAATTAGGAGCGGCAGCTGCTCAAGCATAAGCTGATCAAGAGTTTTTCGCAGCAGTCATGAATAGTGACGAAGACGAAAGACATGGAAAAGACATCAGAAGCAGAAATTACTCGTCAACCATTTAGGTTTATTAGCGAAACACTGACTAGCAAAGAATAAAAATCATAGTGTACTTTGAGAGTGATGAAAGACATTATATTCTGCTTCTCATGCTCACCCTTATCATTACAATTTGTTGAGAATTCAAAGCAGTTGGGAAACTTAACAATGGAACTTAGTGAAATCATTTAGAATCTTTCATGCAAATAAGCTGACTACTCATAAGTAGCATAACTTTGTAAGACAAATTAACTGTCCAGGGGAGATTACAGATAAACAAAGGGGTATATATACACAGAATGATTCAAAGAGCTATACTGGTTAGAAACAGTGTCTTACTATGGTGAGAAGATTGGTTGGATTTGTAGGGTAACAGGCTATTTGTTGGTGCCATACCACAGTTCCATACTGCTAGTACTTTCTGGCCCTCTGATCTTGATCAGGAAGTCAAGAAAGTGCAGCTGTCGATGGAAATATAATGTTCTTCCTTTTTCAGATATTTCAAGGAGAGATCAACTTCCGCAGTATAAGGAGTTCGAGAAGTAGCAACCACACATACATTTCCATGAGCACACAAAGCTTTTCTGTCCATCACCCACCTTTAACTTCTTGGTTTTTCCCCACTGTTAGTACTATTCCACAGGCATGTTCTTCACCTTCTCTTAACTCTGTAACCACTGCTAGCGACTTTGCCCACAGAAGCACCGTTCAGAGACTCCTAAAACTACTCCAGAAGCTTCGTATTAGGGCCTTTAGAGTCCGAAACTAGTGCTGAATTAGAAAACAGGCCACAGTAGCCAGTACTCTGATATCTCGAGTTCTGTGTGTTCGCAGTGTATTCGAAACACGCATAAAAGACGGAAGTTTTGTTATTTACTAAGTCTCACCTGATCAACATTGTGAATCTACAGAAATCACCTGATGGGTTTCCGAAAATTCTTCAGCTAGTTCGTCTGGACTTGGTGGTGTGAGAATAGCACTGAGCACTAGTGAAATCGCATATGTGCTGGCTGACTGCAGGGATCCCTAAGAAGAAGGGAGAGATAATAACACTCATCAATACCTATCCATAATCTTCTCTTATGAACTGATTGACTGTAATTCGGGCATGAACTCTATCAAAATCTGCCTATTTTGTTGTTAAAATTGAGAACCTGAGATGTAGTTATCTCAGTAGGGGATTTTACTGAAGGTGTAGGGGAACTAAGATATATTGAGGGTGTCTAAGAAGTCCCATGACTACTAACAGCAAACTGTTTTTAGTATGCTATTCAGACAACCACTTTTATCCGACCAACGCTAATTTCGAACGTAAGGAGGGACACTGACATGCCTGGCGACTACTAACATCAACTCAACAACGGACAATTAGATCACCTAGCTATGAGTTATTCACGAAGTTGGATGTAGAAAATTACCGCTTCATGTGAAGACTCCGACCATTCATTACATGGTACACTTGTATGCCTAAATCTGAATGGTTGTAGAAGATAAGTGGCTGAGATGCACTCTCTTCCCCAGTTACTTGATGCTAACATGAGGTCTGTTTTATGCAGGAGATAACCAGACACATTTCCGAGTATGACGGAAATGCTCATCCTGAGGAAGCTAAATGTCATGTACAAGGCTGTTGATAACCTTGAGGTAAAACTTCGTGAACGCCAGTGGATTTCTTCAATTTTTTCCGAAATGATAAGAGTTTTGAGTACAATCCAGACAGGCTACAATTTTAATTAGGAGCGGCAGCTGCTCAAGCATAAGCTGATCAAGAGTTTTTCGCAGCAGTCATGAATAGTGACGAAGACGAAAGACATGGAAAAGACATCAGAAGCAGAAATTACTCGTCAACCATTTAGGTTTATTAGCGAAACACTGACTAGCAAAGAATAAAAATCATAGTGTACTTTGAGAGTGATGAAAGACATTATATTCTGCTTCTCATGCTCACCCTTATCATTACAATTTGTTGAGAATTCAAAGCAGTTGGGAAACTTAACAATGGAACTTAGTGAAATCATTTAGAATCTTTCATGCAAATAAGCTGACTACTCATAAGTAGCATAACTTTGTAAGACAAATTAACTGTCCAGGGGAGATTACAGATAAACAAAGGGGTATATATACACAGAATGATTCAAAGAGCTATACTGGTTAGAAACAGTGTCTTACTATGGTGAGAAGATTGGTTGGATTTGTAGGGTAACAGGCTATTTGTTGGTGCCATACCACAGTTCCATACTGCTAGTACTTTCTGGCCCTCTGATCTTGATCAGGAAGTCAAGAAAGTGCAGCTGTCGATGGAAATATAATGTTCTTCCTTTTTCAGATATTTCAAGGAGAGATCAACTTCCACAGTATAAGGAGTTCGAGAAGTAGCAACCACACATACATTTCCATGAGCACACAAAGCTTTTCTGTCCATCACCCACCTTTAACTTCTTGGTTTTTCCCCACTGTTAGTACTATTCCACAGGCATGTTCTTCACCTTCTCTTAACTCTGTAACCACTGCTAGCGACTTTGCCCACAGAAGCACCGTTCAGAGACTCCTAAAACTACTCCAGAAGCTTCGTATTAGGGCCTTTAGAGTCCGAAACTAGTGCTGAATTAGAAAACAGGCCACAGTAGCCAGTACTCTGATATCTCGAGTTCTGTGTGTTCGCAGTGTATTCGAAACACGCATAAAAGACGGAAGTTTTGTTATTTACTAAGTCTCACCTGATCAACATTGTGAATCTACAGAAATCACCTGATGGGTTTCCGAAAATTCTTCAGCTAGTTCGTCTGGACTTGGTGGTGTGAGAATAGCACTGAGCACTAGTGAAATCGCATATGTGCTGGCTGACTGCAGGGATCCCTAAGAAGAAGGGAGAGATAATAACACTCATCAATACCTATCCATAATCTTCTCTTATGAACTGATTGACTGTAATTCGGGCATGAACTCTATCAAAATCTGCCTATTTTGTTGTTAAAATTGAGAACCTGAGATGTAGTTATCTCAGTAGGGGATTTTACTGAAGGTGTAGGGGAACTAAGATATATTGAGGGTGTCTAAGAAGTCCCATGACTACTAACAGCAAACTATGTTTTTAGTATGCTATTCAGACAACCACTTTTATCCGACCAACGCTAATTTCGAACGTAAGGAGGGACACTGACATGCCTGGCGACTACTAACATCAACTCAACAACGGACAATTAGATCACCTAGCTATGAGTTATTCACGAAGTTGGATGTAGAAAATTACCGCTTCATGTGAAGACTCCGACCATTCATTACATGGTACACTTGTATGCCTAAATCTGAATGGTTGTAGAAGATAAGTGGCTGAGATGCACTCTCTTCCCCAGTTACTTGATGCTAACATGAGGTCTGTTTTATGCAGGAGATAACCAGACACATTTCCGAGTATGACGGAAATGCTCATCCTGAGGAAGCTAAATGTCATGTACAAGGCTGTTGATAACCTTGAGGTAAAACTTCGTGAACGCCAGTGGATTTCTTCAATTTTTTCCGAAATGATAAGAGTTTTGAGTACAATCCAGACAGGCTACAATTTTAATTAGGAGCGGCAGCTGCTCAAGCATAAGCTGATCAAGAGTTTTTCGCAGCAGTCATGAATAGTGACGAAGACGAAAGACATGGAAAAGACATCAGAAGCAGAAATTACTCGTCAACCATTTAGGTTTATTAGCGAAACACTGACTAGCAAAGAATAAAAATCATAGTGTACTTTGAGAGTGATGAAAGACATTATATTCTGCTTCTCATGCTCACCCTTATCATTACAATTTGTTGAGAATTCAAAGCAGTTGGGAAACTTAACAATGGAACTTAGTGAAATCATTTAGAATCTTTCATGCAAATAAGCTGACTACTCATAAGTAGCATAACTTTGTAAGACAAATTAACTGTCCAGGGGAGATTACAGATAAACAAAGGGGTATATATACACAGAATGATTCAAAGAGCTATACTGGTTAGAAACAGTGTCTTACTATGGTGAGAAGATTGGTTGGATTTGTAGGGTAACAGGCTATTTGTTGGTGCCATACCACAGTTCCATACTGCTAGTACTTTCTGGCCCTCTGATCTTGATCAGGAAGTCAAGAAAGTGCAGCTGTCGATGGAAATATAATGTTCTTCCTTTTTCAGATATTTCAAGGAGAGATCAACTTCCACAGTATAAGGAGTTAGAGAAGTAGCAACCACACATACATTTCCATGAGCACACAAAGCTTTTCTGTCCATCACCCACCTTTAACTTCTTGGTTTTTCCCCACTGTTAGTACTATTCCACAGGCATGTTCTTCACCTTCTCTTAACTCTGTAACCACTGCTAGCGACTTTGCCCACAGAAGCACCGTTCAGAGACTCCTAAAACTACTCCAGAAGCTTCGTATTAGGGCCTTTAGAGTCCGAAACTAGTGCTGAATTAGAAAACAGGCCACAGTAGCCAGTACTCTGATATCTCGAGTTCTGTGTGTTCGCAGTGTATTCGAAACACGCATAAAAGACGGAAGTTTTGTTATTTACTAAGTCTCACCTGATCAACATTGTGAATCTACAGAAATCACCTGATGGGTTTCCGAAAATTCTTCAGCTAGTTCGTCTGGACTTGGTGGTGTGAGAATAGCACTGAGCACTAGTGAAATCGCATATGTGCTGGCTGACTGCAGGGATCCCTAAGAAGAAGGGAGAGATAATAACACTCATCAATACCTATCCATAATCTTCTCTTATGAACTGATTGACTGTAATTCGGGCATGAACTCTATCAAAATCTGCCTATTTTGTTGTTAAAATTGAGAACCTGAGATGTAGTTATCTCAGTAGGGGATTTTACTGAAGGTGTAGGGGAACTAAGATATATTGAGGGTGTCTAAGAAGTCCCATGACTACTAACAGCAAACTGTTTTTAGTATGCTATTCAGACAACCACTTTTATCCGACCAACGCTAATTTCGAACGTAAGGAGGGACACTGACATGCCTGGCGACTACTAACATCAACTCAACAACGGACAATTAGATCACCTAGCTATGAGTTATTCACGAAGTTGGATGTAGAAAATTACCGCTTCATGTGAAGACTCCGACCATTCATTACATGGTACACTTGTATGCCTAAATCTGAATGGTTGTAGAAGATAAGTGGCTGAGATGCACTCTCTTCCCCAGTTACTTGATGCTAACATGAGGTCTGTTTTATGCAGGAGATAACCAGACACATTTCCGAGTATGACGGAAATGCTCATCCTGAGGAAGCTAAATGTCATGTACAAGGCTGTTGATAACCTTGAGGTAAAACTTCGTGAACGCCAGTGGATTTCTTCAATTTTTTCCGAAATGATAAGAGTTTTGAGTACAATCCAGACAGGCTACAATTTTAATTAGGAGCGGCAGCTGCTCAAGCATAAGCTGATCAAGAGTTTTTCGCAGCAGTCATGAATAGTGACGAAGACGAAAGACATGGAAAAGACATCAGAAGCAGAAATTACTCGTCAACCATTTAGGTTTATTAGCGAAACACTGACTAGCAAAGAATAAAAATCATAGTGTACTTTGAGAGTGATGAAAGACATTATATTCTGCTTCTCATGCTCACCCTTATCATTACAATTTGTTGAGAATTCAAAGCAGTTGGGAAACTTAACAATGGAACTTAGTGAAATCATTTAGAATCTTTCATGCAAATAAGCTGACTACTCATAAGTAGCATAACTTTGTAAGACAAATTAACTGTCCAGGGGAGATTACAGATAAACAAAGGGGTATATATACACAGAATGATTCAAAGAGCTATACTGGTTAGAAACAGTGTCTTACTATGGTGAGAAGATTGGTTGGATTTGTAGGGTAACAGGCTATTTGTTGGTGCCATACCACAGTTCCATACTGCTAGTACTTTCTGGCCCTCTGATCTTGATCAGGAAGTCAAGAAAGTGCAGCTGTCGATGGAAATATAATGTTCTTCCTTTTTCAGATATTTCAAGGAGAGATCAACTTCCACAGTATAAGGAGTTAGAGAAGTAGCAACCACACATACATTTCCATGAGCACACAAAGCTTTTCTGTCCATCACCCACCTTTAACTTCTTGGTTTTTCCCCACTGTTAGTACTATTCCACAGGCATGTTCTTCACCTTCTCTTAACTCTGTAACCACTGCTAGCGACTTTGCCCACAGAAGCACCGTTCAGAGACTCCTAAAACTACTCCAGAAGCTTCGTATTAGGGCCTTTAGAGTCCGAAACTAGTGCTGAATTAGAAAACAGGCCACAGTAGCCAGTACTCTGATATCTCGAGTTCTGTGTGTTCGCAGTGTATTCGAAACACGCATAAAAGACGGAAGTTTTGTTATTTACTAAGTCTCACCTGATCAACATTGTGAATCTACAGAAATCACCTGATGGGTTTCCGAAAATTCTTCAGCTAGTTCGTCTGGACTTGGTGGTGTGAGAATAGCACTGAGCACTAGTGAAATCGCATATGTGCTGGCTGACTGCAGGGATCCCTAAGAAGAAGGGAGAGATAATAACACTCATCAATACCTATCCATAATCTTCTCTTATGAACTGATTGACTGTAATTCGGGCATGAACTCTATCAAAATCTGCCTATTTTGTTGTTAAAATTGAGAACCTGAGATGTAGTTATCTCAGTAGGGGATTTTACTGAAGGTGTAGGGGAACTAAGATATATTGAGGGTGTCTAAGAAGTCCCATGACTACTAACAGCAAAACTGTTTTTAGTATGCTATTCAGACAACCACTTTTATCCGACCAACGCTAATTTCGAACGTAAGGAGGGACACTGACATGCCTGGCGACTACTAACATCAACTCAACAACGGACAATTAGATCACCTAGCTATGAGTTATTCACGAAGTTGGATGTAGAAAATTACCGCTTCATGTGAAGACTCCGACCATTCATTACATGGTACACTTGTATGCCTAAATCTGAATGGTTGTAGAAGATAAGTGGCTGAGATGCACTCTCTTCCCCAGTTACTTGATGCTAACATGAGGTCTGTTTTGTGCAGGAGATAACCAGACACATTTCCGAGTATGACGGAAATGCTCATCCTGAGGAAGCTAAATGTCATGTACAAGGCTGTTGA